>JAFMSR010000010.1:28956117-28991117 GCA_022818135.1 Saxidomus purpurata
TTAGCATTGGTCATGTATCACTGTAGTAAACGTAGAACCAAAAAGGAAAATAAACTGGCAACTAAGTGATATGTGTAATGTATCCCCATACTAGATTATTGTTGCTAACTGGAAATATGTAAAGCACTTAAATGGTCTTACCTGTAGAACATGTGTTCCACTTAACATGCCCTTTATCATGGGAAACATATGTGTGATTTTACTTCGACATATCCCCTAAGATGACAAAGTTATAGATCAAACACAGAGTACCGCTTTGAAACTTCATTTAAGGTTTTGTGACCACATCCTTTGAGTTTGAGACATGGGTTTTTGGTGTCAAATACAGCGTCTTAACATCAGGATTACTTTTGTGAACTCAGTCAAAAATACTTCAATGTGGACCCGACACGCAGTGCTGTTATATTACTGTATATACAGGTTTTAAACCCAGAGAGTGAACACACAGTCTGGTCAAAATGAACATTTGTGTGAAATAACTTCAAAATCTCTAAATAAATGACAAGTTACAGCCTAGGCACAAAGATCATCTATAATGCTATATCACAGGGGTTCTGTGACCATAACATTTTAGCTAGGGACATTGTTCTTGCATGAACCACACGAAAAAATGGTGTGAATTTATCAAAATATCTTCTATAGATGCTAAATGGACAGACTGATGGACCAATGGACCAATGGACCGAAAAGAAAGACACACTAACAAACCGCAAAACACCATTGTAACACCTGTCAAGTTATCTTCAAACAGACTCAACAAAATCTTGCATATCTTACAATGTTGGGGGTTCAATGTAAGACAGGATTCTTTTTTATTTCATATAACTTACAACTGTTTTATGTTGAACCGTAAGCAGTGTGGTTTTGGTTGGGGTTGAATGTTAGCAACTAGCAGAGCTTGTACAACAAACTAAATTAAAACAGAGGTCTGTAAATATATATACATACCTAGAAATATCTATCTGCTCTTTTTTTACATTATTAGTTTTCATTAACTGTAGTACATTATCTAAATATAACACTGCTAGATGGGTGTGGTACTTCTCTTTCTGAAAAACACCACATAATGTTCATGTAACAAAAATTGGTTATAGTTTTACAACAGTTTATAAAATTCATCCACAATTATTTCCAAACAACTTTTGACTTCTAAAGCAGGGAGTAGTTGAATTTAAGTTTTATTGGTCATTTAGTGATGACAGTTTAATCATTTTCATGCTTTACTTGTTGGTCTCTCCCGTGTGTATTCCATAGTCTACAGAGTACAGATCAAGCTACTCCCTTATTGGGATCCAGAATTGTAGTAAACATCACAGGTTCAATGCAAAACAAACATAAGTCACCCTTGTATTACAATAAACTCTAGAAATACACCTTTATGCAATCAGCCATCCATTTTCTGTTAGGTCCCATTTTCTAATACTAGAATCTTACATTTTCTAGTCTTTGCATATTTCCTCCTTATGAAATTGAAAAGAAGTAATATCTTTTGGCAATATCACACATATTTCAACACTTGTAGCAATACCAAAAGAGGAAAATGCAAAATGAACGAGTACCTCTAGTTTTCTTTGAAAGACTAAATACTCGAGGTAAGTAACAACAGCTTTAGGGTATCTATGTAGATAATCTATAACAGACTCGGGTCGTAATCGCTCCGATGGAGGTTCTTGTGGCGGCCGTTCTG
Source organism: Saxidomus purpurata (assembly GCA_022818135.1). NCBI lineage: Eukaryota > Metazoa > Mollusca > Bivalvia > Venerida > Veneridae > Saxidomus > Saxidomus purpurata. The sequence continues at coordinate 28,957,805 of JAFMSR010000010.1, forward strand.
TAAGTATCTGAAATATAATAGACAGTCTCTATCCAACTTCCAGCCAAGTAAAACCTACCAGTCTGCTTTATTCAAGAAACATAAAAATAGACTGGTTAGGCCCTCAAAAAGTGGGCTTATGGTCTCTTGACCTACCTGAACTTTTTACTGCAAACCTCAAAATTTCTTTTAGGAAAATTATCAAAAACACCAATTTTGAAGTGTTTTAAGTGCAAAAAAAGCAAATCTTTAAAAAAAATCAAGAACAACCTGCCAAATAACCTAATTTTTCCGTTAGTTTTTTTTGTTATAACATTACAGACTTTGTGGACACTACTCATTTTTAAGCAAGGTATAATAATTTTCTTTCATATTCCAAAGTCAATACAAACTGTACTGTCAGGTGCTCGCTTTACTTAATTTTTAATGTATTTAAAAACCTCTATGCATATCTGGAAAGACACTTACCTTAATACTGAATTCCTGGTCACGTTCTAATGCCCAGTCTATATATTTCCATACTAAATCATGATCACTTAAACTGGAAACAAAACAAATTATACGGTTAATGTCCAAGTAGACATTTAGACACTCCTATAAAAGTATAAATTCATGGATAGAAATAAGATAGAATTGTGTTCTGTTTACAGTGTTAAGTCTAAAACAATGTTGACATACACAAATTTTTCATGTGCCACATCTTCTGAACAGCAATTTAAAGATTGAAGTTTTTATTTTTCCAGTTACAAGTAAACCTTGGCACTACTTCTGAAAGACCCTTGTGGTGACCAAGTTTTGACCCAAAGTATAATGGCCCTCTTAAAAACTCAAAGTGTCAATAATTTAGGCACCTTTATGACATTTTTACTTCTGATATGACATCAATTCCTTAGTGAAAATCTTACTTGCAACATGTGATTTACACACCAAAGTAAGGTAAATGATCAGATGCTAAACTTTGAAACCAATCTGTTTCCTGGCCAGATCTCACTGTCCACCTTTAACCTATGTTCCTATAAGTATTTATAGTCACTATTCTAACACATAATATTTTTACTTCACTTATAGCTAGTATTCATAAGTAAGAAAATAAACTGACATTGGCAAAATTCAATGCTTAGTAAAACAAGGGCCAGGTATGAAAACTCACCTTGAAAGAAAATTTACAACAAAGTCAAAACCAGGAAATAATTCATCTTGTATGTCCCCATTAACCAGCCTGGAAGTAAAGGTAGGTGTAATTAGAAGCTTTTTTCACTTTAAATCTATATAACAATTTCACATAAAAGCTTTCTCTTTAAATGTGACTATATCACTGCAGATCTTACAGCAATAAAATATAAAAGCTGTAAAGGGTTACAGGTGTAGAAATTAAATTCCAAATGAAACTAACCTATCAGCCTGCTGTATCTCAAAGTTGTGTCACACTTATCACCTCAATATATTTTATGTGAACTATCTCATGGTAACCTCACTACTTCATCATTATATCTTATGTTTACCTCATCACCACAGCATTGTACCTTATGTTTACCTCAATACCACAGCACTGTGTCTTGTTTACCTCATTTCCACAGCATTGTGCCTTATGTTTACCTCATTACCATAGCATCGTATCTTATGTTTACCTCATTACCACATCATTATACCTTATATTTATACCTCATTACTTCATCATTGTACTTTATGTTTACCTCATTACTACATCATTATACCTTATGTTTACCTCATTACCAACAGCATTGTACTTTATGTTTACCTTATTACCACATCATTATACCTTATGCTTATACATCATTACTTCATCATGGTACTTTATGTTTACCTCATTACTACATCATTATACCTTATGTTTACCTCATCAATAAATCTTACACTTACCTCACCCATATATTTAATGCCTTGTCATTATCCCCATGATACTTGTACAATAAAGCTAGTGTATGATGACGATTATATGTCTCCAACCATTCCACACAGTCTTTTAAATCACAACCTGTATCCTCCTCTACAAGGGGAAGTAACTCTGGAGAATTCCTCTCTGCATAGAGTTTTAATAATGCTACATCAATCTCCTGAAAAATAAAGTATTACTGGTTAAAAATGGTTCGTGCAAGTATCAAAATGTCACTTGCCATTTTCTATCTGCATGAGTTGTTGTAAACCAACTTCTTCCCTCCACATCCACTACTAAATTTCATTAACATAATTCACTATAGACTGAATTTGGCATTTGATAGAAGTTCACATTTTTTTCTATATTTGCAAAATGTATTAACAGAAACTAAAGTTCACTGAACAAATCGCTTCTTTGATTACGTAGGAAAAGTTTACTGTAAGTAAATGAAATCTAATAGTGCCAAATAACTGAGCATAATAACAAGGGTCAATCATGAAACTATTGTATCGATATAAAGCGTACAAACAAGGAGAAAATACAAGGCATACAGTCAATCAGGCTGGTCAAGGGAGGTAACTACTTAATGGCATTCGGATTCAGTACAGTAAGTCAATATCAGTAGACCACCAACTTAATGTGACTTCAAGGACAGACTCAATTGCAATATCTATTCATATTTTCTGAGTTAACTGTGGTATAGAAATTTTCACAGTATCTTGTACCTGTTTGAGACCATGGCTATCTTTGGTGCCTCGCACGTCCTCTAGGTATGTGATGAGGAAGGTTTTATACTTGGAGATAACTCCCTTATCTCCTCTTGCTAACTGATGTACGTCTGCTATGTCGTGCAGGGCTGGCATGCTGCGCTGAAAACTACTGGTGGATGGCATGAGTCGAGGGTACAGACTAATTAACTGAAAAAAAATTAATTTCATTTATTAGAAAACTTATTGAAAACTTTCTGAAGAAAACTTTGGCACACTTAACAATGTTTATGGATAACCTTGGTTTGACTTTAATGAAGTTACAACAATATTTTATGCTACTGACTACATTTAAAATCTCCAAGGAAACATTTCAACAGGGACATACTACACAATCATGATATTAACTCTTCACAAAGGAAGAGTAGAAAGGTATTGCCTTTAATTTTACACTAACCTCTCTTATATCAACTTGGCCATTTCTGAACAGTTCTTGAGCTTCATCAAAATTTCTCTGTGAAAATTCTATAAATGCAGCCTGCTGCTGTATTCTGCGAAATATCTGAAATAAGATAACATCTCTTTGCCTTTAATAGGCTACGTACATGTTTCTTTATCATGGTGTTAACCCTTTTATCAGGTCCACCATTACATGACTTATGAGACAACTTTTACCTACAGAATCCTATCCTTTAATGCCAAAGAAAAGGTAGGCAGACAAACAGTAACATTACTGTTCTTTAACATGCTGGAGCCACACTAATGGCCCATTTCAGAACAGACCCCTGCTGGGATTCAAACTTTTGACATCCCACTCTCAAGACAGATACCTGAACTACTAGACTAAGGGAGATCAAGAGCACCTGTTTATTACACCATGTTTACCCAAAACCCTGCTTTATTACACCAAGTTTACCCAAAACCCTGCTTTATTACACCAAGTTTACCCAAAACCCTGCTAAACTTCCCATGAAGTCTTGTTTACCTTAAATTGTTTACTGTTCATAGCGATATGTAATAAAACAATACAGCAAACAGTATAAACCAGGGTCAGCTTGTACTGATATACAATAGTATCCTAATCTATATTGGGGAAAACTTGACATGACTTAACAAACTTATTTGAATGTAGTAAAGTATAAAATATACTATCATGAAAATGAAATGGAACATGTGTATACCTTTATGAATTTATCTTTAGAAAGTCCTACATGGTTGGCATTCTTGGCCAGGTCCAGAGCCTCCTGGGTTCTCTTGTCTGCCAGCAGACCTTGTACCTATATAGTGTTTGGTAAATTTATATTAACTGAAATATATTTTTGCACAATTTTTATACATACTGTTACAAACTCAGTTTGAATTTTTTTCACAAGAATGTTTCCAAACAAAACTAAACATTGTAATAGGTTCTATCTTTACTCAAGCAATACACTAGTATATGAAAAACTAACTTATTTGTAACTGTAACTTACAGGGCAGATACCCACACTTTGACAAAATATACTGTCTTAAGGATCAGTTAGCTACGTGTAAGCTGATATTGATCCTAAAACACTTTTCACTTCTATTACAACTTGTAACACTCAGTTTTCACATAAAACTGCAAAAACATACTGACCTGTTTCTCCCAGGCGACCGGCACCAAGGAGTATATTTCCCTTGCAGAGGCCACAAACAAACGGCCATCAAAATCATTGAGCACCACCCCACCTTGAAATGGTATAGCCTGCTTTTGCTGCTGGTCTAGAATACTGAAACATGAATTATACAGCTTTATGTTTGCTTGTGGTAACATAGTAACATAGTATAAATAAAATCACATTGCATCTCTAGGGAAGCTACTGTAGTTACAATGGGAAACATTATTGCATCTCTGTGCCACATCATTTATATCAGTAAATCTTGAAAATTTCTTCAGCACTTACAACATTCCACTAATCAGCGGATACTAGACTCCCTACAACGTTAAACTCGTCTTACTAAATCACTCTAGTGGTACATGGGTATTCTTTTAGATAGTTCTGCAAACCAAAATATACTTCTGTACTAAAATAATTCCCGATCTTCTAATGCGAAGTCATCCTATAATATACTTAATAATAAGTTCTGGATACGCTGCAGATTAATTTACCTGAACGTTACAATCAGTTGATTTTTTGTACAGATATCAATATGCTGTTTTGCCGGTGTTTTAACAGGAGGAAAAGTGTGTGTCAACGGGGAGATTCACGTATTTACATTTATGCTGTGAAGTGGTTACTTGAACACAAATGTGTTGCACTGTGCATGTGTACTTTTCCGTCTATTCTTTGTTTTCATACAACACCTATTTTCAACATATGTTCTGACACAAGCAGTAAGTTACATAAACAGAAGCAATGTTACTGGTTGTACTGACTAGTGCTAACTTCTCTTCCTACACCAATAACTGACAACTTATCTACTAGTGGAACAACACCTAAAGACCAAACATAGTTTATTCTAATCTATTGTAGCTCAATTGTGAAGAAAGCTTGAAGTTTATTGAGTCGCTATCGAGTCTGCTACCTGGAAAAACTAGTATTGGTGTCATATGAAGAGGATGATTGTGATCCCAGCGGGGCTTGAACCTGCAACCTCTGGGATAAGAGGCAGACACCTTTACCTCTACACCAGCAAACATTTGTTTTCATGGCAAACAAATCAACTTTTAAACCTGCAATTTACAGGTCAAATTGCTAACTAGACCACTGCCAAAGGACACATGGAGTAGATAGTTCAAGATATAAGATATATGTTGACTGAGAGTTTTTGCTTTACCTGTGTATTGTGATGAACTCATCATTCATGGCGATGATGTATGGATGTACATAACCAACACTCCGTAGATTCTCTGACCACTGTAGGGGAGGTCTCTGAGATATACCTTCTGATGTCACAAACATACCTAAAGCACTGGGACCAGTCAACAAAAATTCCTCCTGAAATTTGAGACGCAGTCGAAATTGTGAAATGAGTTAACAAGTAAAAAAGCAACAAAAAATTAACATCTTGCAATCAAAAGTGACTCAGTGAACCAGTCTGGATATCTTCAGTTTAATACCTATGTTTCAGCAGGTTTCACTTACTTTTACTTAGGAGTACTTGCTTTATGGGGTTTTATGACTTGTATTTCCCTATCATCTCTCATGCAAATGAGCCTTCCTGAGCAAATCCTATAACTCGACCTTTACCGTCGCTACCAAAACTGACTAGTCAGTATAATTACTAAGGTATCTATAACATAGTGCTTCAGTTATGCAACTTAATATATTTAAGATGAGTAAATTTACAATATGAATACATGAGTCTGTGTGAATGCACATGCTTAGCTACTGGTAAAAAAGAGGTTGGTTTTTATGCATATAAACAGGACTGTTTACCTTGCTAACCCGTTTCACAATGGGCTGTGTATGGTCTGCATCGATAGGGAACAGGTCGGTGTTTTGTCCTGTCTCATAGTCAATCATACAATACATGGACATCATTGCTACACAAACCACATGGCTATCCAAACCCTGCAACAGTCAATTAGCTTGTTCTGACAAAAGATGTAACATTAGCTGATACTGACAGATACTATAAAAGGTTTTATTTTTGCTTATATTCATGACTGAGGCACTTTGTGAAACTCAATTAGAAGTTGGAAAATCAAGAAATATAAAGACTTTTACAGTAGATTATTATATTCACTTTTACATTAGCTAGTTCTGACAAGTATTATGATAAATCATTATAACGTCTGCTGGATCTGACAGTACTCTACAATAACACTAGCTAGTTCTAGGATCAATATTATAACATTAGCTTGCAGGTACTTACTATTACAGCAGATGAATCTCAACAGGAACTTACATTAACAATAGCCAGCACTACCAGATAACAAATACAAAATACTTGCTATCACATTAGCTGGTTCTGACACATACTTACTATCACATTAGCTGGTTCAGATACTTACTATCACATTAGCTATTTCTGACACATACTTACTATCACATTAGCTATTTCTGACACATACTATTGAATTAATTATTTCTGACACATACTTATCACATAAGCTATTCTGACACACATCACTTTACTTACTATCACATTAGCTGGTTCACATACTTACTATCACATTAGCTATTTCTGACACATACTATACTTAATTATTTCTGACACATACTAGCACATATTTCTGACACATACTTACTATTACATTAATTATTTCTGACAAATACTATCACACTAGCTATTTCTGGCACATACTTACAATCACACTAGCTATTTCTGATACATACTTACTATCACATTGATTATTTCTGACACATGCTTACTATCACATTAATTATTTCTGACACATACTTGCTATCACATAAGTTATTTCTGACACATACTTACTATCACATTAACTATTTCTGGCACATACTTACTATCACATTAGCTATTTCAGACACATACTAACTATCACATTAGCTATTTCAGACACATACTTACTATCACACTAGCTGGTTCTGACAAGGAGATATCCTTTACATGCATCATCTTGTCATCTGTAATGTTATACAACTGGATCTGTTTCTTCTTCAAAGCTACACACACCTCTACACTAAATGGACTGCTCTGTACGGGATTCTCATTTAAACAGAAGTGAGTCACACTCTTGATCTTTGCCCCACCAACAGCAGGCTAATTCATTAAAATATAGTTTTAAGTAACATTCCTTACTTAAATAAAGTACTTAAGCAGTATAAATTAACTTGTTCTGCTCTTTTGCAATAGGTGACTTTTGTTTATCTCATTTATCATTATAATAGGTTAATAAATGGGACATACAGATTATAAAATCATTAAAGGGAACTGTTTTTTAAATTATGAAATACAGCAACCCTATTATAAAATAAAACCACATTATTTTTACAGGCCAAATAAATGAAACAACCAAATCAAGTTATTCCCACCTCAAGATCTAGCATGTTGAGCATGGTGAGGGTGTGGTCACACAGCACGAGGATTCTGTTCAAAGCTGACGCGGCCTTTAACTGCACAATGGGCTTTTTCTGTAAAATGAAGCATACAACTTCAGATAAATCTCCTTAAAATTACCATGGCTATTACAGGTTTGTCTTCATCATATGAAAGTCTGTCAAGTTTTAGTTACAAATTGTGGTCTGAATTTTTATCATTCCTGGACCCTTGTAAAACTGCAGGACAATACAAGGTAACACTAGGTAATGTTATAAAAGCCCACACTTAGAAATGTGCATTAAGTCTGGTCCAGAATGTGGTCACACTGCTTGCATATAAGAACAATCTGTATCAGTAGATTTGAGAATGTCTCAATAGTAGAGACTTAGACCCCTCATGTCACCCTGATAAACAATTTTAAAACACATTACTTGAAGCATCTGTACTTGTAAAAAGTGGACACATGTAGCAAACTTTAACATTCCAAACAGAGGGATAAGTCTATCTCTTGTAAGTTTGTAACAGAGAGACTTCAAGAAATTCTTACCACACTTACCAAAGTGAGATATTTGTGTCCCTGTTTATCACTAAGGAAACTGGACTTTCCTGACTGAGAAGTTCTTTCTTCTATGATGTAATGCACAACAAAACTGCAACAATCAAGACAAAACTCACAACTTAATTTTGTTTCCTACTTTTCATTGGACAAGAACAATATACATGTACTTGAAATAACAAAGAATTCTGCCAAATGAAAATGATGGTTTTATATATTTACATTGTCATGTATTTCATACATCAACCAAGACTCCAAGTTCATTGGACCGTGTCTGCACATTTTGCTTACTGGATTACAATGGTAAGTGCCAAGGGGAACATGTAAATCACACTTCAATTACTGTTATCTAACTACAATTTAATCTTTATGAGTCATTACCTGCCTGATGTACAGACTCAAAAGCAAGATCTTCAAACAATCTTTTAATAGAAAAGGAAGAAGACCACAGAACTGACTAGGTATCTAAACATGACAGTGGTGACATTTTCTTCTTACAGTAACTTTAAAAGATAAACTCTAACTTACCAGTCATTTGTGCCAATGTACAAGTTTTTGCCACATACATCAATACATTCAATCTGAAAATTACAAACATACTTGCTAATTTTGTATTCATTTAATTATAGCTAGACACTAGACACTCTTAACAAAAGTTAACTCTATTAATTAAAGTGACTCAAGCATTTAGAAGGTCTTGTAAGGGTTGGGGAATAATGACTACAAGGTGGGCAGCTTATTTTTAACCATATTTGGCTTTTATTGTGATTTGATACTTGGTGACATCAAAAGACCTCTGATCAAGATTATTTTTTTGCAGACATATGAATATCAGAATCAACAAGAGGCTGAATCAATGAGATTTTCACTGCAAATTTCTGATATACTAGTGTCACATGACTGGTGCTGGTATATACAGGTTTAACAACACATACATCGACAGAACTGGCAGCAGCAGGAACAACACATGCAGGGTTACTTATTTCAAAGCAACATTCCTCATTTTCAGGCGGCCCTGGCGTAGGATTGTTTGTATGACTATTTTTACTAGCACTTGCTGTACTACCACATAAGCACGCAAACGATGAATTAATGGTACGGCAACCCTTTGCATCTCTTTTTCTGATTTTTTGGGTAATACTTGCTTTTATACAACATTGTGAATTCCAATTACAATAACGTAAAGAGAGTTCCGAAACACATATCCAGGTAGCTATTGTACGGCTCAAATTAAAAATATGCAGATATATGCAAGTCATTCTTGGCTAGTAGCAGCAACCTAGGATTTTTGCAGGTGATTGGGAATTCTTTTCGAAATTGGGGGAAAATGAAGGCTATTTTTAATTGGGAACAGGGCTCTATATTAGGCCCCTGGTGAAAGAGCTCTGATTAATAGAAATTAGTATATTCTACATGACTTAAAAAATACAATAACATAGTTGTCGATTTCTTTGTAACAATGGAGTGAGCACCACGAATCACACTGCCCAGTCACGATGAATCAACTTGACCGCCTTTTTCAGTGCAGCGTAGTTGGTCACGGTGACCATTTAGGTGTCAAAATAATTCTCAGTGCCCATGTCACCATGACTGGTCACTCAAATTTTATTTTTGTCATGGTGACAAGATGTCACTTTGGAAAAAAGTACCATGCCTGTACTGTAACTCAACATCTTTTATCTATAAGGAATTTACACTACAAAAATTTGCCAATCCATGTGTATTAAAGTCTGTAATGGGGTGGGGGTGTCAAATCAGAATCTCCAAGTAACAGCAATATGACTTAAGATGTTTTTCAAATTATTCTCCAGCAGAGACTGCAATCAAGCCGATACCATGAGCATAGGGCTACTTCATGCACAGTTTCTACCAGTCACTTAGAGTAAGATGTTTTTAAAAAGGAAGTGGCTAGGTAGCTGGATCTGGCCTAGGACTAGGTAGCAAAGCCATAATCAAACGTCTTTGAAGCTAGTATTTTAATTTTCTAATTTTAGCAAATGTTGTCAACTAAGACAATAACCAGACCGACTTTAGTTATGGAAGCCAGAACTAGCCGAGCCACTTACATTCTAAAAATTGTTTTATAACACAGATAAGTTGTTTACACAGATGAACAAAGGAAAATTCTCAGGAAATTGTACTATTACCTTAACCAGAACCTACGTATACACATACCATGAAGCTTTAAGAAACGGTAACTTACACTCAATAATTTTTAAGCAAAAACTGAAATTTTAAAACTGAAAGTTAAAAATCTGTTTAACCTGTGTTTTTGCTTTCTCTGACATAAGATGTACCCGCTCAATGGCAGGTACAAGATCAAAGGCTTTGATACTCATAATGTCACGCTTTTGTTGTCTGTTTAAATGAACCAGTTCCTTAAAATATGGGTGATTCTTCGAAAATCTAATAAATTCATGGGCAGCGCCATATTGGATTTATCAGCGCACCTGCCGGTCACGCCTCCTAAATTCAGGGGATGTAACTCATGAATGTTGGGGGGGGGGGGTAAAAGACTGACCAGACCATCCCTCAGCAGGCTCCAAGCCAGTGTGGTCAATAGTCCTCCAATCGAGAATTTGCAGACACTATTTATTTGAAAGCCAAATATCTGCTGAATAATTTCATAATGTCTACATGCTGGCGTTAATTTATGCTACCCCCTAAAAGATCGGATACAAAATACAAAAAAATGTAGCTTTTTTACCGGAAATATAGAGGTTGTCCCATCATTATATAATCTGTAATACCATTATAATATTGCATTTAATTTCTACATGGAATCTTACTGTTTCTTATAACTCACATTTTACAATCTTTGGATACGACTTTTCACACTGTAACTTACGCTAGTCTACAGAAGGTTAAAAGCAACAAGAAAAGACAACTAAAATTGCGTTTAATTAGTCAGAATGAAATAATTCTTCTTAATAGTCGGTTGCAAAAGCCCATGAGAGCTTATGTTTATTGTAAATGTCTTGCCGACTCAAAATAAATATTGTCTTATCTTATCTTATCTTTTCAGTTTGGCAGACATATCATTGGGTATTTATATGTATTTGGTAAATTGGTAAAAAACAAGTGTAATTTGCCCTGAAATTTCTTCGAAACTGCTGCAGATACACATGTTTATGTCCCCTAAGGTGAACATATTAAAATCGCAACGTCCGTGTGTCCAGTTATTGAAAAGAAGATTCTTAAAGTGTTTCTTATTGTTGCCATAGCAACCATAGTTCTTATTGGAACTACTTCTCATTTGAACAGTCTTTCATGAGGGTCGCCAAAGGAACATTCCTGTGAAGTTTGTTTGAAATTGTTCCAACAGTTTTTCACACGACGCCGGACAGCGAGCAGTCACAATAGCTTACCCTGAGCACCCTGAGCACAAGTGCTCAGATGAGCTAAAATGGAGGATGGATGACACTTTGTTACAAAACTATGGACATAATTCTATGATAGCTTAATTATGCTGCAAATAAAGTGTTTGCACAGGTGAACAGACAGTATGCCAAAAGTAAAATTGATTTCTCAATTCATATCGGACATTAAAAATACTAGATACAGACTAACCAACTGTGGCAATAACTTGGAAAAATGAAAACAAATGAGACTTTTATGCCCCCGAAGGGTGGCATATTGAAATCGCACCGTCCGTCCGTCTGTTCGTCCGTCCGTCCGTCTGTGCGTCCGCCCTTACATTTTTTTCATGTCCGGGCTCTAACTTTGTCATGCATTGAAGGATTTTGAAATAACTTGACACAAATGTTCAGCACATCAAGACGATGTGTCGCGTGCAAGATCCACGTCTCTACCTCAAAAGTCAAGGTCACACTAAGTGTTTGATGGTGATGGAATCCTGTATTATATGCACACATTCGTGTCCGGACTGTAACTTTGTCATGCATTGAAGGATCTTAAAATAACCTGGCACACATGTTCAGCAAATCAAGACCATGTGTCTCGTGCAAGACCCACGTCTCTTCTTCAAAGGTCAATGTCACTTAGAGTTTGAAGGTAATGGAATCCTGTGTATATGCACGCATTCGTGTCCGGACTATAACTTTGTCATGCATTGATTGATTTTGAAATAACTTGGCACACATGTTCAACACATCAAGACGACGTGTGGCGTTGTAAGACCCACGTCCCTACCTCAAAGGCCAAGGTCACACTTAGAGTTTATAGGTAATGGAATCCTGTATATATGCATACATTTGGGTCCGGACTGTAACGTTGTCATGCATTGATTGATTTTAAAATAACTTGACACACATGTTCAGCACATCAAGACAATGTGTCGCGTGCAAGACTACCGTCCCTACCTCAAAGGCCAAGGTCACACTAAAAGTTTAGCTCTTGTTTGTTTTCTAATAGCGTAAATAAGTGAAATGTGAATGTAACCATGTCCTGTTGTTGCACGACGCCGACCTCGCCGTATCTTGATTTGACATTCGCGCCATTTTATGTTTTTTTCAATTAAAGAAATCGACTGGCCATCTAATTTCGCTACTCTCATTTTGAGTAAACAGTTGCTGTTTGTCGGCATAATGCCTGAGCCAAGTTCAACACACTAGGTAACCGGCGATGTTCGGCGCAGGATGCAATGTTCGGCGCAGGATGAATGGGTTGATTATAAAGCTTCAGTGGGGTAAGCATTTTCCTCATTTTGGTCTATAAAAACAAATAGTCGGTAAAATCACCTCACGTGCCTTATCATATAAGAAATGAGGTTTCCAAAGTCGATCTAAGATCCTGAAAAGATGTTATTTTAAAGTAAAACGGCGAGGTTAAATGTGAAACTTAACGGTAATTTTTACAATTTTAAAGTTTATGGCCACATATCTTTAAAAATATTACAAAACAAAGACAATTTCCTGATGTACTATATTTTCTAACCTTCTTCCATTTTATAATGTCAAAATCGCTGTTGTAATGGAGATTTTTAAGTTTGAAATACACCGTATATACGAAAAAAGGCGATGTTTGGCGCAGGATGAATATTTTTGGGCGATGTTCGGGAGCAGGTTATTGTATACTTAATCTCAGATAGCAAAATGACCGTTTTTGATGCTGTCAAGTAAATTTTGAATATTTTATAGATGCTGTTGTACATATTGAACCTTTTAGTATATGCTGGCTCTCAACTTCTAGTTCGTTAGAAATGTTCGATAGAGTCCAGAAAGTAACCCGATGATGAGTCGTCTGCGACAGCTGCTTCTGGTGGTTGCCAATCTGAATGCTTTATTGGTGAGAAATCTGCAGTGAATAGGTCGGCATCCATGTTTAAGCACTGAAAATATATTAAACAAGAGCTGCCAATATTAGTGACAAATGCCCCCAAAGCGTGCCTAAGAATGCTACAGTGGTCTGCGCAAGATATGCCAGAATAGTTAAGATATGAATAATTTTGTGACCAGACTAAAAAAAAAGACTTAAAATGTTCTCGAAAGGTGACCTTGGACTAGGGGTCTGGATCTTGGGCATGACACATTGTCTCATTATGGTGAACCTTTATACCAAGTTATTTTAAAATCCCTCCATGGATGGCTGACTTTCAACCCGAACAAGAACACGGACGCTAGGACTGACGGACGAACGGACAGTGCGATTTCGGATGCAATGAACATCAATCAAGCTATATTTATGTAGGCTGTGCAAGAATATAAGGATCTTACATGCTTACCCGTGTAAGACGTTTTGCCCTACCCGAGGGACAAACTCCAACATTTTATTTAGTAGATGTGCTCTACAAGTAGTGTTGATATTTAAATCTTGATCTCCCTAATGATAACAAAAACTAAAGGCAGCAAATACATGTATTCAGAAAGATGTATCACTAGAAACTGGCTGTATATTCTTAGACATACACGTCCTACCTGTGCTGAATAAATCGTGATATACAGATTAATACGAGAGCACGTTTATTACATACATCGACATACTTCAACTATCAAAAATTTACATGACAGCATCAAAAACGGTCATTTTGCCATCTGAGATCAAGTATACAATAACCTGCTCCCGAACATTGCCCAAAAATATTCATCCTGCGCCAAACATCGCCTTTTTTCGTATATACGGTGTATTTCAAACTTAAAAATCTCCATTACAACAACGATTTTGACATTATAAAATGGAAGCAGGTTAGAAAATATAGTACATCAGGAAATTGTCTTTGTTTTGTAATATTTTTAAAGATATGTGGCCATAAACTTTAAAATTGTAAAAATTACCGTTAAGTTTCACATTTAACCTCGCCGTTTTACTTTAAAATAACATCTTTTCAGGATCTTAGATCGACTTTGGAAACCTCATTTCTTATATGATAAGGCACGTGAGGTGATTTTACCGACTATTTGTTTTTATAGACCAAAATGAGGAAAATGCTTACCCCACTGAAGCTTTATAATCAACCCATTCATCCTGCGCCGAACATTGCATCCTGCGCCGAACATCGCCGGTTACCTAGTGTGTTCAATAACCTGCCAATCGGCCAAGGCACTTTTGGATAAGGTCCCTTGAATTATCCAAACTTGGCCAAATTAGCCTTGTCTGCTCTGTATGTCGGACAGTTTTCATCCGATCTCCGCCAAATTTGGTTAAAATATTTGTGAAATTGTGAGCTTATTGTCTGGGCCAAGTTAGATGACCAACAAAATCGCCCAAGGCACTTTTGCATGGATTATGACCCTTGAATCATCGAAAAGTGATGAAATTAGCCTTGTCAGTGTCATAGGGTGATCTTTATTCAGTATTGTATGATAAATAAATAGAATTTCGTTGAAATCTCATTTGTGTCTCTGTTATATATTCCTATCCCCGGCGTCATTGACTTACAAAGTATAATGCGGTCAAAGGGAAATAACATCTTCATTTACTAAAATTACTTCACTAACAGTTATCTTACCTAACAACTTCCTTCTTTACACGGGTCATTTCATTTTCAGTTTTGGAAATCGCCATTTTTATAGCGATGTTGTTTGTTATTTTTCTGGATTAATTAAATATTTCCTCAGATTTATAAATACTTCACAAGTTCATTACATGTATCTGGTATTCTTTATATACCCCGAACCTTCACTCGTAATTCAGACCCCGTTTAGGCGAGACCCCTTGTAGGTAAGCCACTTCAGAGTACCTTTAGGACATCAGCTCTACAGTTCAAACAGATGAATTAGCTTGTCCGCTCTATTGTTCAAACAGGTTATACAAAACCTATGAACTGCCAGATACTGAGTTATGCCTCTCCGACGGGCGTATTTTGTGACAGTTTGGCACTCTTGTTATACAAAAGAAACATTTACGCTTCCTTGTGTTTTTTATGCGTCTATTTACCAGTAACTTTTACGTTGTTGCTGTTATATTTCATATCTGTTAAGTGAGGGGCAAATTGGAAGCGATTCTCGCTCATTTTCAGCTTATATAACTAGATCAGTTAACTCATATTGAGGAAATTGGGTGTATTCGCTACAAGTACATTTAGAAGAAAATACTAGCAATTAAATATTATATGTATTTTTATGATTTCTAGCAATACAAAGTTTTTTTTCTGTTCAACATTAAATTAAGTTGCAAAAATAGCGTTTATATACTGACCACCTTAGTTTGCTCGCAATGCCTTTATCTGACAGCTTCCTGTAACAGATCCAATACTTTAAATTTCATTGCACATAAGAACTGTAAAAAATTTCGAGTAAGAATTTTTTCATTTTTTTTTCTCCGTAGTCAGACAAGCATAAACGGGTAACTTCCCCTTAAAACGGCGGTGGTCAGCAAAAAATCAGTTATTTTGTTACTGGAACATCAAAGCAAATAGAAAACGACAATTTATGTACATTTCTTTGATTTCATTTTCAAACAGAAACTAGTCTGATTTAAAACAGGCCGGTGTAGCGTTGTAAACTGACCCCCATAGAATAATGACCTCCCGGTCATTATTTTATATAGAATAGTGACCCCCCGGTCATTATTTTATATAGAATAGTGACTCCTTTCTATAAAATACTGACACCCCTTATAAAATAATGACCCCCACGATTTTATCTATAAAATATTGACCCCCACCTAACCTATTACTAACATACTCTATATCAATTCAAGTCACTGTCGTGTTTCTATTGCTTATATTTGTTGTTGTTGTTGATTCTGCTGCTGCTGCTGCTGCTGCTGCTGCTGCTGCTGCTGCGTCTACAGCTGACACAACAGCAGTATAACTTAAGGCCCCGCTAATAAGCGTACATCTATTGAAAATGAAATTTAAAATGGTTTTCATTTGAATTATCATTGTTGTACATGTACTTAAAGACAAGTATTACAATAATAGAAGATATACCTAAGTCGTTTTAAGGTTACTATAGAAATAGAGCCGATATTTAGGCTGGAGGATAATTTGGTTTTGTTTACAAACAGTGTATTATCATCTTTTATTAGTCATCTGAAATGATTCTGGTCATGTTTTCTTGATAGAAATTGAGATCATCCTTTAGAAATAAAGCGTTTACGAAAATAGAAACATTTGGAAATATATTTTATATGCTGGTTCGTCATCGATTTTGGGCCTTTATATAGCCTATTTTACGGAGAAGATTTGTTTCTTTGCTTCTCCAGATATGGCATTTGATAAACACTGAAACCCGAAGAAAACCAGACTAGAAAGATTCACATAATGTGCTATCAGCGATCTGACGCCAATCACATTTTTACTGGTCACTCATTCTAATTGTTTGTTGTGTATATTCGATTTCTGTCGTTACAAACATTATTGCATATCAGCTAAAATATTTGTTGATAAAGTTTCATTCTTCTGGTTTTGTTTTCAACTTAAAAGGCAACATTTTTCTACTGAGTGACGTGAGATAACCTTTGTTCATACCGCGGTGGCATTGTTCCAAGTCACCGCTTAAATCAATGTGCTAAAAAAGAAAGCCAGGCCTTTAGGTAGCTCTTCACTTTCAATCACTATCGAAAACATAGAGATTATGGGTAGAATCTTAGCTTATACCAAATTTATTTAAAGTTAGGAATGATTGTGGACACCGTCCCTCGACAAGCACGTGTTCATGGTTTGAAGAGACTTTGATGGAAAAAAAACTTGTTATGGGCGGGTTTTGAACCCACGACCTGTGGATCCGAAGTCCGCCTCCCGTCCTCTTACAATGGACCATGAAGCTGTACCGGATGGTCATTTTAGACATTATTCTGTATCAAAAGATCAAGTTCCTGGTATATCTGAACACTTTTACTCGGACAATGATAAACCGGTACACACTTCACATCATTATACAAACATTTCATTAATATTGACGGTCCATGAACTCAATGGATTATTTTGGAGAGTACAGATATTTGGTGTGTTGAAAGATCAAGAAAATCCCAGATTATAACAGGGGTCAGTATTTAAAGAAAACAGATAACATTTTGTTGTTCTATAGGATAACAACTCTTCATTTTGCCTTCGGAGTCATGATATTATTAGGACCGGGTGTCATAATATTATTACGGGGGGTCATAATCGGAGATCATATTATTATGACCCCCAGTAATAATAATATGACCATATTATTTTGACCCCCCGGTCATAATTTTATGACCCCGGTCAAGTTGGTGAAGATCGCGTCAAAATGTGATTTCTAAAGCATTCACATGTTTTTTCTAAGATTTGAACTCGTGAGCTAGTTTAGACCCCACATAACCCAGTTTCAAACGTGACCTAGATATCATTAAAATATTCATTTTCACCAAGTTTTGTGAGGATCAGGCAAAAATTGTGACCTTGTTTTTGACCCCACATGACCCAGACTTGACCTAGATTTTATTAAGGTTGATATTGTGACCAAGTTTGGTGATGATCGAGCCAAAAATATGGCCTGTAGTTAAAGTGGCTTGCCAGTCTTCTCTGACGTCGGGCGACGCCATAATCGTCGAAAAGTAAAGATAATCGTATTGCCATGATTTCTCGCTATGCATATACAATGAGACCTTCGGTTAATTGTGTATGTTTCAGATTTTTCGTATTCCATTTCGTTGCCTGGCAACGGGCTTTTTTGTGCAACTGGTGAATATTTAAGAATTCTTTTGCATGAATTGCTTATTATTTTTGTGCTAAATGATTTCTAAAACCACTTTTCGAATGCTCGTGAAAAGGGAAACAGAATGATAATTATAAGTTTGTTATTGATAGTTCCATTAGTTTCACTGTGTGGGGCGTTAAACATAACAAAACGCGCAAATTTTGGGATGCAAAAGCATCACCATACAAACTTTGGTGAGAGATTTGGTGTACGGAAATGATTCAAACCACTTGTCACTTACAGTGATTTTGCTTAAATATTTGGTTGGAGTTGCCGAGTGGTTAAGGTCGTTGACTCCTAATCCAGCGGCCCGGGTTCGGTTCCCTGGCGGGGAAGCTGGAAATTGTGACACACATGTTTCCCACTCAACTAGAGGAGTTTTGGTAAGCACACCAGCGTTACTGGATTGAAATCCAGGCATCCTCGCCGCCTAAAAACTAGCCAATTCTGGCTATCTAAAAGAGGGCGTTAAACTGAATATGAATAATTTGAATATGAACAGATTTATGAAATAGAAAATAGGGGTCTTTTTTTTTTACCGTCTATTTTTTCACAAACAGCAATTACATTAAGATTTTGTAACGTTGGAACTTGTGTTACGTCGAATGACGTTTAGGCTACTTCAATGATGCACGCGATGCAAATATTTACTTCTACCGCATTTTGTGAAATATTTCACGGAAAGACCCCCTTTTTATTTCATAAACTTGTTCGGAATTTTCCTAGCAAAAAGACTGCGTAAGTCGTATGGTACTACTCTAAGGTCAAAAGAATTGCGCATTTTTAAAAACATTTAGCGCCCACCATAGTGACATTTTATGAAATTTCCGATTGACAACACTGACTTATATCATTCTGTTTCCCTTGTCAAGAGCATCCGAATGTTGTTTTTGAAATTAATGCAGCGAAAAAAATAAGCCATTTTTACTCCAGATACTTCAATTTTTCATTAATTGTACGAAACAGCCCTTTGCTAAACAAAAAAATGAATACAAAAGATCTGAATCGTACAAAATGAAGGAGAGGTGTCCTTGTATATGAATACCAAATATCAGGGCAATACGATATCTTTACTTTTCGACCATTATTAATCAAAGCGCTGTGAGCACTGAAGGCCTGGGGGGCTATAGGTTAACTCCCCGAAAAACAACTTTTCACCTACGTGTTCTGCGTTGAATCTTACCTAAAGCGCGGGTCGAAATGTGCAGAGGACGAAATTCAATATATGACACAGAATGAATGATTCACAAATATATGGGTGACAGGGAAGTTTGTTTTATTATGAAATGTACGTTAAATGAAAAATAATCACATAGTCAACATTATAAAATGTTTAAGCCAGTACAAATAATTCGATCTGCGCTTTGTACAACTTCAAGCGATATGATCTGATGATGTGGATCGAAAATTATTGTGTACCAATGACAAGACCTTGAAACAGAAATAAACAAAGCAATACCAGCAATGAAATATAAATACAGTACTGTACAATGTGTATAACAGAGAAAACCAAAAATGATTCTGGGTTACCTTGTAGTTGTAATCAGTGAAACCGTTCACTGGGCCTTGACATGCAGCGTCCTCGATAAATGGCGGGTGAATTTGATCACGTTAGTTCCTTCTCGGGAATGTACGTAAATTATATCTTTTTTTAGAGACATTTATTTTTAGGTAAATATATATGTAATCGTTCGTAAATAACAAAGTTGTCAATGAAATAACATCGGAAATTTGAAAATCAAACTACAAACTCTTATATCGAGCTTCGTACGTTTTCGTAAATTTCCGTAAATATCCGTACTTTTCCGTGATATGCATATGATTATCTTCCGTAATCAGCTAACAGCGCATTAATTTCTAAAACAGAAAAAAATGTGTAATGCAGCCCGTAAGTGCAGTCGTTTGAAGTTTTATGTACTATTTTTATTTGTAACATGTTCTTATCATATGCGGCATTCAAACAGAAGATTGATCTGGTCTGTCTTGCACTACTTTCGCATAGCGCATGCTTACAGTTATTATTCGCACAGAGCACGGCTAAAATTCTTGCAAGGTTTGAAATGTGGTATACTAACTTAGGCCTTGGGGACTTTCAGTCCCCAGGCCAAAAACCAGCTATACCGGCTGAGGCCGATGTTGTTGTTGTTGTTATTTCCCAGTTTTATGACCCTCCCGCCTCTTTACGAGGACATTATGGTGTGGACATACCAGCTTTACATGGTGGAGGAAGACCCCAGGTGCCCCTCCGGGCAATTTTCAGGCTCGGGCGGGCACCTGGGTAGAACCACCGACGTTCCGCAAGCTAGCTGGTTATTCATTTTGTTATTGCATCCTACATGTTGCACTAATTTCGTAATAGCATGGGCTCGCGGGCTCATTACGAAAAAATGCTATTGACGGTAAAATAGTTCATTTTCTGGAGTGCAAGATTGTAAAAAAGGCAATTCATACGTGGAAAAGCACAATGTTTTATGCCACCCCTGAAAGTGATGTCAAATACCCTTAACCTTCTTTATGTCACCTATATGTCACTCATATATACCTCCAAAAATAGGCGAAAAAGGTGTGGGGTAGCCCAGTGGTTTATCACCTGTGACGCTCCTCGTCGTTAGAAATTATTCAAATTTCAGTATATTGTTGAAGAGACATCCTTTGGCTTTGGGGTATTTGTGTTACTTTTCAGGCGTTTTTAAGTAGAAAAAGTAAACAATTATATCAATAAGGCATAAAATATGCAAATCGGTTGTGGGGAAATCCCATGTTTTATGACCTGTGACGCCCATGACAATAAGATGTTGTTCGAATTTAAGGGCCATAACTCCCGAACAGGTGGACCAAATCCATTTTTTACTTTCTGCACAACTAGGCATCGGTAGTAGTAATCCCTGAAAGTTTGAATCAATTCCGTCCAATAATGAATGAAGAGTTGCAAAATGAACCAAAAAAATGTTGCACGTACGCACGCACGGACGGGTGCCATTACCATATTCTCCTCCGATGCCTATCGGTGGGGATAATTATGTTGTAAGTGTACCTTACATGGGTTAGGGTTACGGTTTGGGTTAGGGGGTCGTTATTCTATAGGGGGTCACACTTCTACGTGAGGGTCATTTTTCAACGTGTGGGGGAGTCATAATATTATGACCCCCCGGTCATAATATTATGACCGGGGAGTCACTATTCTATATAAAATAATGACCGGGGGGTCATTATTCTATGGGGGTCAGTTTACAACGTTACACCGGTTTTAGATTTCATTTTCTGCATGTTTATTACGCGCAGTGTTTGTAAATGTATAAAACTCGGTCTCTGATTCCTCAGGTTCAGGTTTTACTGATGTGCGATGCGCAGTGAAGACAATAACAAGGCATTTTGGATCACCATTAGCCTGCATTGCGTAACATTTGGATATGTATCTTTTCCCACTTTCTTTTCTCTCTGTAGTATACCGGCTTGCTATAATTTTGCATTTGTTTTAAACAGAGCTAGTCATTATCTTGGGCTTACGAGATCTGAATTGTACATTGTACATGTAAAATTGTTCTGTACAGAACATTTTTATGCTCCCGAAGGGTGGCATATTAAAATCGCACCGTCCGTCTGTCCGTCCGTCCGTCCGTCCGTCTGTGCGTCCCCACTTACAAATTCGTGTCCGGACTGTAACTCTGTCATGCATTGAAGGATTTTAAAATAACTTGGCACACATGTCAAGCACATCAAGACGATGTGTCGCGTGCAAGACCCACATCCCTACCTCAAAGGTCAAGGTCACACTTGGAGTATGAAGGTTATGGATTCCTCTATATATGCACACATTCGTGTCCGGACTGTAACTTTGTCATGCATTGAAGGATTTTAAAATAACTTGGCACAAATGTCTAGCACATCAAGATGACGTGTCGCGTGCAAGACCCACGTCCCTAGCTCAAAGGTCAAAGTCATACTTAGAGTTTGAAGGCAATGGATTCCTCTATATATGCATATATGCACACATTCGTGTCCGGACTGTAACTTTGTCATGCATTGAAGGATTTTAAAATAACTTGGCACAAATGTCTAGCACATCAAGATGACGTGTCGCGTGCAAGACCCACGTCCCTAGCTCAAAGGTCAAAGTCATACTTAGAGTTTGAAGGTAATGGATTCCTCTATATATGCATATATGCACACATTCGTGTCCGGACTGTAACTTTGTCATGCATTGAAGGATTTTAAAATAATTTGACACAAATGTCTAGCACATCAAGACGACGTGTCGCGTGCAAGACCCACATCCCTACCGCATAGGTCAAGGTCACACTTAGAGTTTATAGGTAATGGAATCCTGTATATATGCATACATTTGTGTCCGGACTATAACTTTATTGAAGGATTTTAAAACAACTTGGCACAAATGTCTAGCAGATGTGTCGCGTGCAAGACCCAAGTCCCTACCTCAAAGGTCAAGGTCACACTTAGTGTTTAAAGTAATGGAATACTGTATGCATGGTTACTCTGTCATGCATGAAAGGATTTTAAAATTACATAGCACATTTATTGAGCACATGGAGAGGACACAGACTGTGAGGCACCTCTTTCGGGGGCATTCGTCACTTGTGAGGGACAGCTCTTGTTTCATGTTATCATTTTAATAATCGTACTCCTTACATTATAGGAGCCTCCCAATTCATGTTCGTAACTCGAGAGTTTAACGGAAGATAGAAAATGATATTTTGACGACTGACCGTACACATGTATTTTCTGCCATACAACCAAAATCACTGTAAACTGGGGCTGGCATAGGCGTTTGTGGTTGTGGATGTGTCGTACGAGATCAGGAAAGCAGAGGTCAGAGCAAGGCCCATCACAGGTAATTATACGTCTTACAGACTGCAAGGTATACTAAAATATTATTGTATAAACTACAGCTTATCCGGACCTCATTCTTAAAGGAGAAAGCACTTAAAACAGACAGTAAAATGCCCTCTTTACTATTAAACTAAATATTGCCTGATATGCTATAGATGAATATACAGCAAACAAGAACAAAAAGATGGTCAGCGTAATTTTCAGTATAGTGAAAGCAAATGGTAGCTAGATTTTATGGTGGAAAATCCTGGTAAGTTTAAGTTTTAAGCAGTCAGAAGGTGTCAAATATCACAGGCTGAGAAAAAGAGTGTACCCTGAGCGTGTCTCGAGCCCATGGCCTTGCGCATCCAGTGTTGTATGAGCGAACGCTCTCGCAACTGAGCTAACCGGCCGCTTACTTATCTTTCCCACAACTGTGATTTAGTCTGAACTGTGACATGTGCATCAGGAAAACAAACTTCATCCTTTTTTCTTATCAAATATATTACTCGAAATATTGACATGACCATACAAACCGAAATTCACAAAAAAACTTGTATTTATCTGTCGACTAAGATATTACAAAAATAATCGATTTTTGCTCATCTAATATCACAAAGTTCATAAAAACAGTTTTAAAATTTATAAAATCACAATTTGAATAATTTTCACGAAGTGTTCCGGCTAAGTAAACTGAACAGCGCGTGTAACTGCGTGTAACTGCGCTATTCTGTAATGATACATCTACTATTTAACCATATACTGCGCATTTTGACACAAGGTAAGGTCGAATAACGCATCTCGCGACTTTAACGCCATTTAGTATTGAAATTGAACTTCAAAGGATGTAAAACACTTTGTTACAAAATTCTAAGAAAGTAATTTATGCTACAAATAGAGTTATCGCACAGATGAACAGACAGTAGGCCAAAAATAAATTTGATTTGCCAATGCATATCAAAATTTAAAAAATATGAGATAGATACTAATCACTTGAGGTAGTAAATTGAAAACATCCACTTGAAAAAATGAAAATAAGAAGATTTTTGTTTTCTAATAGCGTAAATAAGCGAAAAGTAAACATAACAAATTCTTGTTGTTATATGTTTTTCAATTAAAGATATCGACTGGTCGTCTAATTACGGACTCTTGTGTTATTTTGAGTTGAACACGTGCAGCACGTGCAACTTAGGACATAAGTTGTTCACCAATCCGGAAAGTCGGTGAACAGAGTTAAAAATGAGCGAAATTATTACATAACATTATTTGCCATTACTTCAAATGCAAATTCAAATTCAAATTCTGTTGAATTTGTTTATTAACGTTCTAAAATTATAAAATCATTCAAGAAAGACTGAAAACGCAAAAGCATTTTATTGGCCTTTTTTAATCGGTATTATCCAATTAAAAGGTGAATTACAGAGTAAATTTCAGCGTTTCACAATGTTAGTACAAGAAGAACCTGCGAGTTCTTTTTTTTTTTTTTGTAGGGGGGGTTATGATGGAGTTTGTTTATTCCTTTTAAGATAATTTAGCGTAAAGAATGCATGTTCACGTTGAAAAGACATTCCGCCAACATGAACACAAGTCGCTATTAATGAACAGGTATTCAATATCTCTGAACTGGATTTCGATACCATTTTGAACATTCGTCCTTTCAGTGCTTTGATTAACGAATTAGAATAGATAGACTGATGTTTCTTCAATTTATGGTCATAAGGAGTAAAGCATGAGAAAAAACCAGTACTTCGTTTTTTCTAAACAATTATTACCAAAAAAGGTGTTGAAATAAGGGTCGCAGTTCAGACTACAGCGTCGCAGAATAACTTTGATACGGTTTATTAATTTCATGCCTTGACCTACGGACAAAAACTAGGACACATTACCGTCAAACGTAAGTAAAGACAGTTATTTCTTTATATTTTTAAAACTGTCGTATTGATGTGTTTTTTTTTGCAAAGCAATTTGACATTGTTGTTTATATTGTTTTCTAATAGATTCGTCTTTTTTTATTATTTAACTTAACATAATTTTATAGATATGTTCTAGTTCAAGCTATTAATACATCAGTACTTTTTAAAATACATGTGTGTTTGTAAGATTGCTATGTAAATTAAACCGGAGATACAGGTATGCACCGCCACAGGTGTCCACTGTGTGCACCACTATTACCTGTTCAATTTAAAATGAAAATGTACTACTTGTTTGCTCTTCCTGCTGAAAGGATGAGCTATGGTGATCGTACGTACGTCCGTCCGTCAACTTTTTTTGTTAGCACTCTAGATACCTCAATTTTAGTCAAATCTTCATGAAACTTTGTGGTAATATTCACATTGATGAAATCTCGAACGAGTTTGAAACTGGGTCATCTGGAGGCAAAAACTAGGTCACTTGGTCAAATGATAGAAAAACGTTGTAAGCACAATACTGGCCACATTTTCAACCTGATTAACTTGAAACTTGATCAAAATGTTTGTCTTCATGAGATTGAGTTCATTTTTGAACCACGAAGGTACCTAGGATCAAAAACTAGGTCACCAGGTCAAATCATAGAAAAACCTTAATTGTGAGCACTGTAGATGCCACATTTTGTACACAATCATCATGAAAATTTGTAAGAATGCTTGTCTTAATTAACTCTAGGTCAGGTTATAAACTGGGTCACTAAGGATACAAGACTAGGTCACTTAGGATACAAAACTAGGTCACCAAGTCAAAGAAATAAAAACCTTGTTAACACTCTAGAATCCACACTTTGTTATCAATCATCTTTGAATAGGAAACTGGGACACATAGGGTCAGAAACTAGGTCACCAGGTCAACATAAAATGAATTAATATGCAGAATGTTTGTCTTGATGAACTCTAGGTCAAGTTTGAAACTGCATAACAAGGGGTCAAAAACTAGGTCACCACATCAAAGAATAAAAAAAATCTTGTCAGTATTCTAGAATCTGCATTTGAGCCCAGTCATCTTGAAAGTTAGTTAGACATTTTGTTTTGATGAACTCTATATCGAAACTAGGTCACATGGGGTCAAAAACTAGGACACCAGGCCAAATCATACAAAAAACTTGTGAACACTCTAGAGGCCACCTTTGATACCCAGCCTTCTTGAAAAATTGGTCAGAATGTTTTTCTTGTGACATCTAAGTCAAGATTGAAACTTGGTATGGGGGGTCAAAAATTAGGTTATCAGCTAGTTCATTAAATTGATCTTGACCTTTTTGACCCACGTTTTGCTTTTGCAGCTTCAGTACTGAAATATTGGACTGTGGGTTCATAAGTGTCCTTGAATGACGTTGATCATGACCTTTTGACCTACTTTCTTGTCTTTTGAAGCAAAGGTACTCAGCTGAGAAATATAGGACCATCATGGCTATCTTGTCTTTATTGAAAGGGTAGAGACTGGGAGTGAAACTGTAAGAATGTTTAAGTGTTTTAAAAAAATCTTGGTATGGATTAAAATTTAGGGCTGGGTATGCCCAGCAAAATTAATATAATTACAAAGCATTTCTTTCACAAAGAATAGTGTTATCTTGGGCCAATCTTTAGACACTATACCTTCTGTCAATATAGCCAAGATTCTTGGCTATGTTGACAGAAGGTGTAGTGTCTAAACATATACTATAGTACATTCCAGTACAAAGCCTGATCATCACAACATTTCAAGCTACAGATATCAGGACCCATGAGACAATTCTCTGGTGTTTAAATGGGGTCATGCACTCGGAAACATTAATTAATGCTCTTCATAGAAGTTTTTGTTATTATAGAATATCTGGGAAACTTTCTCAGAATAATCTGGGTTTAAGTATGAAATTGGGTCATCTGGGGTAAAAATGGGAGTTGAATTGGAATAAAAAATTGGGTCATTGGATCTAACAGGAGTAAACCTTGTAGACAATGCATGTAGCAGTGCTACATATTGTCTTTAAGTGTTCATAAGACTTATTCTGAACATTAATTAATTTTGATGAAACAGAACATAAAATACTTCAAATACAGTTAATGTACCTCTGAAATGACTACATGACTGTATTTATAGATGACTTTTTGCCTAAGTAATTTTCTCTTGTTCAGTGAAATCAAGAGTGAGATCAATAAAATAAATAGACAGAAGTGTATAATTTGTAAGGTTTAAATCTTTCAGCTCTATTATACGTTATTTGATTTTATATCGGGATATATCACCTACCTAGACTTATATTACACGAGCCATTAGTCATCAAGGTTACAATATTATGTCGAGGCAGGTAATATATACCCATATATGAACGTAAGCAGACCTTCAAATCCCCTTATGATACCTCAATGTCACTTTGTGACATCACAAGTAAGCATGGACTTATACATTGACGTACTGTACGCTGCAAACAAGCTCACGTTTAGCATGGGGTACAGTAACGAGATATGTCAACTGTCAAGTGTATATTACAGGCTTGCCCGTAAATATCAATATCTATTTACGGATCGTTGACCAATCAGAAGACCGCAATATCATAGAAGGGTAATAAATATATATATGTATGTGTTAGTGAATATACATGTATTTCTTATTCCAGGGAAATTTGAGAAGCACAGGATGTCTGTTTTACTTATACTGTGCATGTTCCTGCCTTTAGTTGCCATGGAAACAAATCACTATGGAAACCTTATGAGGTCAATGCCACATCTGCTTAAGCAAAACAGAAATGATGAAATGTACCACCTTCCCACTGACATAGACATGCGGCAGCTATACATGAAGGTCAGTTTTAATGCTTGCACATTTTCAGATAATGAATAGTGTTCAAAGTATAGAATTATTAGTAATAATAAGGTTATACAAGTAAGTAGTAAAAATAGTACAAATAATAAGGTTTAGTATGGGCCACAACTTCCTGTTGACGTCATTTGAAATGGGTGAGATTGTGTCTTTGTATGTTGATTATTTAAGATGCAACTTGCTTTCTTTCCTAACTCAGCTATCAAGCCTTTATGAGGTTTACTGATGTACTTAAGATATCACAGAAATATTGCATGCTAAGAGCAGAATAATTACCAAGACATTCTCTTTGAAATTCATGTTGTACTTGTATAAGAAATGTTAATTATTCTTTTTATTACCAGATAGTAATCTCCTATTAACATTTTACAGTTTTCCACTATTACTTTGCCTATAATTATCTTAATATGCCAGATTCCAAAAAAAAAAAATATGTATGTTTCCGACTCTCGGCCAACCTTATCTTTTTACTACCAACCTCAAACTAATTGTTAAAAGAATGCCAAAAAGACCAATTTTCAAGTGTCTCTTTAGCAAAAAATGCAAAATAAAACTTTTAAAAACTACCATCTGACTGACCCAAAATATTTTGTTGGTAAGGAGACATGAGACTCATATTTTATTTTGCTAAAGTTCAAGATATTTTCCTGGTGCTTTGTTGGAAACACACTCTTAGTCTCAGCAGTTTTTGAGAGCTTATTAAACTGTTTGAACCTTGCAACCTCTCACCACTATTTAAACTTTACGTGTCCACTCTGCTTTTAAAGTTGCATTGCTGCTCAAAGTGACCATTTATTTTTAAAGACATTTATTCAAGTGTAATTATTCCTAAAAAAGGAATATTAACTTAGTTCGTAACCACCGTAATATATGAAATTTTACAGGACTTTTATATCAGATGAATGTAGTGTAAAACCATTTTCATTTAGAAAAGTAACTGTAGAGAACTTATTTGTTACATGCTATCAAATTATTCCTCATATTTTATAAGGTATCTTCCTTAACCAAGTTGTATTATTACCATTTAGAAAAGTATTATAACTTTACTGTTCTTATCAGTTTTTAAGAGTTTTATTCCCAGTTACATTAGCTTGTGTTCACAATATTAAAAATTCATCAGCAGGCATTTTGAAAATGTTAAAATACATGTTTTCAGTCACTTAGTTGATAAACGTTAGTCACTCAGCACCTACAAGATGTTTTCGAGCTTTAAAGGGGCTCAGTGTCAGCTATTTCAGGAAACAAAGGGGTCTGTAACGTTGTCTACCTGTTTGTTAATGTTACATGTATATAATAAGTACTTATCATATACATGTAACATTAACAAACAGGTATATCAAGTACTTATTATATACATGTAACGTTAACAAACAGGTAGACAATGTTACAGACCCCTTTGTCAGGAAGAGGATATTTTAGGAACATCATGATTATTACATAGTCTTCCATTGCATACATTAGCTCATAGGCAAATTTATGTTGTTATGCCCCCTTCAAAGAAGAAGGGTATATTGGTTTGCAGATGTATGTCAGTTGGTCGTTCGGACTGTCGGTTGGTATGTTTGTCCGTCCCTCCATCTACCAACTGGTTTCCGGATGATAACTCAAGAACGCTTCGGCCTAGGATCTTGAAACATGATGTGGTGGTTGGTCATAACAGGATCCATATTGTTTTTGAAGTCATTAGGTCAAAGATCAAGGTCACAGTGACGAGGAATAGTGAAACGGTTTCCGAATGATAATTAGAGAACGTTTGGGCCTAGTGTCTTGAAACTTCATGTGGAGGTTGGTCATGACCAGCAGATGACCCCCATTGATTTTGAGGTCTGTAAGTGAAACTTCAAGGTCATGGTGACCTGGAATTATATAGAATGGTTTCTGGAGGATAACAGGACAACGCGTGGGCCTAGCATCTTGAAACTTGATGTTGAGATTGGTCATAACCAGCAGATGACCCCTTTTGATTTTGCGGTCAATAGGGGTCAAAGGTCAAGGTCATGGTGACCCGGAATTGTAGAATGGTTTCCCTTTAACAACTTTATTTAGGAGTGACCAATTGCAATGAAATTTAGTGTGTATGAAGTTTGCGGAGAGAGTAAGCTTAGGATGGCATTTGGGGTCACTAGGGTGAAGGTCAAGGTCACTGTAACTAAAAATAGATTTTTTTAATCAAAATTTTATATTGCTTTTAGCTCTCAAAAAAAAGTTGGTTTTTTAAGGCGTCAGTGGGGGACGGGGTTGGGCAAGTCACTGTTAACAAAAATAAAAATAAAATTATTTCAAAATTGTTTTACTGAAAAAAGAAATACTGTTACTAAAGATAGATTTAAAAAAAAAGATGACTGTTTTTGCTTTTAAAATATTTTTTTTAATTCTACAATTTCTACAGGCACCATTTACACAAATTTTTACTTTAAAAATTGTTCCTTGCATAGTTCAACTTATGCATCAAGGAGGCATTGGTTTTTTACAAGCAACTTGTTTAAAATAAATTTTAAACCATCAACTGTAACATGCATTGTAACCTGCAAAGCAAATACATGTAAATTGTAGTTCTTATTCATTCTAGATCTCAAATTCTGGCTAAGATAAGGGTGGAGTGGTACATTCTACTTTGTTTGAGCAGACAGGCTAGAGCCCCACCAAGGCCACAACCGCACCTCCTCGTATGACACCAGTACTGGTTTTTCCAGGAGGCGGACTCGATGGTGACTCGATAAGCTCAAAGCTTTTTTCACAATCGAGCTAAAAAAAATTAATATAAACTAAACGAAACTAAAAGAACTACAATTTTTATCTTCTATTTTATTAATACCAATTCCAAATGTTAAGTGCTTTGAATTTGTTTATTATGGTTGAGATGAGTGTAACGCAATAAATCTGCTATGAAATATGTAAAATGACTTTATTAACTATATATCATTACATAAAGGTTTATCACATGCATTATAAATTGCACCGTGTAACATTTTATATTATACTCATCAGAATAAATTACGGCCCACAAAATCAAACTCTAATAATTGTTGTAGCAGTGCAATTCCAATGCAACAATATATTTACCTGTCCTCTTCATATTCATAGTAGAACAACATCACTATTGTGTATCTTAGCAACTGAAGGCAAGTTTTACAGAATAAACACAGATACACGGATCAGGTGACTTTAAAGCTTTCAAGAAATGTTGCTTAAATAACACAGAGCATTTTAAAGCCAAAAGTTGCTGTTGGGAATATTAAAAAAAACTGAATTTATTAATTAAGTTCAATTTTACAGCTTTTTGAAAACTTTTGGTTATAATGAGTAAAAAAAAGTTTTCGAACATGCATAAATGCCCGAGACAGTATTTGACTATTATAGTACCTGGTCACATACAGCAGTTTTGTAGGGGAGGCATGAAAATGTTTAAAGGTCCACTACTAAGCGAAAATTAAGTGACAGTTATTTGAATGGCAAGTACATTACCTTATGCAAGACACTAAATAATGAAGATTGGCAGGTTGAAATTTACAGAAAGTGTTTGGAACATAAAGAAAAGTATGTGTATTATGTTGAAATCTCACTGAATCGACAAAATGACCACCCAGGTCTTTTTAACTTTCTTCATAATGCATAGAAAATTAATTATACATGTATTGTGATTTATTTAGAATTTCTACATACCAACTTTCATTTTTTATTAAAACTAAATTATTTCTGTGCTTTTTAAAGTATATTTGAATTTTCGCTTTCCTTAGTATTGGACCAACATTACAACAACTGTTCAAATTTTAAAATTTCTTAAATCTGCTGCTTTTCACCATGTGAACATCTGTAAGCATTATTTATGATAATGACTTTAGTATGAATTTGATCAGTGTCAGCTATGACCAGTTATAGAATATATAAATATGAAAATGCAAGTATACAGCTCAATGCATTGAGTCTAGGTGCTGACTGTGGCTTTAAAATACACTTGTAAGTATGAAATCTACCATTTTGATAAATGTAACTATATACATAACAGGGACCTTAACTTATTTTGTTGAGTATACAAATGTTTTGCCTTTATTGCTTGATTTGCATCATTTTATGAAGTTTAGCAGTCAAGGATTCTGTGGTTTTATTAGAATATCTTATGTTAAAGATGTAGCCCGGGGTTTGTTCAGCATATTTTTGCACCATATCTCTTGAACTCCTAGAGGGATTTTAGAATTACTAACCACAAATGTTCACCATATTGAGTGCATGTTAGGGTCAAGGTCACTGTTACTAAAATAGAAAAACACTGAATAATTCGAATTAGGAGTGATCAATTGCAATGAAACTTGGTGTGTAGGTAGCGTGCATGGAAAAGAAGCTTTGGATTGCATTGCAGGTCATAGCTTCACATAGCAACCTGTGATTGACCAAGCAACCATTGACTTCCTTTGCAACTAGTAACTTCCTTAGTAACCAGTAACTTCCCCTAGAAACCAGTGACTCCCCCTTGTAACAAGTGATTCCTTAGTAACCAGTGACTACCCCTAGCAACAAGTGACTTCCTTAGCAACTATTTTGATTTCCCTGGCAACAATTTAGTCCACGTGCAACCAGTGACTTCCCCTGGCTACAAGTTACTTCCTCAGCAACCTTAAGCATTATTTTGCCATCAGTGACTTCCTTAGCAACTGTTGATATCCTTAGCAACTAGCAACAATTGTGTTTGACAATGGCTGATTTTCAAGTATTGACCAGTGATTTCCTTAGCAACAGTTACTAGTGACTTTCCCTAGCAACCAGTGACTTCCTGATGTAAGTGCACTGGTTCTCTATGCCTTATAGGGTGGTCATGGCCCTCTTATGTTTGTAATCATCTACACCATCATTAAATTTTGTGTTTTTGTCAAAATTGACCCCGCACATGGGGTCACCTAGTTTTGCATAGGCTTATATATGAAAAAGTTTAAAAATGTTCTTCTCTGAAAGCACAAGGCCTAGAATTTAGATATTTGGCATATAGCATTGCCTAGTGGACCTCTACCAAAAGTGTTGATCCCTGGGTCAAAATTGACACCTCCAGGGGGTCATTTGAATTTTCATAGGCTTATACAGGAAAAACTTTAAGAATCTTCCTCTTTAGAGGTGAGATATTAAGCATGTAGCATTGCCTAGTGGACCTCTACAAAGATTGTATAAATCATGACCCCTGGCTCAAAACTGACCCTGTAAGGTTTATTATATTTTCTAAACACAATATAGAAATAGAAAAAGAAAGTTAATGGTGAATGAACAGGCACCTTAAGGCTTATGTGAGTTACAGTGACAAACACGTCCATGGTCAAGTAGTAGGAGTCGCTATCTTGAGATCACTATAGCCTTTCATAGATTGAAGGTTATGGATTAACGCCCTGCTACCAACCATGTCTCTTTATGCGAGAAAGATGGCAGTTTCTTATGGAGGATTTGAGTCGAGTACTGGGTCTACCCAGAAACTAATGTTAGGGAAACTGTCTGCCTGTTATAATGACCCAGGTTGGAACAGGCATTAAACAACAACAACAGTTACAGTGACAACTCT
>JAFMSR010000010.1:28996117-29028617 GCA_022818135.1 Saxidomus purpurata
CATCATACACAAAGTCAAAGTACTTCTTCTGCTACTCTACTGAAACCCTCACAATATGTTCAGTGACACAACATCAATCACAATGAAATTATATAACTATGTTTCACTTTTTATAGAGTAGGCTATTGCCCTTTTTAGTGAATTTAAGTTCACTGTAAAACTGATGATAGCATTTTGAGGGTTGACCTCAAAACAGTTGTAAGTCCTTCTCTATTTCATATAAAGGTACGATAGTTTTGCAGTCAGCCCTCGAATTTAGATTTCACTGCCAGGATTGATGTACATGTTCTTTTGAGAAATTTAACAAAGAAAAAGTTTTAACATTTCTGTGATTTTTCAGTACAGTACTTAGCATGCTTGGTCTCCTGGTGGTAGCTGGTACAATCTATGATGTTTTTGTTATCCATCGGTTCCATGTCTCACCAGAATTTGAAGAGTTTGACAAGGAAGAAACAGAGCCGTTGGTGCTCGGCTCCCAAAATAACAGCCTTAGTAGGAATATTAGATACCGTGGATACAACAGTATTCCCTCAGAGAATGAGGGGAACCAGGACATTGAAAAGAAACACATTCAGGATGAAGATGAAATTGGTACTGTGGACATTGGTATTAATCTGCTTTATGTGTATTGCTACAGTAGTATAGATACAGTAGACTCCATATATAGCAACTTTCTTAGGACCATTTAAATTAATGTTCCTCATATCGGGAGTATGTTATAATTATCTATATAACATCTTCATATTTAATAAAGAATAAAATCAAGCCTAGTAAATGTGTTCCTTATATCTAGAATTGTGGTATATGTGGAGTCGTTATATAGGAGTTTAATAGGACCTTATAATACTGTTATCTACCCAAGATGATACAGGTATATTTAGATTTTATGCATTGAGCTGTGACTGCACTTTCATAAATAGGTAGGTCAAAATCCTACTATACCCTATTACAGTTCTACACAGTTTGTTTAGCACATTTGATATTCTTTTATTCAATGAACTATTGTGTAATCACCAGGGTGTCAGTGGCATAGAATTTATTTAAATTTTAGATTAAGTATCACTTTTCTTCTCACGTATAATTGTTCTTACCATGAACTGTAATCTGTGTTTACTGGTATGAGACCAGTTTCCAACAAAAAATCGATGTTTTCTGTATATTTTTTCTTATATGTGTCTTGTAAACAAAAGTCATCTACACATTTACAAACGTCAGTTTATCCCCTTTTCAATGATGTAAACAAGACCAGTGTCTTTTGCGCATGCGTACCAAATTTGGGGCCCCGAAAGGACAGCCTAATTAATGTAAATAACTTAAGGTACAGTACCAGTTTCCGACATAATTTTATCCTGAACAGTTTTGGAATCATAAATTATTTAAATCTATGAGAACTTTTATTCTCTACAATGTAAATTCCTTTCCCTACTTTTCCGACACTCGTATTGAGCGTCTGTCTATTATCCGCTCCGTGCTGCTCCATTTCGTACATCACTGTATCATCATTTCACAACACTTGAACTGTGCCATATTTTGCAAGCAATTTCAGTGACAGATGTATAATGTAGAATTTCTTTGAAAGTACTTATTTTTCGAAAATGAAATTTTGTTCACTGCTTGTTTGGATGATGTTGTTCGAAACTATATAGTACTCCCATTCTGAAGAGTTACGCGAAAGCTATGATAACGAGTAGTCGGAAACTGGTATGATTCGGAAACTGGTCTCATGCCGGTATAGTTAAACATTGTATTACATATGTATTTGCAAATGTGAAGGTCTTTAGGCTAGATGTTTTGTTGTAACTTGGATATTATTAAATGAATTAAAACATATAGTTCAACCCCGATTTTCCAACAACCTATTATTTGTGAACCTGGTATTAAGTTGACTCAAGATTAATATGCAGTCCAGATATCATTCCTGTATAAAATTTATGTATATGAAAATAAATGGATTTTCTGAATTAAGTTTCTGGTGGAAAGGGTTTAAAAAGAAAAAAGAAGAATACTTCAATTTAGGAAAAATATGCAGTGATGTTAGAATATGATAAGGGTACACCGTAACCATTTGTATTTTCTTTCATTCTTCCTATGTGTATTTCAACAAAACAGCTAATATAAGGACATACTTCATGTCAATGTTAGCAGTAAGACGGTAGTCTGTTGAATAGTTGAGCACCTGTTTAAATAAGTAGTTTGTTTATTCAGACTTGTTTATTACAGTCCAACCTCTCTAAACGACACCTCCCTAGAGCAACAAACTCCCTAAAAAGACGCACATTTTCTTTCCCGATGTACCATTTATGTATGGCTTTGACCTTTCCAGAGCAAAACCTCTCTATAACAAACACTTTTCTGTGTTTCCAAGGGTGTACACTCTTGAGAGGTTGCACTGTATAAATAACATTTTAGTCCACATCATTTTGAATACTGGTAATTGAAGTTCGGCTGGATCTTTGATATACTTTCTAGCTGTTGAAATTAAAACACAAGCCTTCCCTTGGAGTGCTAATTGTTTTCATTTTAGTCATAGACAAAGGTTGAATTTAGTTTGTCTTACTGAGATGATAAATTAGTTTTTTTGTTTTTTTTTCAGATTTATGTGGGAAAGTTTTACAAGCATTCTCGTTGTATACAAATGGTAGCAAACTTCTCAGCACTAGAACCCAGGCGGGATCCCTAGGGGCTGTGAATGGTATCCGATTTATCAGCATGTCCTGGGTTATATTAGGGCATTCCTATGCCTTTGTGAGTATGATCACTAGTAAGTATACACATATGCTCAGACAGCACAGGGCCATAAATAGATGTACCTTATCAACAATTTTCTCTTGAAACTTTTAAGAAGATAATCAGTATAGTATTGAAATCTGATGAAAACCACAATGCCTACGGGCTCGAATCAATACAAATGCCCTCAGACAAATAACAGATTTAATTACATATAATAATACTCAGTGATGATATAAACAGTTTTGTTTACAAATTGTAGGCATTTTCAGAAAGTGCATGTATGTATTTGGAAATCTTACAAAAAAATTAATAGATCAATGTGTTTTTACTATTTTTGAAACTTTTAGTTTTGCTAATTATGCCCCCGAAGGGTGGCATATTAAAATCGCACCGTCTGTCCGTCTGACCGTCTGTCCGTCCGTCCGTGCGTCCCCACTTACAAATTCGTGTCCGGACTGTAACTTTGTCATGCATTGAAGGATTTTAAAATAACTAGGCACACATGTCTAGCACATCAAGACGATGTGTCGCGTGCAAGACCCACGTCCCTAGCTCAAAGGTCAAGGTCATACTTAGAGTTTGAAGGTAATGGATTCCTCTATATATGCATATATGCACACATTCGTGTCTGGACTGTAACTTTGTCATGCATTGAAGGATTTTAAAATAACTTGGCACAAATGTCTAGCACATCAAGACGACGTGTCGCGTGCAAGACCCACGTCCCTAGCTCAAAGGTCAAGGTACATTAGAGTTTGAAGGTAATGGATTCCTCTATATATGCATTATATGCACACATTCGTGTCCGGACTGTAACTTTGTCATGCCTTGAAGGATTTTAAAATAATATGGCCACATGTCTAGCACATCAAGACGACGTGTCGCGTGCAAGACCCACATCCCTACCACAAAGGTCAAGGTCACACTTAGAGTTTATAGGTAATGGAATCCTGTATATAGGCATACATTTGTGTCCGGACTATAACTTTATTATGCTTTGAAGGATTTTAAAATAACTTGGCACAAATGTCTAGCACATCAAGCGGATGTGTCGTGTGCAAGACCCAAGTCCCTACCTCAAAGGTCAATGTCACACTTAGTGTTTAAAGTAATGGAATACTGTATGCATGATTACTCTGTCATGCATGGAAGGATTTTAAAATTACATAGCACATTTATTGAGCACATGGAGAGGACACAGACTGTGAGGCACCTCTTTCGGGTTCATGTTTTGGGTCTCTAAGTCAAAGGTCAAGGTCACAGGGGCTTGAGATAGTAAAATTTTGTGGATGCTAAATCTCCAAAATCCCAGGTCAGAATTTAGTGATACTTCACAGAAGTGATAAGCACCATGGCTAGTTGTGCATGGTCCATGTTTCGGGTCACTAGGTCAAAGGTCATAGGGGCTTGAGATAGTAAAATCTTGTATGCTTTTAATCTCCAAAATCCCTGGTCAGAATTTAATTATATTTTACAGAAGCCTAAAGTTGTGCAGGTCCAATAATTAAAGCATCAAATATTACATAAATTTTATATACTGTATCAGTGGGGTGTTGGGAGGGGAGGGGGGGGGGGTATTCATCACCTTTAGTGATACTTCTAGTTAACTTTAAAACTGTTTGGATACTACACTTTTATTTTGATTGTCATATAAAATTTTCTATTTTCTGGTGAATTTGCAATTAGAGTCCACATTATGCAATATTACAAATATGAGTGTGTAGATATGACAAATTTGTACTTTCAGAGAATATATTACCATTTATCGTTGATCATACACAAATGTTCAGCTTCCTGACGATTTTGAATGCAACTGTAGCAGTGGATACATTCTTCTTGCTAAGGTTGGTCATTGACCAATGGTCAACATTTCTTTTTATTCATAGACAGGAGATATCTGCACTTGAGTGTATTGGTTGAGACATACTGTCTGTTACATAAAAAAGGTTTGGGGGAGTTTTTTTAAAAAAAAAAAAAAAAAAAAAAAAAAAAAATTTTTTTTAAAAAAAAAAAACCCCAAAAACCCAAAAAAAAAAAACCGGTATGTGGATTTATTTAGATTTTTACAATGTACATTGCACAAATCAGCGCATACTAATACATTGAGGTACTGTAAGCGAACACTACCAAGTTTAGCATTGGGTACAGTTGCTGGATATGTCAAGTGTATATTACCGGCTTGCCTGCTAACATCAATATCTATTTACGGGTCATTGACCAATCAAACCGCTGGAAATTTTGTGGAAGGTTAATAAATATGTTTATTAAATAACTATTGTTTATTGGCTCTAATATTCGTTAACTACCCGACGTAATAAAATAGGAAGATGTATCATAAAATTGAAAGACAGGGCCAATAACAAAAGACCAGGGCCAATATCACTTACTGGACCGGTCCAATAAAAGATTGCTGACGAATGATTGGCTGTTGAGAAATCCATGCTTCCGATTGGCTGATACTTTCAGATGTTTAGTTTCTTGAAAACGAAAACTGCCGCCATCTTGAATTCTGTTGAAATCAGCATTGAAGACTGAATGGCAAAAACGAAAATCAACTTTTAATCAATTTCTGTCTGAAAACCCATTTAAAAGGATAGAAAATGCTCCAACTAAGAAATTGAATACCCACATCAATATGTTTATTTCAAAAATGAATATGTTAGAGGTATTTCTATTCACAGCTCTGCATGTACTGTCTGTTTTGACGAGTTACTGCCAGTGAAGATGATGGTCAATAAACAATGAATAATTTATAGTTTGATTAGTTATTTAATAAAATTGTCATTAAATAAGTGATTTGATATAGGCCCTGTCATTTGTCCTCTGGCACTCGTATTGGCCCTCGCCCTATGGGCTCAGGCCAATACGAATGCCCTCAGACAAATAACAGGGCCAATATCAAATCACTCATTTAATAACATATAATATATAACCAGTGGAAGTAGCTAGAAACTGATTTACTGCTTCTAATGCATATGCATATGACAGAAATGTGTTACTCAGACGTTCTCGCATACACATTTATTTCATCTGGCAAGCTGGGCTTAAGCCAGTTGTTTTTGTTAAGAATATACAGAGAGGCATGTTTTGTACTTATTTATATATCAACGTAAAATTCTCACATTTTAAAGGAGCATTTTGTTTCAAAATTTTGGCCATGCTATAAAAGTTGCTTGGGTAAGCTATTGAACTCATCAGAACTGGAAGCCATACCTTCCAGAGAGTGTCTACAGTCATATTTATTGGAAGACAATTCATTGCAAGTATTGCTTTGTTCATCTTTCCTGCATTTCTCTTTTCAGTGGCTTGCTGGTTGCATACTTGACCTTAAAGGAGATGAAAAAAGTGGGCGGAGTGTGGAAATTTAAGTGGGGAATGTTCTATTTCCACAGACTGTGGAGGTAAAATGTTCAAGAATTTTATAGTTTGTTTAGGTTCATGTGATATTGGAATCCCTGTCTGTGTGTCATAATGCATGATAGGTGCCTGTAAGATCATTTGTTTAAGGAGGTAACATGTGATTGAGGTTTAATTAGTTAAATGGCATTTATTTAAGGTATCTGTAAAACAAGTTTGGAGTTTTACTGGGAAGAAATTTTAATGTGTGAAAGAAGATTTGTGACTGTAGGTTCATAGATAATGGATCACTGGGGATGATAGAAGTTCAGAGATATTGGAATTTGACAGGAAGGTTTTCGAAATAGTTGTAAGACAATTATTGCAGGATGTTGAGGGAAAGAAACATAAAATGTCAGAAAGTTTCAATCAGCTGGAGAAGGAAAACAGAAACAAATTTGAACTAGATGCACAATTATTATTATAGTCAATTGACAGGGATGTATTATAATTGTCACATGCCAGAAAGGAAAAGAAGTGGTGAAAACATTTAAGTGCAAAATGTATGTCAGATATTTTATTATTTAAAAGTACTGGAAGAAGAACATATTACTTACAGGTGATTAGAGGTTATTGTTAAAAGTTGTTTTATATTCACTTACATTGTGTACAGGTTAACCCCAACCTATGGTTTGGTCATGTTGTTGTATATCCCGCTGGTAAAATATATGTCTAACGGACCGTTTTGGCAACAAGATGGAATAGAGAAGAACTACTGTGAGAACAATTTCTGGATGAATATACTCTATGTCAACAATTTATGGCATTCAAAAGACACTGTGAGTAACATGCTGTCAAACCCTTTCTTAGTAAACCCTGACCCTGTTTCTCCCTTTCAGAATATACTTCCAGTAATTTAGGAATGCCAGCATGCAGTCATTAAAGATGGTGATAAAACCAATCAATTTTTCTCTCATTGTCTGTGTGGTCCTCGATAGCTCAGTTGTTAGGGCATTTGCTTTTGGAATTGGAGGTACCAGGTTCGAATCCCAGCCTGAGCAGGAGGTGTGTCCTTGTGTTAAAACACTGATGCCACACATGCCTCAGTCCACCAAGCTGTAAATAGGTAACAGTAATGAAAAACTCGCAGGCTCTCTCTCACAAGCCTGATCACATCTGGAATGAGTGTTTGAGAGTGTTTCAATAAGCTACAGAGCTTTCATTGTAATCAAACTAAAATAGATTCGTTTAAACTAAACCAAACTTATAAAGTAATCTAAAGGTCTCTGCTCTTGTCATACATGTATGATCTAATTTTCAGACATACACAGTGCAATTGATCTTACCTCACTGTTCCATTTATAATTGTGTATAGTCTGTTGAGAATGTAAGACATAAATAGAATCCAATTTAAACAATTTAAACTTATTTGAAAAATACTTGCAATTCCAGCCAATTTGTATGAGATACAGGTAAGCAAGAATTTGACTTAAAAGTTAGAGATAATAAAAGGCCACGCCTGACTTTACATGTAACTACATTTGTATACACTGAGTAATATTATAACATATATCTGGAACTGTGCATTTTATTTTTGTTGAGTGAAAAAAAATCAGTACATGTATATTATTTATTTCAGTGTATGTTATGGAGTTGGTATATGGCCAATGACATGCAGTTTTATGTTGTCAGTCCTTTAATACTGATACCCCTGTTCTAGTAAGTACTATGTGTTTCATTTATGTAAATATGGTTACATATTGTTGATATGGAGGGTTTATTTCTTGTATATTACCTTAGATAGTCATCCACAACAAGCATGTTCA
Organism: Saxidomus purpurata; assembly: GCA_022818135.1. Taxonomy (NCBI): domain Eukaryota; kingdom Metazoa; phylum Mollusca; class Bivalvia; order Venerida; family Veneridae; genus Saxidomus; species Saxidomus purpurata. Next base: position 29,004,010 of record JAFMSR010000010.1, read on the forward strand.
TCTGTCAGTCAGAAAGTACATTCAGCTTTATGTGTCATTTGTTGTCAAGGTCATTACATACATAGTTTCAATGTCAAAATCACTAAGAACTGAACAGTATCTGCAAATAGGGAGTAATTTATGTAAATTAAGTGTTTTGATAGTGTTTTGCATACTTAACTACCCAGCTATATTTGATAAGTTAGAACAGGAGAAAACAAGTGGGCAAGACAATGTATGCATTTTGTTGTTTATGTCTTGAGGGTTTAACACTTGTTCCAGCTGTAGTTCAGTTATTTTTGCAGACGGATAGTTTATCTAACCATTGTTAACTGTAAACTGCCAACTTTCTCACATGAAGAGACATGGTTAGTGTTTGAACTCAAACCCATGACCTGTTACAGTGATTTCAATTTAGCAAGTCGCTAACCAGTTGACCATGGAGAAGATGTAAAGAATGGATTGAGTTCTCAGATAGAAACCTCATGAATATAATGTCATGTTTTGTATTTCAGTTCTAGTGTGTTTGGTGGTTTGGTTTGTTTTGCGTTTCTGGTTGGTAGCTTCACTGTGACAGGTATTCTCACAACAACATATGACCTGCCCATGAACTTGTTAGGAACCGGGGGCATTTCCACGTAAGTTTTCACAGTCTTTATACTATTAGGACCATTCTATTGTACATAATTATATTCTTTAATATATTGGCTGAAAAAGTATGCTTTTTAATAAAGAAAATTTGTAAAGGGCTTTCTCACATTCTTTAATAATAAATTAAAAGTAATATATGATTTTGTCCAATTATTAATGTGCTGGTTGTGGATATTAGGAAACCTGTATTATTCTGTACTGTTTGGGACCACTTGATATTGCCAGTTACACATTTTATGTCACTAAGACCAAGCTACTGTGTTTGATAAGGTAATTTTCTGTTCAAACAAAGTGTTAGATAAGACATGCTTCAATGTACTTACTGTCTGTGTTGTGATGTTATAGGAAAACTGGGGACTACTTTGATATGATTTACACAAAGCCATACTGTCGCATTGGACCATACATTGTTGGAATGATATTTGGATATATTCTTTACAAGACAGACTGCAAAAAGCGTATAACAAGGGTAAAAGAATGTTCTATTAATTCAGCCATTAACTCTGCTTTTACTTTATCAGAATAATTGTAAGATTATAATCACTTATTAATTAAAGTTTTTCTGTTTATTTGTTCATCTGCCCTCCAGGTGCTTCTTGTTCCAATCGCCTTGTTGCTCATCTGCTTCCTTCTTGCCCTTTGCCCTCAGTGTCCTTGTCAAGCATTTGAATTACAATTGTGAAACAAAACATTCATCAGAAAATGATTGCCTACACAAATAACTTCAACAATACAGGTTTTATGATTAACCTACTAGGTACTATTTAATATGTTCTTGGCATTTTTGTAAAGAGTTTCCATTTACACAGAGAGTGAAGAGCCATGCTTGTTAAATCAACTATAAGATAACGATATTGCTTTAAATGCATACATTCTTTGAAAAGTACAAAAAGCAGCTTTCTAGCTCATCTGACAATAGAAGAACAGTGCCAGTATGTTCACTTTAGTGCAAATGGACGGCTTTCATAGATAAGTGATTTTTTGTCTTCAGTTTTACAACTTGATTGGCTGGCTCCTTGCTGCAGTGTGCTGTTTATCTACACTGTATGGAAACTTTGACAGTATTCGTGGAAAACACATACCCAGCAAGGAGGAGAGTGGTCTTCACAATGCTGTGAACTCCTCAGTGTGGGCACTTGGTGTAGGATGGGTGGTTTATGCCTGTGCCACAGGCTATGGAGGTATGATACTTTTTACTCTTACAGAACTTCAGCTGTGACTGTGTATCATATGCAGTTTCATGACAGATTGATTATTGCCCTGCCAGGGTTGGGGGGCGGGGGTTACAGTAATGGTCTTCATCAGTCCATGCATCCACATATCACAATTATTGTCCAGGCTTTTTCTTGTGTTGATGAGCTTTTCCAGGCTGTAACTTTCTTATTCACCACAATGAAATAGCATATTGTGCGCAAGACCCAGATCCATACCTCAAATGTCACAAGTTCACATTTAGAGACTAAAGGAAAAAATTGCACACATGAGAGTCTGGCTGTTACGAGCTTCCTCATGCATTGAAGAGCTTTGAATTCACTTGGCACCTCTGTTCACCAGAAATGTCAGGGTTATTTCTCAGGAACACTGACTTTGAATTCAGTGAACTTTCATAGGAGGAGATAGGCATATTGTCAACATATTCCAGTTAAACGATTTCTGACAGAGTTATTGCCCTTGTTTTTTCATACTCCTTCATGTCTGTTCTGTTTCTCAGCAACCACAGACTGGAATTCAACAAATCTTTATGGGATGCTACACTAAAAAGAGGAAATGTGCATGCATTATCCAACATTTTCTGCTTTAGTGATTTTTCATTGGATTAAGATCCTTTCAATTATTGCCACCTTTCACACAAAGACATAGTCTCAGCAGTTTAATTGTCCATGTCAACATGGCTCTTATGTACAAATAAGTCAGATATGGTTTATCTAAATGTCTACATCCCCGCCAGGGGTTTGAAATCAAAGGAAGATAGATAGACAGATCCTTCAACTAGGAATGACAGAATTAGAAACAAACACTTACGGTTAATACTAAGAAATTTAAACATTTTCAGGGATTATAAATTCTTTCCTGTCATGGAAACCTTTTATCCCATTGAGTCGTCTCACTTACCTCTCCTATCTGATCCACCCCGTCATCATGGAAATATATTACAACTCGAAGCAGGAAGCTGTGTTCATTACGGACCTGGACGTGGTAATGTCAATTATAACATAACTTTTACTGTTTTGACTGCTTTTCATAGAGATTAAAGCTAAAGTTTCAGAAAATTAACAGTTATTAAAGGCAGGCAAGAAATATATATTGCTATTTACCGCTAGTTGTATTTATTTATATGTTTTAATTGAAATTAATTGATGGCTAAGTAAAGCTCTTTCAGTTTATATGAACTATTTCTAAACACTTCTATCTAGAGTAACTTTGCATAGACCAAAATGTGCTTATATATGAGTTATAATGTCCTGTGTTTTCTTGAATGATTCAATGTACTTTTTCCTTTTCAGGTATATTTCTACCTAGGTCACCTGGTACTAGCAAATGCGGCAGCATTTGTGCTGTCTCTAGTGTTTGAATCACCATTCATGGGACTTGAGAAAGCCATCTTTAGACGGGAAAGAAAACATTAAGTTTACTAAGTTAGTATTACAGGGCAATTTGGTAACATAATTATATAATGGTACTTCATATGTTTATATTTAATATGTGAAACTGAACAGAAAAGTCCTATGTTAGTAAACAGTTGCCAAAGGCACACTGGTTTAAGTATTAAATCAAAATTTCAATCATAGAAATACATTGTACATATAAATAGGTGCATTAAAGCTTGTTTAAAGCATGTTGTACATGTACATAACATGAAAAGGAAAACATATTAACTAGATTATATATTTCGTCTTATTCAGCTTATTTTAGATTAAAATGATAACTCAATTGGTTAGTTTTTTAGTAAGTCAGAGAACTTAAATTGCTTAATTTTTAAATATTTTTAACATAGAAAATGTTAGTTGAACATATATATTCAACATTTTGGTACTGTTAGTAGAGTTTACAGTTCTATAAAAAGTGTTAAAAACACACCTGAACCAGAGATCTGTCTTATTCATCCTATTTATGAACTTTATAATGAAGATTTTAACTGTGTGTAATTGGTGAAAGTTAAACTCTCAAGTTTAAAGGTTTATGAATATACAAGTTGAATAAATATTTTTTAAAATATTTTAACAAAGTTAATATGGTATAAGAAATAATTTTAAGAATATTTTTAAATTACTTTTTACTTGGTTTCTCTGCATGATTCTTTTCATTATCAAAAAAAAAAAAAATGAGAAAAATTTATAGATTATTATATGACTGTTCCTTTTTATGCCCCCGAAGGGTGGCATATTAAAATCGCACCGTCTGTCCGTCTGACCGTCTGTCCGTCCGTCCGTCTGTCCGTCCGTCCGTGCGTCCCCACTTACAAATTCGTGTCCGGACTGTAACTTTGTCATGCATTGAAGGATTTTAAAATAACTTGGCACACATGTCTAGCACATCAAGACGACGTGTCGCGTGCAAGACCCACATCCCTACCTCAAAGGTGAAGGTCACACTTGGAGTATGAAGGTTATGGAATCCTCTATATATGCACACATTCGTGTCCGGACTGTAACTTTGTCATGCATTGAAGGATTTTAAAATAACTAGGTACACATGTCTAGCACATCAAGACGACGTGTCGCGTGCAAGACCCACGTCCCTAGCTCAAAGGTCAAGGTCATACTTAGAGTTTGAAGGTAATGGATTCCTCCATATAAGCATATATGCACACATTCGTGTCCGGACTGTAACTTTGTCATGCATTGAAGGATTTTAAAATAACTTGGCACAAATGTCTAGCACATCAAGACGACGTGTCGCGTGCAAGACCCACGTCCCTAGCTCAAAGGTCAAGGTCATACTTTGAGTTTGAAGGTAATGGATTCCTCTATATAAGCATATATGCACACATTCGTGTCCGGACTGTAACTTTGTCATGCCTGGAAGGATTTTAAAATAACTTGGCACAAATGTCTAGCACATCAAGACGACGTGTCGCGTGCAAGACCCACATCCCTAGCTCAAAGGTCAAGGTCATACTTAGAGTTTGAAGGTAATGGATTCCTCTATATAAGCATATGCACACATTCGTGTCCGGACTGTAACTTTGTCATGCCTTGAAGGATTTTAAAATAATTTGGCACAAATGTCTAGCACATCAAGACGACGTGTCGCGTGCATGACCCACATCCCTACCACAAAGGTCAAGGTCACACTTAGAGTTTATAGGTAATGGAATCCTGTATATATGCATACATTTGTGTCCGGACTATAACTTTATTATGCTTTGAAGGATTTTAAAATAACTGTGCACAAATGTCTAGCACATCAAGCGGATGTGTCGCGTGCAAGACCCAAGTCCCTACCTCAAAGGTCAAGGTCACACTTAGTGTTTAAAGTAATGGAATACTGTATGCATGATTACTCTGTCATGCATGGAAGGATTTTAAAATTACATAGCACATTTATTGAGCACATGGAGAGGACACAGACTGTGAGGCACCTCTTTCGGGGGCATTCGTCACTTGGGAGGGACAGCTCTTGTTTTTTATTGCAGGGCAAATTGATTGAACTTTGCAATACATTGTAATGTTGTACTGTACTTTTGTACTGTAATTTATGTATTTTTATTTTATGCATTTTAAGGTTATTTTTCTGTAGTCTAACTGTATCTTCATATTGTAATTAGAACAATGTAAAATATTGTGTAAACTTTAATATTATCGGGCATTCGTTTTTGTAAATTTTTCGGTGACAAATTCATGTGCCAATGAAACGGTAGATCATCAAATTCATGTGCCAACGGAAGTGTAAATGCACTAATTCATGTGCCAACAGAACTTTAAATCCACTAATTCATGTGCCAATGAAACTGTTTTCTGAAAACAACGAAGTGTCTTACCCACAAATTTGAATATATCCACAGTAACCTATTTTTATATTATACATGTTTTATATTGGTTGAAATACAGAAATACATATAATACTAATTAAGTGATTTACATGGTGTGCCATCTTCCTATGATTTTCACTTTGAACTTAGCTCACCTGGATTTGTGTGATTCCCTCGTCAGTTAACTATAAGGCCCTGACAGTTACAAGACCAAAGTCAAGTATCTGTCGAGACCCTGGGCCTACTTCATGATGTGCACACCACGAGGGACCAAAGCAGTACTGTGATCACCTTCTGTTGAATGTTGTGTGTTGTGTGTCTGTCCTCCATTTCCTTCAAATGAGTCCTCTCCTCTGAAACCACTAGGCCAGTGTTGATGAAACTTGGCAGGGATGTTCCTTGCATGAAACTCTATCAAAGTGGTAAAAAATTCCATTCCATGCAGAACTCTGGTTGATGTGGCAATGAATAGGAAAACTTAAAGTCCCAAACCGCAAGATGCAGAGCTTACATATTTGGTGTGTAGCCCTGTCTAATGGACCTCTATCAAGACCCCTAGGATCAAAATTGGCCCGAATAGGGGGTCATATCTTTTACTTAGAATATATAGTAAAACTTTAACCAATTTCTTCTGAGAAATTGTAAGGTCCACAGCTTAGATTTTTTGTGTATAGCATTGTTTTGTGGTCCTCTGTCCAGTGTGTTCAAAGCATGGCTTTGGGATCATTACTGGTCCTGCTCCAGGGGTCACATATGTTTTACATAGACTTGTGTAAGTTAATATTTGAAAAATCTTTTTGTTTAATACCAAAAGGCCTAGAGCTTAGATGTTTGGTATGTAGGAATTACTTGAAAAAATCTTCTTTTTCTAAACCTTGATGCCCAGAGCTTAGATACTTGTTGTGAAGCATGGCTTCAAAGTCATCCTCTGCCAAAATTGCTCATATTATATGCCCCTAGTTAAAATTTGGGGTGATTAATTTACATAGACTTAGATTTACATATAGCATTGTAATAATATCATAACCTTATGTTAAAAAATACAAATTGACCACCAATGTTATTGTGATAGCCATGGTGTATTTACAGTTAGCATTCTGGGATATTAAGAGCATTAGCAGAAGGTTTACCTCAGTAACCTGGTCGTTTCTTTTTGAGTCGGCTTGATAATGCAGGATCACAGGAGAGGTGTGATTTGGCACAATGTGACCGAGAGAGATATCAAATTTCACTCTCACAGTGCTACTTATTTTAATAAACATTTTTATGTACATTTTAAATTTCATATTAGTTGGACGAAAAATGTACAAGTATTTTCTGACCACCTTAATTTCTACACCACCGCTCCCCTCAGTAGGTTACAAGATATATATCTAGAATTACAGCTTGATTTGTATGTATACTCAAGCCTTAGTTTAGCATAATGTAGGAGTTATAGAAAAAGAATATACATGTAATTTGAATTTATATAATATTAATGTTAAATTTTCATATTGTTGTCATATTGGACTTATCAGCTGTAGAATACTTCCCTCAGCTCTGAAGTTAAGTACTTCCTAAGTTTTTAAACTTAACCCAGAACCTTGGCATAATATGAAAGATAGTGAAATTTAGTAAATATTTGTTTTGTTGTGCTACTGGATTCCTGCCAGTTGTTGGGCGCTACCAGATCTTCGGGCGATTTTATGTTTCGTAACCGTACAGGCTTTATACTGACTCAAGGTCCTAGATTACGAAATCATGTCACTATGACAATTGTTCTTTCGGTTAAAGTACCTAAAAGGTACCTCAATCTTCTCATATTTTTAAAACATCCCGCTTAAATCACCTCTCTATTGTGTTACTATTTATAATCTAAGCTGTCAGCAGTTAGGGGTTTTCCGATTTTATTGCGCATGCGCTGAGATAAAAGCAGGGGTTCAGTTTGTAAAGGTTCACTGAATATCGATATTGCAGACGATGTGAACGAAACTATGTCAGATATATAATTATTTGAATAAAAATGTGTAAAAGTAAGTATATTCAAGAAATACGATTTAAACGTAAAAAGACCGTGTAACGGATGAGACGTAATATAAAATCGATATGAGATAAGTAGTTTTAAATACAGTAAGAGAAAGCAGCTATCAGAATTGGTCGAGTGGTTACGATCATAGTTTGTCACCCACGCGGACAGGGTTCAAGGCTCACACCTCACACGACGCTAAAATTATTTTTTTTGCTTCCCTTTTTTACTTTTTTTAAGGATCAGCATGAGCAAGAAAAATCATTACTGTTCATATTCCATCCTTGTGAACATGAACACTATAAATGTAAATAATGCAAGTTAAATGATGTGTATCTTGAATGGAATATACTTATATTTATTGGGTTTTTTTCGTACATGTATTTAAAATAGTAAAACAAGTACTAAACATCTTTGTTGGGAATAGTGCTTTGCACAAAGTTGAGTGCCCGATAATTGGTTGCCCGATGTGGCTTTAAAGAGAGAAATTGTACCCCTTTTCTGGCCTCATTTATAAAAAAGCTGCGGACACAGTTGATAAACTAACAAGTTTATAATGTCATCAGAATACCTAAGTTTATCCTGGGAAAATTTTATGGGTTTACTAGTATTTGTTGCTGCAATAAATACAAAAATGTTCATTTTCCGCCCGAGAACTGGTAGGAATCCAGTATAGTTATTTATTTCTGTCATTCTGTAGTCTGATTATCTATCTCTATTTTTGTTTTGACATATAGTTCAGGATTTTACAGTACCAGTAGTTGTGCATATTTGCTCAAAACCCGTTAGTGCAGTCAAACTGTTACTCTAAAGATAAGATATTTCCTTTTTCTATGTCAGTTATCTACTGATGCTTATGATTTCATGTGATTATGTACCTGAATGTTTTGAAATTTATAGCTTTTTTATATATTTATTTACTCACATAAAGCCAGATTTATAAATTTGCAGATTTATGTTTAAAGTCCCTGCTCAAAGCAATTGATGATGATTATATGTCTTGTGATATATTCTTTGCCTGTGGATACCGAGTATTCATATTTTCCATTAGATCTTTAAGTGAAACAGCTGTTTATATTTAATATGTTATTTTTAGAAGTTTACCTCGAATACAGTTCACTTTAACCTTGTGACTACTACTTTGTTTTCTTAGTTATTTTTACATAAGGATTAAGACATATCTATAGCAAGTTTACTGTTTAAAATTGAAATCTTTGTGAATGGGACTCAAAGCACAAAAAGGAGGGTGAACATTATCGGTGTATTATACATATAATGAGTTACTTTTTCAATGTCTTGTTTACAGTTACAGATAATTTATGTTTTGGTATCAATAACTGTGCTGTGTTACCAGCATATCTCATGTAACCCTGTCATGTGTGAACCCATCATGTGTCCTTACTGCAGAAATAATTCTACCTGTGAGAAAGGTCAAACAGTCACTATGTAACCAAAGTATGATTGTGAATTTTCATCTTTGATTGTGTATTCAGAGTTATGAATACTTAGTTTTAAGTATATAATACTGTAACCTTTGTTTTTGGTACAGGATATAATACTGTTACAGTAACCTTTGTTTTTAGTACAGGATATAATACTGTTACAGTAACCTTTGTTCTTAGTACAGGATATAATACTGTTTTAGTAACCTTTGTTTTTAGTACAAGATATAATACTGTTACAGTAACCTTTGTTTTTAGTACATAATATAATACTGTTACAGTAACCTTTGTTTTTAGTACAGGATATAATACTGTTACATTAACCTTTGTTTTTAGTACAGGATATAATACTGTTACAGTAACCTTTGTTTTTAGTACAAGATATAATACTGTTACAGTAACCTTTGTTTTTAGTACAGAATATAATACTGTTACAGTAACCTTTGTTTTAAGTACAGGATATAATACTGTTAAAGTAACCTTTGTTTTAAGTACAGGATATAATACTGTTAAAGTAACCTTTGTTTTAAGTACAGAATATAATACTTTCACAGTAACTTTTGTTTAAAATAAAGGATATAATACTGTTACTGTAACCTTTGTTTTTAGTACAGGATATAATACTGTTACTGTAACCTTTGTTTTTAGTACAGGATATAATACTGTTACAGTAACCTTTGTTTTTAGTACAGGATATAATACTGTTACAGTAACCTTTGTACAGGATATGATACTGTTGCAGTAACCTTTGTTTTAAGTACAGGGTATAATACTGTTACAGTAACCTTTGTTTTTAGTACAAGATATAAAAATGTTACAGTAACCTTTGTTTTTAGTACAAGATATGATACTGTTACAGTAACCTTTGTTTTAAATACAGGATATAATACTGTTACAGTAACCTTTGTTTTTAGTACAGGATATAATACTGTTAAAGTAACCTTTGTTTTAAGAACAGGATATAATACTGTTACAGTAACCTTTGTTTTTAGTACAGGATATAATACTGTTAAAGTAACCTTTGTTTTAAGTACAGAATATAATACTTTCACAGTAACTTTTGTTTAAAATAAAGGATATAATACTGTTACTGTAACCTTTGTTTTTAGTACAGGATATAATACTGTTACAGTAACCTTTGTTTAAGTACAGGATATAATACTGTTACAGTAACCTTTGTTTTAAGTACAGGATATAATACTGTTAAAGTAACCTTTGTTTTAAGTACAGAATATAATACTTTCACAGTAACTTTTGTTTAAAATAAAGGATATAATACTGTTACTGTAACCTTTGTTTTTAGTACAGGATATAATACTGTTACAGTAACCTTTGTTTTTAGTACAGGATATAATACTGTTACAGTAACCTTTGTACAGGATATGATACTGTTGCAGTAACCTTTGTTTTAAGTACAGGATATAATACTGTTACAGTAACCTTTGTTTTTAGTACAGGATATAATACTGTTACATTAACCTTTGTTTTTAGTACAGGATATAATACTGTTACAGTAACCTTTGTTTTTAGTACAAGATATAATACTGTTACAGTAACCTTTGTTTTTAGTACAAGATATAATACTGTTACAGTAACCTTTGTTTTTAGTACAGGATATAATACTGTTACATTAACCTTTGTTTTTAGTACAGGATATAATACTGTTACATTAACCTTTGTTTTTAGTACAGGATATAATACTGTTACTGTAACCTTTGTTTTTAGTACAGGATATAATACTGTTACAGTAACCTTTGTTTTTAGTACAGGATATAATACTGTTACAGTAACCTTTGTTTTAAGTAAAGGATATAATACTGTTACAGTAACCTTTGTTTTTAGTACAGGATATAATACTGTTACTGTAACCTTTGTTTTAAGTAAGGATATGATACTGTTACAGTAACCTTTGTTTTAAATACAGGATATAATACTGTTACAGTAACCTTTGTTTTTAGTACAGAATATAATACTGTTACAGTAACCTTTGTTTTAAGTACAGAATATAATACTTTCACAGTAACTTTTGTTTAAAATAAAGGATATAATACTGTTACTGTAACCTTTGTTTTTTGTACAGGATATAATACTGTTACAGTAACCTTTGTTTTTTAGTACAGGATATAATACTGTTACAGTAACCTTTGTACAGGATATGATACTGTTGCAGTTACCTTTGTTTTAAGTACAGGATATAATACTGTTACAGTAACCTTTGTTTTAAGTACAGGATATAATACTGTTACAGTAACCTTTGTTTTAAGTACAAGATATGATACTGTTAACCTTTGTTTTAAGTACAAGATATGGTACTGTTACATTAACCTTTGTTTTAAGTACAGGATATAATACTGTTAAAGTAACCTTTGTTTTAAATACAGGATATGATACTGTTACAGTAACCTTTGTTTTTTGTACAGAAATTTATAATACTGTTACAGTAACCTTTGTTTTTAGTACAGGATATAATACTGTTACAGTAACCTTTGTTTTAAGTACAGGATGTGATACTGAAACTTTTTGTGCTTACCTGAGGTGTGATTGTCTTCTGTTTAAGTAGATTTGAAAATTAATGTTACATGGGGTCAGCTGGCACTAGGTGACCATTTAAAATCAAAGATAACCTTGTGAACCCTGTAGTGGCCATATTTCATATAGGAGCATAATGGTGAATTTTTGTCTTTATGTGTTTAGGTCACTCATATGTTGATTTTGAAAATTGAGCACGTGGATCAAAAACAAGGTCATCAGTTTAAATAAAAAGATAACCTTGTGAACACTAGGTGTTTGTCGTCTAATAAACAACTCTTTGTTGTTCTGATGCAAATTCATAAACCACTCAGACCTCTGGCCTTTGTGGTTAAATTTACTGCACATTTAAACTCCAAACCATTGTTTATTAGACGATTCACACTGCTGGAACAGATATTATTGGGTAAATAAACAGCAAGAGCAAAATATTCCAAATTGATGCTACTGTTAATGTCACTTTTTTGTGACATCCATATCATCATTTTGTATGTGACATTGATCCTCAGGGGTTATACAATGTAGTTGTTGTATTTTATTGGTGTTCTCTATTGTAGATCTTTGTATCGTTACCACTTGATTAGTTTACATTTTAGTCTTTTGTTGGCAATTGTTTATACATGTACTCTTTTACTTTAAATCTCTCTCTCTATATATATATATGGATAAATATATTACAATAAATGATTCAATAATCAAACGTTTTTTTATTTCATGCCTTTTAGCATTTTACTGTGCATAATATAATGCTAAACTGTACTGTGTTGCTAGGGGTCCTGGGTTTTTTAACGTAGTTGTCATAAATACGACAAAATCCTGCACATCATCCGGCCTTAATTTAAAACACTGTTTCAGTATAGAATTGTTAAGTAGAAGAGTCTTTCTTTCCAATGAAAATTTGAGAATATTTCTTTATCTGAATGCCAAAAATAGTTACTTTCGCCATTTGTGAACATTATAAGTTTTGGTAACCTGTATACTGTAGTGAAATATAGTGTATGACAGTGGTCATAATATTTATTCTTTTCTACTTACGTTCTAAAGTAGCTTTAGCAACATCCTGCTGGTGTGAACAGGGCAAATTGGCTACATTATGACCTCTTTCAAAAACTAGGAAATGGTTCTGGTCCAGTGTACACAGGGGCCAGTGTTCCTTAAATAGGAAAACCTTTAAACAGCTTCTTCTCATAAACCAATGGATGAAATGTCACCAAACCTGCTTTGTAGCATCCTGGCATTGTCCCCTTCAAAATACAGGAAATGGTTCCAGTCCAGAGCACACATTGGCCACAGCTAATAAATATAGAAAGAAATATAAACATCACCAAACTTGTTCTGCAGCATCCTTGCATTGTCCCTTTTCAAAAAAGAGGAAATGGTTCTGGTCCATTGCATAAAGGGGCCACTGCTACTAAAAATAAATGAATTCTTCTCATGAACCAATAGATGGACTGTCACCAAACTTGTTCTTCAGCATCCTTTCTTTTTCCCCTTTTCAAAAAGCAGCAAATGGTTTTGGTCCAATACACACAGGGGCTATTGTTACTAACATGAGGTTCACTGTGACCTTGACTTTTAACACACTGACCCAAAAAGCAATAGAGATCATCTACAGGTTGGAAATATATTTATGGACAGATGACGGCAAACTACCATGGCACAAGCTCTCCTGAGCTAAAAATAGAAAACGGCTTCTTGTGAACCAGTGGATGGAATGTCACCAAAATTGATTGTGTAGCATTCTTGCATTGTCCCCTTCCAAAAAGAGGGAACTAGTTCTAGTCCAGTGCCTAGTAAGCTGTATTACTAAAATAAGAAAACTCTTTAAATAAATTTGTATATACATGTACTGCATTACAGTAGTTCAGAATACTATCTCTCTACATATGATGAAGTACTACTGTACTAGTCAGAAGTTTAGAGTACTACAGTATTTTAGAACACCATAGAGTACTTCAGTGCCATAGCTACCAGCGCATAAGCAGCGTTATTAATTACTTTCATTGATAGCTCTGGTTGACTTCATTTTTGTTTGTTTTATTTAATCAAAAAGTGGTGCTACCCATTCAAAAGGGATGAATATAATGCTAGAGAAAATGTATTAGATGAAATGTTAACATTTCCTGAATAAAAATAAATCAAAGCAAAATAAGTATTCAGTACCAATCAGATTGAGTGTCAAGTCAAGGTGTCAAGTCCTAAATATATTTGAACAGTTAAAATCTTTCAACAAGTGTCTACACATGATGAAGACAAACTTGGATAGGGCTGTCCAGTAATAGCACCAAGAAAAATTGGACCCTTTAAGATAACCCGTTGTATCAATGTGGCATAGAAATTTAACTCCAAATAATATTCACTCAATGATCAATAAATGGGTAAAGCTTTCTAGGTTTGAAGTACAGTACTTGACAAAAGCTGTCCCTCATAAGTGACGAATGCCCCCAAAGACATGTCTCACATCATATGATCTTGACTTTCAAGGTGTGGATCAGGTATAATTACTTACAAATGACACTTAGTCCTCATGTGCTGAACACTTGTGCTGATTCATTTTAAAATCCATAAAATACAAGTTATAAGAGTTGCAATTCTGACATGAACATGTTTATATATACAGGATTCTAAAACCTCTGACCTCTAAACTTTTAAGCACAACACCTTTAAAGTAGGGAAGTCGGTCTTGTACACTACACCTCATCTTAATGTGCTGAACATTGGTGCCAAGTCATTAAAAAAAAAAATTCAATGCACCAAAGAGTGACAAATACATGTACACAGGATTCCATTACCTTTAAACTTTTTTATACCACCAAAACGAAATTTAGGGGGGTATATAGGAGTCACGCGGTGGTTGGTCGGTTTGTTGGGCGGTCGGTCCGTTGCATTTTCTTTGTCCGGAGCATAACTTGAAAACTACTAGTTGGAATTCATTACAAGTTCATACAATGGATCAGCACATTGAGAGAAAGTGCAGAACACAAGAACCATAACTCCATCTTGACTAATTACAGCCTTATTGCCCTTTGTTCCTTTTCCTTGTCCGGAGCATAACTTGAAATCTACTGGTTGGAAGTCAATACAACTTCATACAATAGTCAAGTATATTGAGAGGAAGTCCAGTGCATAGGAACCATAACTCCATCTTGACTTATTACAGAGTTATTGCCCTTTGTTACTTTTCCCTGTCCAGAGCATAACTTGAAAACTACTGGTTGGAATTCAATACAACTTCATACAATGGTCAAGTATATTGAGAGGAAGTGCAGTGCACAGGAACCATAACTCTATCTTGACTCATTACAGAGTTATTGCCCTTTGTTACTTTTCCTTGTCCGGAGCATAACTTGAAAACTACTGGTTGGAAGTCAATACTACTTCATACAATGGTCTAGCACAATGAGAGGAAGAGCAGTGCATAAGAACCATAACTCCATCTTGAGTAATTACAGAGTTATTGCCCTTTGTTACTTTTCCTTGTCTGGAGCATAACTTGAAAACTACTGGTTGGAAAGCAATACAACTTCATACAATGGTCAAGAAATTGAGAGGGAGTCCAGTGCACAAGAACCATAACTCCATCTTGACTTATTACAGAGTTATTGCCCTTTGTTACTTTTCCCTGACCAGAGCATAACTTGAAAACTACTGGTTGGAATTCAATAGAACTTCATACAATTGTCAAGTATATTGGGAGGATGTGCAGTGCACATGAACCATAACTCTATCTTGACTCATTACAGAGTTATTGCCCTTTGTTACTTTTCCTTGTCTGGAGCATAACTTGAAAACTACTGGTTGGAAGTCAATACAACTTCATACAATGGTCTAGCACAATGAGAGGAAGTGCAGTGCATAAGAACCATAACTCCATCTTAAGTAATTACAGAGTTATTGCCCTTTGTTACTTTTCCTTGTCTGGAGCATAACTTGAAAACTACTGGTTGGAAGTCAATACAACTTCATAAAATGGTCTATCACAATGAGAGGAAGTCCAGTGCATAACAACCATAACTCCATCTTGACTAATTACAGCGTTATTGCCCTTTGTTACTTTTCCTTGTCCAGAGCGTAACTTGAAACTACTGGTTGGAATTCAATACAACTTCATACAATGGTCAAGTATATTGAGAGGATGTGCAGTGCACAGGAACCCCTAACTCTATTCTGACTCATTACAGAGTTATTGCCCTTGTTACTTTTCCTTGTCCGGAGCATAACTTTTTTTTTTCTCTCTATTGCAATACAAGTTCTTACAACTTACATTATAAGAACCTTTCACTGTTTGCAGGTGCGTATGGGAACTGTTTTGGGCGGTAACAAGGCTCTGCTTACGTCATGAAGAGAACGAGAGTCCTCTTACACCCCCAATGTAAGATGAAATTTTCTAGCACTGGTAAAACTGCAGATATCCTGATCTGGTATACAAGAATAATTGCTCTTGAGACATTCCAGATCATCTTCATTCATCAGCAGTTTGCCAAGCTTTCAGACAAACAGAAATTATATAATAAATGCTCTGGATGACAAAAATGATCCCAGACGGAATCAACCTTGAAGAGAGAGGCAAGGTGGAATTATCTATGTCTTGCCTAAGGAAACTACAAACATGGCTACAGCGGACAGCGAACCCAGGACCCTGCTACTACTACACCTCCATTAAAAATATGACCTTGACCATTGATGTAGGGATATGGGTCTTGCACACAACACATCGTCTTGTTGCCATATGATCTGAAAATACCTTTAAGTTAACACATGACAAAGTTATGCATAAGTCTAGCTTCTCCAACCCAAATCTAGTATGACTCTCCAGCACTCTTTGAGCGTGTCGTCTTTTTCCTTTCGTTTATTTGAAATAAATCAAAATTTGCAGACAGGTGTACAATAAAGACAGTGTTTTCATTTTTTACCGGGTAAAAAAACTGGCAGACTAAAATTTTGCAAGCAGTAATAAATTGTTTACTATAAATAACTGCAAACTAATTTTCATTAAAAGAAAATTGCACACATTTGTAATTACGGTTACACAAAATTGCGAAAATGGAAGGGGGCATAGGCCATTTCACAACAGCTATGGTTCTATTTAGCAATATGGATGTGGATCATCCCATGTTTTTGGCCATGGAGCAGTGGGTAGCAAATTTGAGAAGAAATGTTATTTGCACGAAATCCATCAGAGCCATCTTTTTTATTCATTTGGGATAAATAAAACACAACAAAGTACAACTTGCTATCAATATATGCTTTTATTTATTTCCGCATTTATTTCAACAAAAAAAGACTGTGTAAGATTGAGGGATTTCATTAATAAATTAACAGAAAAGTTGGATTTCATGTATTTCTTTGGCAACAATGAAAAGTCAAAATAGTCGTATACTTCAGTAAGTTACTTCTCCCCTCTGAACCTCTCTTCCATCACAACCATACCCTTGGAGAAAAAATATACTAAAGTAAATAAATCTTCATTCTCGTCTTGTACTTAACTAAGTTACTCTTGTCTTGTACCAGGCATAGCAGTGCAAAACTACTTGTGCTGTAGTTATTGTGCGGTAAGATTGACCTCAAACAGGTGTACGAGCTTTATAGATCAATACATTTACATTGAGGTAAGATACTTCTATTGTTCTTTGCATATCCTCTAATGGAACAGAAATACAATTCTGTGTAAAAGATGAAGATATACATACATCAATAGTAAGTATATTAATGAATGCTACAAGTCTCACTCGATCTGTATTTCACAATTTATCTTCTTATGCAAGATTCTTATCCAGTTTCTTAGAATGATAGCGATATCAAATGTATTGGTCCAGGAAAATCCTACCCCTGTTCATGGTCAATCTAAAAGCACAATGTCACTAAAATAATGCAAACTTAGGCTTTTTACGTAAAGACTTAAAATAAAAAAAACGGTAATTTCTAAGCAGTTGGTTTGTTCTGACCTTTAAAAAGTGTATTCCTACATTGTGCCTGTAAGTTAAAATCAAATCCAAACGTGAAGTATCTTTTATATCAACTAATGTTCTACATCTCCATTCTTCCAGATACCATTACAACTGTATTTAATATGACCCTGTCAATTATGGAATTAAGTAAATGCAGTCCTGTATATGTTCTGTATTAGATTGTATAAGTCACTGAATGGCCCCTGCAGGTTGCTGCTGACTTTTACCAGCTACTGCTGTAAACATGTGTAAGTTAAGCCTTCTTATACACTTTCAAATGTATCCAAAATAAAGTTGTTACATTCAGAAACAAACCAGCACCCATAAACAAATAATTGTATGAACACCTTATCCTATGCGCATAACTCTAACCTATCAGAAACCCTGACTGGCTAGTGTGTATATTAAATAAAGGACTACATATTCTACTATAAATATCTAGCAACAAAACAGGATACAGACAACAGAAATAAACTTGAAAGAAACAATAATAACAACAAATCTCATGGTGACAGTTCCAAAACAAGAATGACTAGTAAACTTATTTCATTCTGTACATAAGTTAATAAACTGAAATCAAAAACAAAAGTTTCTGTATATATATGTTCAGAAACAGCCACAGAACTCAAAACAAAGACATTTCTGATTTTACAAATGAACTTATAATCAGTATCAAACAAAATTATCACTAACAAAAATCAGAACACAAAAATCAGTGTTACAAGCATTTTAAACAAAAAATTGGCAAATTTCCAAGTACCAGTATTAAAGATAAATATAATAACATATGTAATTTTGGATGGAAAAAGATATAAAATCTCAAAAACTTAATATAAAATGCAGTATAAAGTTAGAAACAGAACAGAACGTGTTTATAATAAACTCAGTTCCATATAAATGCTTTACATAATACAGATGTTGATAGAATAATTAAAGAATCAACATAAAAAATGGATTTCAAATAAAGAGAAGGATTTCAAAAGTTTATAAAATACAAATTTATGAATAAATAGAAACTGGCAGATAGTTTTTACATAAAACATATGTGTAACTCCCCAAACTCGCCTTCTACAAAGAGGCACTGTGTTTCCTCTCAATGTGTTCTATTATTTTGTGAAATATTAACCATAGCCCCAGAACAATTTTTTAGCTATGTTCCTGGTAAGAAAATAAAAAGGTGATAACTGAGTCAAGACAGAGTTTTGGTACCTGCAGTTTCCCCTGATGTCCTCTACATAGTTTCTATTGCTTTTCTTTAGTCCTTGCAGAGTTATGACCAAGATAAAAAACACAATGAAGAGAGACAATTCAATAAAACAACAGGAAGATGTCTCAAAATCTTGCACAATATACATCTACTGAAACATTTGGAAAAAAACTTATTTCAAAATCCTTCCAATAGTTTGAGAATACAGAATAGATACAAAAAGCTACCACATGACCTTTGATTGCTAAGACTGACCTTGACCTTGAACACTTGGCTGAATGTGAAACATTCTCAAATAGATGTGATGAACATTTCAGTACTGTTACATAAAAATCCTTCAACAGGTTCAAGAAATACAGCGATGACACAAAATATAGCAGCACGACATTTGATCCCTCTTTATGACCTTGAAACATGGGTGCTGTACATCTTCTTGATATGATGTACATTTGTACATGTACACAGTCTAGATATAATAAGAAGACATGAATCCGGCCACTTAATGATAGACAGACATCCGCTGCAAAAACAGCAAATTTCCCCAAGTATGGGAGGTAAACAAAATATGTAAGTTAAAATGTTGGAATGTGCAAAGTATATATAACTACTGTTTTTAAATAAATACTTTTACTAGTAAAATAATGTCATGGAAGTGTTCATAAGTGAATTTTATCCATCTTCCCAGTTCTTAACAAGTAAGAGGACTTGTAACAACTGCATTAAAAAACACAAATGTTGCACGAATATATTTGTTGTGTATTTTGTATTCAAGTGTCTCTGGCATGAAACATGATTAGCATAAGTGTAAGGAATGATCTGCCATTACAACCAGGTGGTAAACCTGCAAATGTAGCTGAAATCCAGTTATGTCATATTTTAATGGGGCTGAATCTATACAACTGGAACAGTCTTGCTTTAAGCCCTCAAACAACTCTTGAGTAAAAAACAGAGAAACAGTTATCACATGCTTCAGACAGACAGTAGTCAAGTGCAAACAATATTGAAGTACATGTTTAACACAAACAAAAGAAGGAGGTTGCGGGTTCAAGCCCCACTGGGGGTCACGACCGTACTTCCTCATATGACACCAGTACTGGTTTCTCCAGGAAGCAGACTTCAGAGTGACTCGATAAGCTACAAGCTTTCTTCACAATCGAGCTAAAATAAATTAGTATAAACTAAACAAAAGAAATTATTGCACAAGTCGGAGCTGTCAAACATGAAGACCATATACAATTATGTAATATTTTGGCAAGGCTTTTGTGCAGTTATGTCCTTACATGAAACTGTTAATTTATTACATAATGACAAAAGTATGCAAAAATGCTATTCCATTAAAATGAACTTGTTCGTTTATTTTGTTAAAGTAATTCTACAAACACATATTCCTTGAATGAACTGCAAGTACAAACATCTGTTATCTTGAAACTGTAAAATATTCCGATGTGAAAATTTTCAACACGTAAATGGCAGAGACAATATTTTATAACACAACTCTATAATTATTCACCTCACAACCATTTCAGCAAAAATTTATCTACGTGATGTCACATGATCATTTTAATGTTAAAATGTATACCTGGTGAAGATTCTATTCTAAGTAGTGTGTAACATGATGCAGTTTCTAATACTACAACAGGTGCCCCAGTGCCACATATACATCATAAAATTAACACTCCCCTCTACAATGACTTAAACCAAGCTGTTTGCTGTAAGATAACATCTACATACCATCTACTGCACAGAAGACTTCAGAAATTGCTCCAAGAACCTTAAACCATGTATTTAGAAAGCTTAGGAATATACCCCTATAGAAAGACCATCCGATTGCACAGATATATCTATAACACTATGGATCCCACAAACCATGTTAACGAGACATGCTATGAAAATAAAACACTTTCTCCTTCACAGGAACAACCAATAGTTATCTCTAGAGAATAAATGGAATAAGCCAGTTATACAACTGTGTTACAATATCAGACCCATTAGACAAAACTGTCTGAAAACATTCTGTACTGTAAGAATGTACAGGCTGACTTACAACTATGCTTGTCACAAAACACAGATGCTGGATTATGCACAGAAAGACTCTACTACATATATTATGTCAGAAGAACACTTTTGGCAATAAACAACAGTTCAGATTTATACTGTAGAACAGAAAATATTTAAATCATATACATTTACGTTCAATATTTAGGTCTTTATGCTACCAAAACTTTTGTATTCATTTCCTGTTCTGCAGTATTTACAATGAAATTAGCTAATACCTTAATCACAGTCTCTAACCAAGACGGTGTAGTTTTGTGTAATTGTTCTTAACTATCCTGCTCTTATTAATTCTCTATGTGCGCTTCTGTAAAAACTATGATTTTTCCTGTAATTGTCCTAATAAATCACGGAATTAAATTAGTTTTCAAATGAAATTGGCTTTAAATTTGTTGTACATTGTACAGCACAAAATATTTTATTATTTCCCTCTGGTTCCCTGCTTCTGTCTAGAATGCATCTTTTATATTGCTGAAAGGTCTGACGGCCAAATCCACTGGGAGCCGGAAATTCACTGCACTCAACTTGTCCAAAGACTTTATTGCATCATCAAAACCTGGAATGTTCACATATAAAATGTTGTTTTACACATTGTAAAGCAATATAAATATTGACAATGACTAAAAGTTTGATATGCATTTAAAATCTGTCTTAAACATCACAAGGACAAAAGTTAAACTAGAACTCGTTCATAGCGCACAGATGCCCCCACTTTCTATCTTTGTCACAAAACAAGAGCAAATTTTCAGAACTATGCTTGATGTGCTCAGGTGAGCTAAAATCAAGAAAATAGGTCAAGTCACCAGGCCAATATGGACACAAGAGGTACGATTCGAACAATCTTGGTACAGGACCACTGGACAATGCTACACGAACAAGCTTTTGTAAAGGAGCACTGTGTGTCACAAGATGCTTGGCTTAATTTTGACTACCTCAAGGGCCATAACACTGGATTTTCTGGTCCAATGTAAGTTTGGTGACCTTTGGTCAAAAATTTCAAGACACTTTTCTAATCTCTGACAGGTATGCAGTTTTAATCAATTGTGTTTGGCAGCTAGGACAAAAACAAGTATATATTTCACAAACCTGTTCTGGAAACATAACTCCAATCCTGGTAGTAATTGTCAACTACTGCCTGGGTCCGGAAAATCAACTTCATCCACTGTGTCAACTTGCCCTCACTGAAAAAATCAAGCAACAAACTACAATAGATAGTTTCCTAATTTGGTGTTTTCTGTAAAAACCGGATCTCTTGTACAAACATATGCTTCAACAATGTTTTAAGGAAGTCAAAAACACTGTTTAAATGTTGGAGTGTAAGTTATCTATCAATTTAAAAAGACGATTTGTTTATAAAGTTCCTGAAAGTTAATAGAAGGGGAGCAGTGGTGTAGAGGTTAAGGTGTCGGCCGCTCATCCCGGAGGTTGCAGGTTCGAGCCCACTGGGGTCACGAACATACTTTCTCTTATGACATCAGTACTGGTTTTTCCAGGAAGCAGACTCGAGAGTGACTCGATAAGCTACAAGCTTTCTTCACAATCGAGCTAAAATAAATAAGTATTAACTATAAACTAAATGTAACTTAATAATTCAGCTAGGTACAATAGCACAACAGTGTGAAAACCTACTTAAGAGCCAGGCATATGAAAGCTTTAAAGTGTGAATCTTCTGATCGTTTCAGCGGCGTGTGTGTTGAGATGACAGTGTCTATTGCACCAAGTAAAGTCTGCTTTGAAGTAATTGCTTTCCCGCCGACAATTTCCAGATGGAATGACTGAGACAACTTCCTTGCTGGCGACTGATTGTACTCTAGTCCATGCTGTGAGTAAAAAGTAAACCATGTGTTAATTAAGCAACAATAGTTACTCCTTGTAACAGGTAACTACCATATACAAAAGTGTTTATCAAAACTGACTGCATATAAAACTTGTATAGGTGCTAATTTTAAGGCAAATAGCTGCCATATCCATCTGACCACTCACACAGATTCAGGTGGACACCATCAAACTAAGCTTCAATAATCATCTGGTTAAAAGTCATTCCATGCAAAATATGAAACTAAAACAACTGTATGTGTCTCAATTGTTCCTTCAGCCAAACACTAGTACACAGAGCTGCAGTCATTTTAAACATGAATTTCAATACTAATTTAAAAATAAGAACTAGGTAACAGAATACAGTCTATTCAACAAAGATACTCATTACTCACCTTCATTTCATAATACCTGAGTAACAGATCCCAGGCATGCATATCTTTGAACCTATTCTAAAAGCTGAAAAACAACCTGCTTCAACCAAATCACTGCTTCAACAATCATCATCACCACCCCAAACAACTGCTCAATTACAACTCTTTAACCATATCTTAAAATTGTGACAGCAGCTAAAATCTTGACACTGCGTAAACATCCCACAGGTTACATGACTGCTTCAACATCCCAATCATTACCACTGCTTCAACATCCCAACTTCACCTGCTTTAACACCCAATCATTACATCACTGCTTCAAATCCCAATCATTAATACTGCTTTAACATCCCAATCATTAATCACTGCTTAACTCCCAATATTCACCTGCTTACTCCCAATCATTACACCTGCTTCACCCCAACTACATCACTGCTTTAACAATCACCAACACTCCTGCTTACCCAATCTACTTTAACACCCACTCACCTGCTTAACTCCAACATTACATCACTGCTTTAACATCCCAATCATTACATCACTGCTTTAACATCCAAGTCGTTTGTTTCTGTTTAAGATGTGGTTTTTTTTCCCAAGTACTTAGCACTTGCATTATGTGACTTTAAATGCTTTATGTTGGTTAACAGCGATTTTATAGCAAATGTTTTTTGTTAAAC
The DNA here is from genome assembly GCA_022818135.1 of Saxidomus purpurata. Taxonomy (NCBI): domain Eukaryota; kingdom Metazoa; phylum Mollusca; class Bivalvia; order Venerida; family Veneridae; genus Saxidomus; species Saxidomus purpurata. The sequence continues at coordinate 29,027,661 of JAFMSR010000010.1, forward strand.
TGAACTCCAACAAGTAAAGTTCAATTTTAAACCTGTCTGCATAACCTATACCTGCAATTTCAGAATAAATCCTCTAACACTGGATAACAAATACTAAATAAGACTTCATTTTAATCTGTAAAACCAAGATGCTATTAGTAATTTTTGTCATAGGAATTTTTCTAAGTCTTAAAAACAAAGGAAGTGACCAAAGTAATATTTTTCCGTTCTTCGAAAATAGAACTTCTGTCTACACAAGAAATGTATCTAAAATCTAAACTAAAACACATGCATTTTGGCAAAGATATAGAAAATTACAAGTTGCATATTTATTTAAATGATCAACATTATGTACATTCAGTGTTTACAGACCTCGACAAGACCATGCTGTACAAGATCCCTGATTGCCATGGCCAAATCTTTCCTCACTGTCTGTGTTAACAGCGGACTACTCATCTCCTGACTCTGAAGTACAACAAACAATACTACATGTATATATTGTACCTGCAAGTCATACATGTACATAATAGCTCATCAGTCTACTTGTTGTAGCTTGCTTACAAGAGTCTGTACCATTAACAATGGGCAAAGCTGGCCCTGATTTCACGAAAATACTTAAGTAATTGCTTAGCTGAGTAAGTTATTTTGAAGTCTAATTTCACAAAAATAATAATGTTTCTTGTTGTCATTTTAAAGTAGTATATTTTTAATAAAATTAACATGTGAAAGAACAAAATATTATATAATACTAAATGCGTGATGACAAATAGTAAACAAATTAAGCATAATTTTTTGTTCTAATCATTTCTGCACAAATACTAATAAGTGTATATATAATTGTGAAAATGGGTAATATGATTTGAAAAAGTTTATTTTTAAAGAATATAGCAGCCGACAAGGTTGATAAGTTAAGCATGTTACTAAGTATTTACTTAAGTTTTTTCGTGAAATTGGGGCCTGAAATCGGTTACTGTACTT
>JAFMSR010000010.1:29033617-29068617 GCA_022818135.1 Saxidomus purpurata
CACAGCAAGCAGCAATTGTGTTAGTATGTTTAGTTAGTCATGCAATCAAACAAAAACAAACCACGTCAACACAAACCTAGGCTAACCATGTAAACATGGACCAAAAGTGCTTCTCTGCCACCATCTAAAAATCTTGACACTGGTTTTTTCACCATACATAAACTTTTGAAAATATTGTCCTTGCTTTCAAACAGCACTATCTGCGGGATTAGCAAGGGTGGTTCAATATATATCAAATGCTATTAGTAATTTAGAACTATGTTAAAGTCATAAATAAATGCTTAGTGAAATGCTCAATTTCGATGTTGTAATGGTGAAAAGTCTCATACCACAGTATGCAATTCATGGTAAAGACTGTTAACTTTGTCCATCAGCTGACTAAATACCCAGTCAATAAGAGAAGAGAAATACAGGATTCTTAAGGCATCATTCAGTGGAATATTTATTCAGTAGTTCTTAGTTTTTACCCTTGAAATTTGAAAAATTCTATACAATGAGCATAAGAATTTCAGCTGAAGGGTCATCATTTATTATAATTTATTAGGTTTATATGTTTATGGTATAGTGGAGAAAATCAAGTCAGTTATATTCCCTATGACCCTTCAGTTTCAGCAGCAAGTGTAACCAATGTAAATTGCTCTTATTGAGTTTCTGTTGACAGCGAAGTCCAGTCTAAGCTTTTTTAGAAATCTTCTATTAATATGCAGACAGCCCTGCATTAGAGAAAATGTTTTAGAGAACCATGAATTGTTTAAAATAGCAGTTGGCCAGTACTCTAAAGTTGTTATGAACTAAAAATGATTTGCTGGCAAAAGAATTTTAATATTAAGAGTATGGTCATTACATACACCAAATAGTCTTTTAAATTAAATGCCCCACCATACAGTTTTAATATATAGTATTTACTGTATATCGAGATATGATTTTGTGCAGACATTAGAGACAGCACTTCATGCATGATTAAGGTGTCAATTCAAAACGTCTTATCTACAACAGAATGTAGTTTACATATACAGTAGAATTCTGCATTACGACCACGCCGAAAATGCGACCACACCGCTATTACGACCATTATTTTAAAGAACCAACTGTTTTTATTATATTTCTATTGGTCGTTTGTACCAGTAAAGCGACCACCCCTCATTCCACAAAGCGACCACGTATCCTGTCACTAATAAGCGATTTACACTGTTTTATTATTCGCTAAACGACCACGCATTTATCCCTGTCTAGCGCCTCCGGACTTTCCACTGTATTTTATCCACGCGCACCTCCTGAAGTTATCTACACACGTGTGTCCCTCTGTTGATTATGTCAATTACAAGGCGTAGAGGTGTGAAATATTTTTGATCTATCGTATGAAACCTAATTGGAAACAAAAGGATGTAAATGAAGTTGAGGATTAAAATTGAGAGAGCAATCCCGATTGTTAACTTGAGAAAATACGGACCAAATGCAGAATAATTTGCACGACATGTAACATTTGGGGCGAGGGTCAGTTATTATGATGATCTGCACCCGGTAATTACTTCGAGTAAATCAATATATCTTCTGCTGCCTGAATGAAAAATAAAAAAATCATTAATTTAACACGCTCTTTGAAGTCGCGTTTCTGATTGATCAATTTCGGCATGTGCAAATCTTTTTTATTTATTTTCTCTCATTTTGTTTATCGCTATTTACTGTACAGAAAGCAAAAGAAAGTAGATAGGCTGACACTAGAGTATTGTCTTTATGACGATGGGTCTATTGTCACTCGCTATTGAGACCATTCCATATTAGACCATTTATAAAAGGAGGGGTCTAGCGGTTAGTATGTACTTAAATTTTGTCAAGAATAATTTTAAAATATTAGTATCTACCAAGCACTTACTCACACTTCACATGCATCTAATTATCCCTTAACACCTTCTGCTTTCAAGTGTTTTGTCTCACCTTAGTTTTTCAAGTTTGTCAATTTTCAGATCTAATGTGTTTCTCAGCTGATCTAAGACAACTTTCTGTTTCTCCATCTGTTTGCTGGTTGGCAGCTCTTCTGACTCACCAGTCTGTCACATATAACAACAATACATTATTGATCTGTCAATATACAATAACTGATTAATTATCCTAATAATAGTTTAGTTTATATACTAATTTATTTATTCTCGATTGTGAAATAAGTTCTTACAACTTATATTAATCGCTCTCAAGACTCATTCCAGATGGATCATCCTCGAGAGAGAGAGGCTGTGGTTTTTTGTGTCTTGCCTAAGGACACTACCGACATGGCGATGGTAGGAATTGAACCCAAAGCCCTTCAATCCTGAGGCAAACGCGCTACCATTGCTCCATGGGGTCTCCACAATCCTAATAATATTACATGTATCAATAAATAAAACTGTCTAACACCATGGGTTCTATAACGCCCTGGCTTAGGCATCAAAATAATATGCCATGCAAGTGTATGAATGTCTCATATGAATCCCCTTGGGGCTTGCCGGCCCTTTGGAGTTTGTTCCATATAAGTTCAGTTCCGTACCAGATGGATCACATTACTAACCTTTTGATTGTAAGATCACACTTATATCCTCTTCAAATCTCATTTTGCAAGAGTGTAAATACTACAAACCTTTAATGCTTAACTTAAGATGTTCAAGGATGAAACAATAGCTAAAACTAAAACATTCAAAACTGTAAACACTGATAAGCAAGGCCTCTCATCCTCAAATCAGTTGAAGGTTTGCTAGTAATCTGACTAATAAATGAGCAGTGATATTTCAAAGTAACTGGATGATATTTCTAATTTATAACATAATATATAATTAAACCCTGATACTGAAAGACAGTGATTAATTTTTACCTCATAAGCATATGTTTCTAGATCTTCCAGCTGAGATTTGAGTTGTGTGATCAGCTCTCGCTGTTTCTCCCTTTGTTCTGTCAATTTTGTCTCGTGCTCTCTTTCACTCTGTAAATATAGACAATCAAATGAAATTAGCTGTAGTCAGAACATTCTTTCTTCCATTACAGGGCTTTCTACACTAAGAAAACAAGAGGCAGGATGGCCCTATATTGCTCACCTTGGTACAAGTCCACTTGCCTGGTGGAAGATCACTAGAAAATGTTATATACCAATAGGTTTTCCTATATACGCCCCTTTTGTAAAACAAATGATTCCCCCAAGGCAAGGTCAATTTTGACCCCAGGGGCTAATTTGAACAAACTTTGTTGAGGTCTACAGGCAATGCTACATGCCAAATATCTAAGCTCTACGCCTTGTGGTTTCAAGAGAAAAGATTTTTAAAGTTTTCCCTATATAAGCCTATGAAAACTAAGTGACCCCGGTGGGGCCAGTTTTGACCCGGGGTCATAATTTGAACAATCTTGGTAGAGGTCCACTAGCCAATGCTACTGCCAAATATCTAAGCTCTAGGCCTTGTGGTTTCAAAGAAGAAGATTTTTAAAGTTTTTACTATATAAGCCTATGTAAAACTAAGTGACCCCCTGTGCGGGGTCAATTTTGATCCGAGTGTCATAATTTGAACAATCTTGGTAGAGGTCCACTAGCCAATGCTACCTGCCAAATATCTAAGCTCTAGGCCTTGTGGTTTCAGAGAAGAAGATTTTTAAAGTTTAGCCTATATATTCCTATGCAAAACTAAGTGACCCCACCCCCACGGGTCAATTTTGACCAGGGGTCATAATTTGAACAATCTTGGTAGAGGTCCACTAGACAATGCTACTGCCAAATATCTAAGCTCTAGGCCTTGTGGTTTCAAAGAAGAAGATTTTTAAAGTTTTTACTATATAAGCCTATGTAAAACTAAGTGACCCCCTGCGCGGGGTCAATTTTGATCCGGGGCTCATAATTTGAACAATCTTGGTAGAGGTCCACTAGCCAATGCTACCTGCCAAATATCTAAGCTCTAGGCCTTGTGGTTTCAGAGAAGAAGATTTTTAAAGTTTATCCTATATATGCCTATGCAAAAACTAAGGGCCCACCCTCGCAGGGTCAATTTTGACCCAGGGGTCATAATTTGAACAATTTGGAAGAGGTCTACTAGACAATGCTACATGCCAAATATCTTAGCTCTAGGTCTTGTGGTTTCAGAGAAGAAGATTTTTAAAGTTTATCCTATATATTCCTATTCGAAACCACTAAGGGCCCCCCCCTCGCCAGGGTCATTTTGACCCGGGGTCATAATTTGAACAATCTTGGTAGAGGTCTACTAGACAATGCTACATGCCAAATATCTTAGCTCTAGGTCTTGTGCTTTCAGAGAAGAAATTTTTAAGTTTTTCCTATCTGTTGCCATAGCAACAGAGTTCTGCATGGAATGGAATTCTTTGAACATTTTGGTAGAGCGTCATGCAAGGAACATTCCTGCATAGTTTTATCAACATTGGCCTAGAGGTTTCAGAGGAGATGTCTTTGAATCAAAATGTTGACGGACAACATCATTGATTAAAAAAATATGTTTTTATAAGCAAAAACAACCTAAATTTTATCGGATATTTTAGCAATACTGGCTACACATAACAATCATCAAATATTTTGAAACACAATACTCATGTTTTACTGTAGTAAAAGCTGACACTGTATAAGTGGCATACCTGATTAAGCAGCAATCTACCAAAGGTATCCAGTTTTATAATATCTTCAATGGTTAATAATAGATACATATACATCTCTTGAATGCAGCAACCTGCTCCAAGTGGTTATAATATCAATAGTTGGTTGCTTTACACAGGTTTGACTGTATGGTATTTTAATATATTTCCTAGTGGTCCATGTTTCACACCTATTGTTTGCCCATAATCTGTATGGAAGTGCATGTAAGCAGTAACAATAAAGGGACAACTAAAATATCAAAACATTCAATGAAATTTGTCTAAAATGCTAAATAATTGGATGAAATATGCAATCATTCCAAATGTACCATTTCCTCAAGAATCTGTGCATCCTGGACCTTACAGCCTCTCACATCTGGTATTCCCTTGAATGCAAACTCTTCCAGCTCCTTCAGTAATTCCTGTAAATATAATGTTCATGTACCTATATTCTTCCTAATTTTTCAAAAGTTTCAGTTACATTAAGTCTGACAGACATCATAAATACAAATTATCTTCAAGATTTTCTGTACACCATTGTTATGATTTATCAAACTAGCAATGATTGTCTATATCTATAATATTGAAAAATGGTTTTACTGAAGTGGAATACAGCTGGCCAGTGTACACTATGCAGTTGCAATACCTGTAGATTACAGTACATAACTGCAAGTTTAACCAAACCAAAGAAACTTCCTGTACAGTGTTGATTAAAGTTACATACCTCTTTGTCATCATTTTCAGCGCTAACAATTTGTTTGAGTCTGAACTGAACCTGGGCAAAGTGTGTTGTCAATGCTAACAAAGAAGAGTTCAACTGTTCCTGCTCTTCTTCAAGTCTTTTTAGTTCCTCAGATTCACTAGGGTGACTGTAAGAGAGAATTATTGTTTTACAAGCTAACATAATTCTTCAGATTCACTACAGTGACTGAAATCAAAAGAAACTCCCCCTCCCCTCATTAGCCAGCCTACTTCCTCAGATTCACTTTGAAGTTTGATGACTGAAAGAACTCACAAATCTGACTCTGCATGCATCCAGAACACTACCAAGTCAAAAAGATGCTCCTGCATCTTAATCTGACATTTCACTCTGAAATTCTGCAACAGGGTAAATGAATCTAGTTGCAGTGAGCATAGCTTCCTACAGGCAGACAATACATGCCTCAGCTAATACATCAAATAGAATGGATTAACTATAAACAATATTTACATTTCTACAGCCACTGCAAAAGGCAATAACATCTACCCACCAACAGTGTAAGGCATAAAAGTAAAGCTTAGAAATATATAGACAGAAATGAAACAGAATAATTTATACCTTCATCATAAATCAGAGAATGAAAGAATCATAAACATTAAGGCTACTTGGGCTTCCCTTTTCATCACAATTTTTCCGTATTCTGACACTTACCTGTGTTCTGACAGAGATGAAGATGGTTCAGGATTAGAGACCGCACCCAGTGGAGCCCATCTTTCAGTTGGTCTATCAGAATCAGAATCTTGATCATCATAACTGTCATAGTTGGCAGTCTCCTCTGTAGTTGTTGCCATTTTGTGTCTGAAGTGAAAGAAAAAGATGTTCAAGTGTTTACAAGGAAACAAAGAGGCAATACACAATGTACATGTAGGATGATCAAGCTAAAACACAAAAGATACTAGAAAAGTACAATTTTTTAAATATCTTTTTCAAGGAAAAAGTGCATGATAATGTTTTCACTGTATGTCTGGTTTCTATAAAGCAGTTAGAATATGCAGAATTCATCTTGTTCAACAGAACTGACTTCAGGGCATTTCTTAACTCCTATTAAACTATTGGCGCCTTAAACCAAAGTTAATTTTCTCAATAAATCCAAAAGAATACTCAACAAGAGCTGTCCCTCACAAGTGATGAATGCACCTGAAAGAGGTGTCTCACAGTCTGTGTCCTCTCAATGTGCTCAATAAATGTGCTATGTAATTCTAAAATCCTTCCATGCATGACAGAGTTACCATGCATACAGTATTCCATTACTTTTAAACACTAAGTGTGACCTTGACCTTTGAGGTTGGGACATTGTTCTTGCACACAACACATTGTCTTGATGTGGTGCACATTTGTGCCAAGTTATTTTAAATCAATCAATGCATGGCAAAGTAACAGTCCGGACACAAATGTATCCATATATACAGGATTTCATTACCTATAAACTCTAAGTGTGACCTTGACCTTTGAGGCAGTGACGTGGTTCTTGCACCCAACACGTCGTCTTGATGTGCTAAACATTTGTGCAAAGTTATTTTAAAATCCTTCAATACACGACAAAGTTACAGTCCAAACACGAATGTGTGCATATATGCACATATGGAGAATTCCATTACCTTCAAACTTTAAGTGTGACCTTGACCTTTGAGGTAGGGACGTGGGTCTTGCACACGACACGTTTTCTTAATGTGCTAGACATTTGTGCCAAGTAATTTTAAAATCCTCCAATGCATGACAAATATACAGTCCGGACATGAATGTGTAAGTGGGGATGCACAGACGGACAGACAGACTGCTATTTTAATATGCCACCCTTCGGGAGCATAAGAGTAAAATTTTGACTTTTATACCAACTGAAAAACTAAACAAAAATGTTGTTATTAGGTCCGTCATGTGGAAGTAAATGTGTGAAAAGGAAAAACTGCGCTTTCCCCTAGAAGAAAAAGTTAAAAAGGGGATCTTTTCTATTGTTATAGCTTGATCCAGCTAATTATCCCGCTAGGGAGATGTGCTCAGTCTGTTGAACTAGATAGGTTGGAAATATCCACATGTAATAAATTGTTTTCTCGTATTCTCAGGAAGCTAAGCGTGTAAATTTGTTACCTATAAAACAGTACAAATTTGAGCAACACTATACACAGTTTTTTTTTTATACAAAAATACTCATTTTTCAGTTGGTGTCATCATAAATTGCATAATTTTTCTCCTTATGTAAATTTTGCTACAGTATCTGAGGTCACCCTCATGGTCAGAAATGAGAAAAAAGTTTCTCGTATTCTCAGGGTTTAATGTTTGAGTCTTGGGCATTGCTACACTACAGATTTCAAAAATTTATAAATGCCAAAGTGTATAGCTTGGCATAATATATGACAATTACATAAAAATAATAGACAGCAGAATAAAACAATATCCATGGGCACTTTTACTAACACTGCCACAAAAAAACAATTCATTATTTTCAGTAAAATGCCAATATTTTCATTAATTTTCAGTCAAATCACTAGAAATATGTGCCAGTTTTGTACCATGTCTCTGTTATTGATAACAAAGAGTTGAAAATTTGACACCTTTAATGTAAACGAGAATATGAGAAACCCCGAGTAAATGAGAAGCAGGGATATGGGACGGTAGTATCCAAATATTAAAAATAAACTTTCTTCTTAGTCTTGAACATCAAAATAATGCTTGAAGGTGTTATAAAATGTCAGATCAATAAAAGGGGTCAGAATGCAACACCAAATTAATAAGGCTATTAAAAAGCCTAGCATGCAGTTGACATACAACACAACTTCCTTACATAATGAAAGAGACATCGCAATTTTTACAAAGAATAATAAATCAAACATATTTATATAATTTTGAAAGTCATTTATACGGGCGAAGCCCAGGGATCACGCTAGCCCAGACTCATAGGGAGAAGTGACTTCTCCCTCCAGAGACATTAGGGAGAAGTTTTTCAGAACAGGGAGAAGTTTGTACAACGCGTTGATACGTTTAATGTAATATCAGTATACCCTTTTCATACAACTGCTAAAACAATCTTTTTTATTTATAAACTCATTAATAAACATTCTTGAGTGATATTATGTTCTGTGGGTTCCTTCGAGCTTTTTAACTTTTTACAGTGAAATGCAATGTGATTGCATAAAATTTTTATTAAAACTCTTTTTCCTACTGATTTTCATCGCCGATTAATGAATTGATTACCGAGATAAAAAAAATGCAGCAAACGGTTAACAACTGAACAAGCAGTGTCAGATATTCTTTACTGTAAATAAAACGTGTGAATACGATCAAAGAAATTTAAATACTGGCATCTTAACAGCCAGTTTAAATGTAAGCATGTGTAATTGGTCCTTATTGTTCCCAATCAATGCTCATCCATTTAAATAATCGGTGTTTACTCAACTATTAAATTGACAATAAACATTACACATGTCAAAACGCACATGTCAACCTGTAAATCGCTATATTGTCTCGCCGCTTTTGATTGGCTTACCGTTTTTTATTGACCAACAGTGAATAATCTAGCCGTGCGTCCTGCGTCATAGACGCACAAAAAATGCAAAGGACGCAAAGATTTGAAATATGTGCGTCCATTTAGGATGAGCACACGAAACGAGACTTGGGTATATGCTCGCGGCAGTTTGTTTAAAAGAATATCGTCCACGAACTTGCGTTTCCTGCGAGTATTTAGAAGAATTTTCGCATGAAATCGTTAAAAAATCGCGGCAGTTCGAGGGTGTTAAATCGCGGTACTTAGAGTGGTGTTTCAGACAGCTAACAGGACTTCAAATTAGAATTATTTTCCGTGAAAATATGTATACACGTATTTTTTTACTTTTGTACATTTATCAAATTCAAAATATTTGCCGACCAACGACATTTGTATAGCTTGATATAGTGCATAACCAAAATAAAACTTACTCACATTATACATTGTCTATTCCAAACTAGTTTTTATAATCCAAAATAATCGACCCGTCAAAATATTCCGTCTTTTTAATGCCACGTGCTCCCCCGGGACAAAAAAAACCCCCCCGCCCGCCCTACGTGCTTTGATCTCGTAACACCTGCGGCTTTATGAGTAAAAGAAGTCGCTGTAGAAATTATTTTATTCGACAAAGTTAATTCTTTTAAAATAAATACATTGTAGAAGAAAATTGTTACTTAGAAAAAATCGGCTTGAAGCACCGCGATTTTGTTATAAACATAACGCTTATTTTAAGTAAAGAATAGTTGGAACTTATTAATGTTAATTAAGTCAATTGAAAATACTTTTCCCATTCACAAATTATCAACGTTACTCAATCAGAGTGTCACATAGCTCAAATTTAAAAGTTGACGTAGTTAGTTTGTCATCCTTTATGAATGCTCGTATTTTTCACACCTACCGCGACATTCGCAGTGACAAATGCTAACTGGAGAGTAAACCTCGACTAATTACAGCAGATTTTTTAACGGTAATAAATATTTAAAATCTACGTAAAAGGTAATTAATATTTTCAGTAACTCAATACTTTTTAGAAACAATTATATTTGAACCAAAAAACATATCACAGCGTCGATTTGCAACGAAAATAATTCGGCGGGGATGTCCGATTCTATTTTCTGACTTTTTCGGAAAGGGACTCATTGTTTCATAGCTGGGACTCATTGTTTTGAAAAATGTGCGTCCCAGGGACTCATATAAATCAAAACCTAGATTATTCACTGGACCAATAAAAGCTGATTTAACGAACTGTAGCGAGTAGGCGGTGCGGTATCGAGATTGACACTCTAATACATTGTCCGTGTTTATGAAAAATAGAGCGACTTTGTTTTCGCTTTTCTATGCGATCACGGCAAAATGGCCGGGGATACGGCGACTATTTCGCCCACGTCGCCCTCAAACGTGATCCCTGAAGCCCGACCATAGGTAAACGTATGTACGAGTATTTAATTGAATACTGAAAGCAATAAAATTAATGAATTCGAGATTACCCATGGAAGATTTCAATTTGTCCGCACCCATGGACAATACGAAAACATACTTATAACGATGCACCGTTTGTTAACTTCCGCTGCAAATGACCAATCGGAAGTCCTCGGTAGATTCCATTACCCTACATCAAACGAAGCATTCTGCCGAGGTGTTCCGATTGGCAAATGGCGTCATTTATGTGACGCCATTAAATGTCAGCCATTTTTGTTTTGAAAAAATGCAACACATTTCCGTTTAATGCAGGTTTGTACTTTGGAAATATAAAGAGATTCTATTTATGTACATATTCCTAAAGTTTGATACCCTTCCTGTTACGCCATAAAAAGTAACATATTGCTTTTAGCAGTCAATACCTTGATTCATGATTCAATGGATATTCGATATCATTATTTTCGAACTTCAAACGTTTTTCACCCTTGGGCCCTGAAAATTCGAACTTTTTAAAATAATTCTGTTTGCTTTCGCCCAAGTTTTGCCAAATTAGTACATTATGCCCATGTTTCCTACCCGGTCAGTTGAAAACAGATGTTTCCTGCGTTTAGTGTTTGATCTTCACTCCTCTTATAAAGACATTCGCAAATGCGTTATTGTTCAGTACGCATGCGATTTCTTTCCAGCTATGTCTAATTAATGCTGATTATCATAGCGTACACTTTCAAAATAATGAGTATTCTTAATTATTTTGCATCGCCCACGCAGTTTGTTGACATCTGCTCCATGTCCAATATCCGGGGACTTTTCATCGGTGATCTGAGTGAATCATGTACCGTATTTATGGCTTTCAGGCGACTAATGACCAAATATTAATTGTGTCTGAGTGTAAGGTGCAGTCACTAGCATAATTCATTCGACTAAACTATTCGACCCATTTTAAAGATCTGTTCAAGACGAACAACTACAAAATACCAGTCTGTAAATTCGGTTTGCCTTCGAAGTTGAAATGTTTAGATTACCCAAACACTACTGTAGTATTTTTATTGTAACTTTAAGCTATTGTCAGAATCCATTATTTTTATTGTTAATTCTATAATATGAAAATAGGCAATACCTATATAGGGCGAAAGCATAACAGGAACTTCATTTTTAGAAATGGTACGAATTTTCAGGGAACGCAAAACCGGTTCAAGTTCCGAAAATTATTGGTCACGAATATCCATAGAGGTTGATTGCGAAAAGAAATGGTGCTTTTTATGGCGTCACAAGAAAGAACATCAAACGTTAGGAATGTGTGTAAATAGGAGCTCTTTACATTTCAAAGTACAAAGCTAAAGTGTTGCGTTTTCAAACACAAAAGTTGCAGACATTTAATGACAACAACAACCGAGTACCTGTAGACGCAATTGGAAGTCTTCGGCAACTTCCCTTACCCTTCATTCTGCCGAGATGTTGCGATTGCGTACAGACGGTGCACGTTATAGTATGTTATCGTATCGTCCATGGGTGCGGACAATGAATCTTCCATGGGTAATCGCGAATTCATTAATTTTATTGCTTCATATTCAATTAAAACCGTACATACGTTTACCTATGGTCGGGCCCCCCTCGCCGTATGACTTATCATCTCGTAAGTTCTTAACCAGAGCACCATCTAAACGGCATATCAAAGTTTGTCCTAATTAAAGCAGCTGTCACATAGGATGGGTTTAAACAGAGAATAGCACATAAAACAAAATCATTTAACTGGCAAAAATAAAATTGGCAAAAATAAAATCAGTTAAAACAGGCAGACTAGGCCAGACTGTCTTCATCCAAGATGGAGATAACAGAAAGCAAGACAACACAGGTACCATTCTGAAAGACACATAGGCAATAAATACATAGGCAATAAATAGGCCTAGTTTGTACATCTGTACTTTACTTTAAAGGTGCAAGGTATACAGAACAAAACAAAAACAAACAAAAAACATCACGAGAAACATAGGAGGAACTGCCAAACCTGTCCTGTGAAATCGGTTAAGAATTTCTAACTAATTCTTTTTTATGTTTTACAAGCTGAACATTTAAAATCATTTTCATTCCAAAAAGCCAATTGATTTTTTTTAATTGAACAAGGTTCACTGAAGTCCTGTAATTTTCTGGGAGATAATTCCACAGAATAGGTGCGGCATATTTGAAAGAATTTTTACCGTAAGTTGTAGTTCTGACTTGAGGTAGCTAAAGAATGTAAGAATAACGAAAATTGTAATATAGCTCTTTTTCAGTAATGAGATTTTTAGAACAGGAGGTGCTAAATTATGTTATTTCTGCTGCTGTTGACCTTATTCTTCTTACATGTAAAGATGGTAGTTTACCTCTATATTATAATTTTTAATATGGACAGCTATAATCTTCATAAACATATCTCAGTACTCGTTTTTTTTTATTTTTCTCAATTTGCTTTGTATTTTGTATTGAGCAATAGTACCGAGGTAGTGGACAAAAACTACAGTTTAAAAGTATGAACGTGTGAAATATTGTTAACCTGTTTAATTTCCCAAGATATTTACCTATTCTTTCTAAAATATTAAGTTGTGTAGCTACCTTGGAACAGAAAGTGTTGATATATTTATCAAAATTTTAATTAAAATCAGTGTCAACACCTAACAATTTCACCTCGTCGTCACATTTTATTACAGTGTTACCAATATTGAATTGTGGAGATTTTTCATGGGTCTTTTTGTCTTTTACAATTGCCTGAAACTTATACGGGTTAGCTTGCATACAGTTGATTTGAAACCAATGTAAGAGAACTTTCAAATTGTAGGGTTTGCATTAGATGGTCAAAATTTGTGGAGCAGAAAGAGAGAGTGATATCATCAGCATATTTATAGAGATTGCCTTTCTTTAGGAAGTGAAAAATGTCGTTTATGAAAATATTAAACAGGAGAGGTCTTAATATTGAGAGCCCTGTTGAACACCTTTAACTATAAAAGCCCATGATCTAATAATATATGTTATTAAATGAGTGATTTGATATCGGCCGTGTTATTTGTCCGTGGCCAATACGGGTGCCAGAGGACAAATGATAGGACCTATATCAAATCACTCATTTAATGACAATTTTGTTAGATAACTAATCAAACTATAAATTATTCATTGTTTATTGACCATCATCTTCACTGGCAGTAACTCATCAGAAGCAGACAGTACATGCAGAGCTGTTAATAGAAATACCTCTAGCACATTCATTTTTGAAATAAACATATTGATGTGGGTATTTATTTTCTTAGTTAGGGTATTTTCTATCCTTTTAAATGAGTTTTCAGACAGAAATGGATTAAAAGTTGATTTTCATTTTTGCCATTCAATATGTTCAATGCTGATTTAAACAGAATTCAAGATGGCGGCCGTTTTCGTTTTCAAGAAACTAAAAATCTGAAAGTATCAGCCAATCGGAAGCTCAGATTTTTCAACAGCCAATCATTCGTCAGCAGTCTTTTATTGGACCGGTCCAATAAGTGATATTGGACCTGGTTTTTTGTTATTCGCCCTCTACTCTTTGGCAACGAATCAAATTCAATATCTGGCTATACTGGCTGGAAATTGCAGTCAGGTAAATCTCTCCTATTTCGGAAACAGAAAAACACTTTGATAGGTATAGGCATGGCGGGAGACATGCCGAGGTCTCATCCACAAATTCAAGCTAACATATTTGCTCTTATGGACGGACCTTTATAAAATTTGCTTCAAATCAAATCAAGTTATTGGCCCTGTCTTTCAATTTTATGATACCTCTTCCAGTTTTATTACGTCGGGTAGTTAAAGAATATTAGAGCCAATTAACAATAGTTATTTCATAATATTATTTATTTTTAAGTTGTTGCTTCCTGGAGGACAGATAACTTAACATAAGGTTCATTGAGTTTTCTGCTAAACCATAACTTTTCAATTCATTTAACAGTATTAAATGTGGTAAACAGTCAAAGGCCTTACTTAAACCCATTGCTGCAACATATTGATTTGAATTCAGCGCACTGTCCTCAAGTAACCTTAGAAAAGTAGATTTGCAGCCATGGCCCTTCCGAAAGGCACATACCAAATCATCGAATATATTAGCAAAGAATTCAGTTTATTGACATGACAGTACCTTTTAATAAATTTTCGATGGATTTGTTAGGATACTTACTGGCATGTAGCTAGATTTACTTGAAGGATCGTTCTTTTTGTGTCGCCCTTTCAGAGATAAAATTTAGTTAATTTAGTTTAAAAGTTATGCCCCCTTTTCTACTCAGATTTTGTCTCAAAAAGTGAAAGTTGGCTACAACTTTGTTATTTCTTAAGATTTCTTCATCAAACTTTCAAATTGCATTGCTTATGACAAAAGGGTCATGATGTTGCTAAATTTTGCAACTCAAGATTATATTTGACAGAGTTATGCCCCTTTTCCTACTTAGATTTTGACTTAAACTTTCCCATTTCTTAAGATTTCTTCATCAAACTTTCAAATTGTATTGCTTATACCAAAAGGGTCGTGATGCAAATTTTGTAATTCAAGGTCATATTTGACAGAGTTATGCCCCTTTTTGTACTTAGATTTTGTCATGAAAATATAACTTTGCCGTTTCTTAAGATTTATCAAACTTTCAAAATTGCATTGCTTATGACAAAAGGGCCGTGATGCCGCCAAATTTTGTAGGTCAAATTCATACTTGACAGAGTTATGCCCCTTACTGGTTACCCTTACTACCCTTTTGTACTGACAAAGTGTTACCGGGCCACACAAGTGTTCTACTGAACACCCGTCTAGTTAAATTATGGGGTGACTTGTGCGTGTTTGAGTCTATCGGGAAATGTACCTGTGGATATTGTGAGATTTATCAAGTCTGTATAGAACGGCACGAAAGATTCTTTTCCTAATTCTAGACTTTAAGCAGACATACTGTCAAGATAAGTTGCCTTTTTAACATTGAAATTATTTTTAATTTTAGAGACTGCTTAAAGTAAAATTTCCTTTATAAAAACCTTGTTAATTGATTTTTAAGTAAACTCTCGTGATTTACAGCGTCAAAAATAACATCATTGCCAATTTTTTGCTACATTAACAAAAAAGTCATTAAAGATTTCAGCTACTTTCTTCTTATCAGAAATAGTTGTTTCATTTTTACTAAGAATAATGTTTGCTTCGTTGTTACATGAGTTTTAAGATAAATATGGTTTATGGTTTGCCAAACATCTATAGACTTGCAGCCACATCTTCACATCAGTCACTAGTGTGGTGTATCAACTACGAGATAAAATTTAAATGGTTAGCATGAATAGAACCAAATATTAGTCACAAGGAAAGCCGACTTTATTTTGTCTTCTTATGCCCCAAAAGATGGGCATATTAAAATCGCACCGTCCGTCCGTCCGTCCGTCCGTCCGTCCGTCCATGTGTCCGTCCTTGCATTTGTTGAGCACATCAAGGCGACGTGTCGCGTGAAAGACCCACGTCCTTGCCTTAAAGGTCAAGGTCACACTTAGAATTTCAAAGTAATGGAATCCTTTATAAGTTTGCAAACATTCGTGTCTGGACTTTAACTTTGTCATGCATTGAAGGATTTTAAAATAACTTGGCACATATGTTCAGCACACCAAGACGACGTGTCGAGTGCAAGACCAATGTCCCTACTTCAAAGGTTATGGTCACACTTAGAATTTAAAGGTAATGGAATCCTTTATATATGCACACATTCGTAACCGGACTGTAACTTTGTCATGCATTGAAGCATTTTAAAGCAATTTGGCACAGATGTTCAGCACATAAAGAAGACATGTCGCGTGCAAGACCAACGTCCCTACATCAAAGGCCAAGGTCAAACTTAGAGTTTTAAAGTAATGGAGTCCGGTATGCATGGTAACTCTGTCATTCATGGAAGGATTTTAAAATTACATGACACAATAGAGAATACATACTGTGAGATACCTCTTTTATTCATTTATCACTTACGAGGGACAGCTTTTGTTAATCTTCAGAATGTGTGCTCTACCCTTGTAGAAATAAAAAAAAATGTACCGCTTGTACAGCGAGTGAGCGCTAGGATTGATTTAAACGTAACGGTACTAATTTTTCTTACATTTTGAATTTGAACCCAGAAAATAACCATCAATACTTAACAGCTTTTCCTTTGTACACAGAGCGACTATGCGTAAGCGACTATGGTCCGAAAAACATGCCGATCTCGCTTAGTTGTTCTTTTATCTAAACCGCGAGTTTGCTAAAGAAGACAGTTAGAATTCTGGTTGCCTGACCTATTCTGGCATGCAAATGGTATCGTTTACCAACAAAAAGGCATACATTAAAATAAATACTTTTATCGCGGAGTGCCATTTTTGTGTGTCCCTTCCAGATCAAGAAAACCCCCTACTGTTGCACGTATGCGATAGCTACATTTTATTTAAAACTTCATTAAAATTTTACAACGATTGCAGTTGAATTATGTTATTCGGAAAACTTCAATTATCGATTCTTGTTTTAGAATGTATTTTTTCGTCCCACGTAATAGGTGCTATAAAAAGCCCAAAGCGTAACAGAACTGGTTATTGTTGATTTTGAAGTGAAATCAAAATGAAAAGGAGAAACACTAGAAATTCGAACTTCACTCATGAACGTGGAAGTTCATACGTTAGTGTTCGCGACTTCTTCAGAGAAGACACATTTCAAAAGGACTCGGATGATTATACAAGAGATATCTGCACGTTTTGCTTGAGTATAGAGGACATTAAAATTGATGCCGGATATTTCTGCCCAGACTGCGGACCACTCGGACGTTTCCTCTGTCAAAAATGTCTCAAATACCACAAACAATTTAAAAGGGATCATAAATCAATTAAATCATTCGCAGCCGCAAACTACACCAGGTTAGTAAACTTTTTATGCGTGCGTGCGTGTGCTCTCGAAAACTTATTTTGTTTATGTTGTGCTCCATGGTCGTTTTATGCAGGGAGTCAAGATTCAGATTATTTATCCACCGGACTTGTCTTTGAATTGAAAATGTTTAAAATACCTTCATGTAATGACTCATCAATTATTACTTTCTATTTTACCTGCACTCGGCAATTGTTGATACCTTTAAAGCACTACCTTCAGTCCCATTTATCTTCAGTCGGTGCAGAAAGGTGATTTAATTATATCTTTCAGTATGAAGGCTGAGGCAAGGGCTGAATCGCCCTGTTTATCCATGCGATTCGAACTCATTAATTGAAACATATCTGTGTAAAACAAACGATTTAAACGTTACCGGGACGCTCGGACGTAATATTTCATTAAAATGTCTGTAAATTTTCATAAACAGCCGATGATGACTAGTTCTAATGTTTCCCGGGTGTTTTTCTACTTGTAGATGACATAAGCACACACGTACTGAATAGCCATTTATATTTGAGAACTGCTGATCAATTTTCAACTGTTTATTTTTGACAATGATATAATGGTGTCATTCCTTTCAATTTGATCAGTATTTGGAGAATGTCCAGATTCATGTAGTTTCAGGATATGCGGGGGATTTCCCGCACTGCTGGTTTAAAGTAGAGGCTCAATTGCTATAATCTTGATCATGTGATAATAATTTCTTTGATTATTATCTCTACGCCAAGGCGGAAGGCCAACTCAATGGAAAGCCCCTTTTAAATTTAAAAAGCACTACTTTGTATTGAAATCAAACAAAAATTTAGTAACTTATTTCAAATGAAATTTCGCCAATAAGCCGGTATAATTGAAGGTATTTTTGGGGGTGATATGGTAATTGGCTCCGTCCGTGCTAGTCTGGTGTTACCTGTCCCTACTCATACGGTACGGGTCAGGTAAGGCTCAATAATGGCGGCGCCCATACTATCAAATTTGTACATTGAGTTAATAGGGGGTTTTATGTAGGAATTGAGCATTCAAAAAACCTTGCAGTATGTGATTTGTCAGTACAAACCTAATGTAAATTGCTATTAATATTTGATTGACCAGTAAAATATAACGAGAAATAAACAACAGGAAAAATAGCTGTGTTTTCGGACGGGGTAGATATTCGTTGGCATTTCGGATATTTAGTCTGTATACTATAATCTTCGCAGCTGTTTTATATATAGGCATTGAATATTCATGTCTTATTTAAGCAATATCTTCTAGATCATTCCCCGTGGTCTAGTGGGTAAGTCACTGATGCACTAATTTTACGGCCGAGGTTCGAATTACACCGGCGACACTTTTTTTCTCCTTTTTTTATCCTTTTAATATTTAGATATGAACACTTTTAAGCTGGACTATGGCGAAACAAATATACCATAAAAAAGTGTCATATCCGAAATGTCTCCTTGAAGTAACTTGTCCGAAATATAGTACACTTACTGGTCCAACTTTTTCAAAGTTTACAACGTTCACAGATTGAGCATTCAAAACGCCTCCCGTCTCTAAAGCTATGTCAATAACTTTTTCAAATTAACATATTAGTTTTGAATGATCAATACTTTTATCGTTTTCACTATATAAACAGTATATAATTGAGCGTCCGCGGGGCACCGCCATTAATATTGAGCTTTGCCTGACGTACTGTAAAGACAGATCTTATCTTTTCAATAGACAAAATCACCTCTCTGCATCATAAAACAAACATTTCTGCACTAAAATATTGCTTTATTTTACTTTTATTGTAAGTATGCTTAAAATTATAGACCTAAATAGCACGACGGGTTGGATCTGATTTATAGCTTAAAAAGGCTCTTTGAAATAGCATGAACATGACTGCCTCTTTGGCTGTCATGCCATTTCTTTGACATCAATAACTACAGAGGCAAGGATAATAGTGCAGCAAAGTGTCTTCTACGTTTTGAGGAGCTTATTTAATCAATTCAGCATTCACTGTGCTTGAAACTGCTTATTTTCTTACCCCACCCCACCAAAATGAAGAAATTTTCAAGAAATTGACATTCACCCCCGTGCATCATTTAAAATGAAAGTCCTAATAGACTTTGAACGAAAATGAATGAAAACACTGATACTTTGCAAAAAATCGCCGTTTGAACGGCTGCTTCTCATACGCTGGAAATAACCGGCCTTAATTTGGGGCGCTTTAGGCCCAAATGACAGCGGAAAATTCCTCAAGCTATCATTTTTAACTAGCTATGTGCATATTACTGCAGTACTGCATTTGTTTTTAATGTTTCTGTATTGTTGAGAATACTTTAATGCTACAGTAAATATAAAATATAGCCGACTTTGACAATTCAAATTATTTAACTTTAAAGGTAAAAATCGCATATATTTTGGCTTATTTTCATTGTTATTAAATCAACACTGGCTCGGAAATAGCATTTTGATGTGTTACTAACAACATTCGGACACATGCCAGTGAAAAACAGTCCTCTAGCTACTTAATAGGCACGAGACGTTAAATAACGTAAAACAGCAAATTTCGTAAATAAAGGGAGGTAATTTGGAGCACTCTCGAGATGTTTTCAGGTGAAATAGCTGTCATTATTGGCAAATCCGATGCAGTTTTACAAATAAGGCATTCCATTTAAATGTTTTAAACGTCTTTTTGCAGTCACCAACCTTACATGTTCAATCGGTTGCTACTCATTTAAGCTTAAATGTTATGAAATAACCCCATTTTACCACACCGGCACCTCTAATTTAGCCACAATTTCAAAAAAAATGTACACCCGATTTTCGGCATTTGAGTCCTTGCTCAAATATAGAAGTATGCAAATAAACAAGTTTCATGAGATATTTCGCATGTAAAACTTAGAAAAACAGATACGATGTCATTTGCTCTGAATCTATTTTTAAACGTAGTATGCCAGTACAACAGGGAACCAGACTACGTCCGTGCTTCCGTCACAATTTTGTCCGGAGCATAACTATGAAAGTATTCAAGGGAATAAATTTAAACTTTAATTACAGACAGAGCACAGTGTATGAAAGTGCAGTAAACAAGGATCTTAATTCTAGCTTGTCTTATTTTGGAATTATCTCCCTTTATTGAATTTTCTTGTCCAGGCAATATCTCGTTAAGTACTGAATCGGATTGATTCAAATTGCATACACTTACAGAGGACTTCAAGACGCATATATTATTAGACGCGTGTATTATTTGAGAAGTTTAAGAACCATAAATTTACCTTACTTCATTTCATATAACAGTTTTGTCCGGAACGTAACTCTGAAAATATTTAAGGGAATTTGTTTAAACTTTACACACAGCCTGGGGACATTGAGAGAAAGTGCAGTGTATAAGGACCTTAACTCTAGCTTGTCTTATTTTTTAATAATCTTCCTTTATAACTTTTTTTAAAAGGGCCATAACTCCTTAAGTACTGAACGAATTGATTCAAATTGCATACAATCATAGAGGACATTAAGATGCAGTGCAGTGTCTATGAAACATAGCTCAAACTTACTCTGGTTTTGAGTTATTTCATTTTTTGTTTTTTCTTATAAAAAATTTTTAAAAAAAAAAAAAATTTCC
The DNA here is from genome assembly GCA_022818135.1 of Saxidomus purpurata. Classification (NCBI taxonomy): domain Eukaryota; kingdom Metazoa; phylum Mollusca; class Bivalvia; order Venerida; family Veneridae; genus Saxidomus; species Saxidomus purpurata. The sequence continues at coordinate 29,054,352 of JAFMSR010000010.1, forward strand.
TTTTTTTAAAAAAAAAAAAAAAAAAAAAAAAAAAAAAAAAAAAAAAAAAAAAAAAAAAAAAAAAAAAAAAAAAAAAAAAATGCCTATGGTATATTTCTATAGTCAATTCAAGACATGTGATATCAGGTGAGGTAGATGCGGCATGAAAAGGCAAGGCTTTGTCGACCGTATCTGCCGAACCTGATATCACCTGTTATCAAAAGACAGTAGCCTAATATTCTCTATATCAAAAAAAAAAAAAAAAAAAAAAAAAAAAAACAACAAAAAAAAAAAAACCCCCCCAAAAAAAACCCCCCAAAAAAAAAAAAAAACACAAAAAAAAAAACACACCCCCCCACCCACCCCACCCACAAAACAACCAACCAAAAAAAAAAAAAAAAAAAAAAAAAAAAAAAAAAAAAAAAAAAAAAAAAAAAAAAAAAAAAAAAAAAAAAAAAAAAAAAAAAAAAAAAAAAAAAAAAAAAAAAAAAAAAAAAAAAAAAAAAAAAAAAAAAAAAAAAAAAAAAAAAAAAAAAAAAAAAAAAAAAAAAAAAAAAAAAAAAAAAAAAAAAAAAAAAAAAAAAAAAAAAAAAAAAAAAAAAACCCCCTATCAAATCACAGTTGACTAATATTCTATTTATCATGCAAGACCTTCATGTATTTTTTATACATTTTTAGGGGCCTAAAAAATAATAACTACTGTATTTGTTAGAGAAAATGATTTCAAATTACTACATGTGCATCGAAAAATAGTTCTACATTTCAAAGGACAAAAAAGATAAAAACGACATAAATATAGCTTTACAATTACTGTCATCAGACTATATATAAATGTTTTATTGTTTTATGTCATAATATTATTTAAAGATTTTTTTATTTGCAAAGACAGACGTAAGAATTTCCAAGTAAACACAGTCATTTCAAAAAGGCGGCATGGACTCGACAACAACACTTTGGTATTCTTATTGTAAACAATCGAGGAACTTGAGAGTTGCTGAGTTATAAGTGAGCGGTTTAAAGACAGTTTTCAACTTTTGCTAATGAGCTGATAGGTTTCAGGCAATTTCCATCACGCATTACGAACTTACTGTGAAAATTGGATAGTGATAAAAAAATGGAAATCAACCTTTTTTCAAATTTTGCTTCAAAGTTGCTGTAGATGGATAGCAAATGATCTAACTAAAAAATGAATACCGACAACAATATTTTTATTTCAAAAATAAAAATTACGGCGTTTTCCTTTTTATGATGCCGTGCTGTTTGTTTTAAATCATTCAATTTATTTATTTGGGCTGCATTTTTATGCAATAAATACATCATTAACCATGATTTGTAAACAAAAATACAAAAATGATAGGATAAATGAAATATTTTGATGACTTTTCTCAGTGTTTACACTTGATGAGTCCTGCTTGTTGATACTTAGTCGGCATGATAGGGCGTGGTTACAACGCTGTTATCATGCCGGACTACTTCCAGTTCAACATTTTAAAATATCGGACATGTGTTATCGGTCAGATTTAATGATAGTTGCATGATAAATGATTAATGCACTCGGAAAAGTAGGCGGAGTTTAGGACATGGAAGTAGCTCCTTCCGACTTTCTAATTTACTCCCGCGCAGAAAAATAAAATATAGAAATATAAATAATATCTAAAATAAATCAGTCGCATGAAATAGTTGTGATTAAAAACCTGTTATTTTTGGTTGCGATAGTTAAGTATTAGAATACCTTCACATTGTTTTCTTTACAAAAAGGCCAAGAAAATTCAGCATTAACCGTCACGCAGTGTTTTGATTCCGGGTGACAAAATAATGAATGAAAGCACTTACGTCATCACACTGACGTCATAACTCAACGTTATTAATAATTTCTGTCATGAGCACGAGGTTCAGATCGAAATATCCGTCCTCAGGGTAATTGTTTTGCCGGGAACATCGCCTCCGGCGAATGCTTCAATTTCGAAAAAGCACTCAAGGCAATAGATTATTTCCATCTGAGCCAAGTGTCTCATGATGGAAACTTTTCTTGCATACCGTCTTGCATTTTAAAGTAGATTTCTAAATGCAAACTTATCAAAATGATGAATTATCACGAAAGCAAAGATTTTCCGACTTTGTTGGGAAATTGCGTCACAATGTCTATAACGTTACGTCACAAGTGATTCATAGAGTCGTCTGGCTTAGGAGGGGTCAGACCGATTTTTTTCGAAATATGGGCAAAATCACTACGGACCTTTTTTCCGTTCGGCGATAATGCAAGAAAACTTGCATAACTAGTTTAGCTTCGCCTCGGAATTATTCCCCCATCACCTTCGGGCAACCATTCAAGATTCGAAAAGCACTCCAGGCAATATATTACTACTTAAACTTATTTTAGTTAAATAAGCACCTAGTACCATAACCATTCATATAACCTGAAATTCCTTGGTCATAGAATGAGCACTCATGGCGAGAAGATGGCAGATCTAATTGGAACCTGTTTAAACATATCAGGACATGCCACATTCAAATACTAACATACAATACTCATTCAAAAATTTAAAAGGAATAAAATGTTTTAACGTGGAGTAATAACGTTCGTGTAATGACGTCAGCGTTTTCATTCTGTTTTGTTTCCCGGTATCAAATCATTGTATGACGTAAAATAATTTATATAACTGCCTTTATAAATCTAAACTAAAGGTGAATTGACTCTTTTCTAAGGCTAAATTCATTTAATATCAAAAATATTTTTTCGGTTATCCCCATGTTAAATTCTAATAATGACATGCATGAGCTCTATAGTTATGTTTTACTGAGCTTTTTTCTATTTCAGGTACGATTTGCATCTAATGCGAGGAAGAAAGTCTGAACATACTCAACATGATAGCCGTGTTACTACCTTCTCCAAGAGAACTAAGCCAGCCGGGATAAAGTGTTTTACCTGAGGATTCAAATGGAACGGTAAAATAAATCGAGTGGTAGAATTTGCGTGAATGTAATGATTTGTACTTAACTTTTTTATTAAATAGGGACATATACAATATGGAATGTTTAGCATAGTAAACCGTTGTTCGCCGATAAAAGTCAAGCCCTTTACTGTAGAATATGCCTGACTATACACCATGGCTTTTTTCAATATCATTCAGAAGACAAATATTGCCTCCAAATACGATCTAAAACATAGTTTACAGTCGGAACTGATGAAAACAGAAAAGTAGGTTGATAGTTAACGAAAGATAAAAGAATTTGAAATTCATGCACATCTTGACAGCAAAGTTAGCTAAATGGAAGTGTGAGAACAAGGATAGGAAAATGAAATACCACTTTGGCCCAAATTACAAAAAGCTTTGCCTACTACAGGATAAAATATATGCCCGGGAAAGTCTTCCGTACGAGAACTTGACGTTAGTAATTATCTGATCTTTTTTCTTTATAAAAGCTGGTTTAAATGGAATAATCAAATTGTCATCGTTTGCTACTTTAAGTTTCGACCACAATTTATATTTTTAAAGGAAAACAACGCATAACAACACAATAGTACATACATCTTGCAGTAAGGAATTTTTGAATTTAACATTAGTCCTTTCTTATAAATTTCTAATAGCAAAGACTGCGATGAAAAGGCTACTATTAAGTTGCTTTTTGGTTGGTCTGTCATTTTCAATATTCACTATTTGACAGCAAGAACTGAGCCCTAGTAGTCGAAAACTTTACAGGATCAAATTATTTCAACCGTTTCTGATTCATTTTTTATACATGTACTTTGAATTTGCAAGTAATTTTGAAATAAGCTTTATAGTTTATACTTCTCTTTACTATTCACCCAATAGCACCGAAGGCAACGTTGAACTCTTTTCGACTAGATGCATTTGATAAGTCGCACAACTGGAGAATTGCGAAGCATATAGACCCTATACATCAATCAGTGGGAAGATGCCTTTGAATTGCACGTGAACATTTCCTGGGCTAAGAAAGAGGCGGTAAAACTGCTAATGCAGATCCTGAAGTAAGCTATTTAGTCTAGAATCTTTCCTTTTTATGTTGATCAAGCCGATAAATAAATGAAATGATTCACTTATTTGTTTCAAGTTAATCAGCAATGCGAGGAATATGAGAAACAAGAAGAGTTGATGAAGCGTTTTGTAGACAGAAAAGGTAAACTGCTTATTTGATCATCCATTTTACTTATTAACAAGGGACATAAGTATGGCAATGTTGACCATAGTAAGCGGTTTAAACTTCGCCTGAGAAATTGTAGAATTAAAAAAAAAGTCATCTGACTCCTCCTTATCTGTAGTAATAGTGCCCTTGACCTTGATCCTTGGACCTTGGCCCAATTTTTTCATTCTTCAATGAAGACTAATTTTTTTACATTTTTATAACAGTGACCTGACCCTAATGACCTCTGACCCCCAAATATTTTTTTGTAAACAATCAAAAACTAAAAATAAAAAAAGTCTATTTTTAGTAAAAGCCCTTGACCTTGATCCAAGTGACCTTGACCCCAAAATTATTTTTTAGTTATAACAATCAAAAAACTAAAAATAAATAAAAATCTATTTTTAGTAACAGTGACCTTGACCTTGACCATAGTGACCTTGGAACTGGAAAACATCTTTTTGCATAATGAAAAATCAAAATACTGAAAATAAATAAAAACATTTTAGAACAGCCTTGACCTTGACCCTAGGACTGACCCGAAAAAATATGTCTGGTAAAACAATCTTAAAAACTAAAAATAATAAAAATCTATTTTTAGTAACTACTTGACCTTGACCGAATATTTTATTTTGCTTAAAACAATCAAAATGCTAAAAATAAATAACAAATCTATTTTTAGTAACAGTGACTTTGACCTTCGAGCCAAGTGACCTTGATCCTAAAAAAATTTTTAAATGAAAACAATCGAAAAACTTAAAATAGTAAAAATCTATTTTAGTTACATGACGCTTGCATAACCTTGAAATTTTGACCTTAACAGCACCCTTGTGAAAAATAAGTTTTTAATAACAAAGGTGCAAAAAGGCTTAAATTAAATAGCAAATCTATATTGGGTAAAGTGACCTTGACCTTGTAGTAAACTTACTTGTGACCCCCATCTTTTTTCCATCAAGTTGTCTAAAAATAATAAAATCTATGTTTAGAAGTGACCTGTGACCCTTTTCATTTTCACTTTTGACCAGCTAGTGAACAAAAGCTTTCTCTCCTACGTAGCTCGAAAAATATTACAGGTACTCAACAAGTTATTGAGTGAAACCGTTTCTGATTCATTTTTTATAACAGTGTACTTTGAACTTGAACCAAGTACCCCAATCAATCCCAAGCTTTTGTATAAGCTACATAGTTTATAATTCTCTTTGCAATTCACCCTAATTAGTTATTGAAGCAAGGAAACTATTTTTTGATTGTAAGTTACGGACCTTACCTGGATCCTAGTGACCCCAATTGCAATCCCAAGCATATGAAGCAACCTATACACCAAGTTTCAGTGGGAATTTGCACTCCGACATTGATAGAGCGGAAACCATTTTTCACCTGGGCCTTGAACCTTGAGCCGAGAGTAAAACCCCAAATGCAGATCCTGCAAGTAAGCTAATTTAGCCTCCAGAATCTTTCTTTTGTATGTTGGTGCACTCCTAGCCGAGTAAATCAGATGAAACCGTGTTTCAATTATTTGTTTCAGGAACTTAACCTTCACCTATGACCCAAGAAGCAATCCCAAGCGCGTGAGAAACAAGCTACCTCACACCAAGAATTGATTGCAATTGCGTCACTTAATATAGTTAACAACGGAAACAGTTAAACCCCGCGTCATATGACATCTCCATTTTACATATTAAAAATAGAGTGGTAATTACACATGCTTTCCTTTACCATATTCATAATATTGACTTTCCATATGCTATACGTCCGTTAGGATAAATTGATAATAAACACAACAAAACCATTAATCAACCTGTACGTAGAACAATACAATTCGATTATCATTATTTTAGTTATCACTATACACCGAACACAATATAGCAGATAATTTACATCAGTTTAATGTGTATACCTCTGTAGTGCAGGTCTTTAGTGTTGGACTATCATACACGATGGTAAGGGTTCCAGTCCTAGGCATAACACTATTTAAGGTTTATATTAATTAATACCTACCTTTTTCTTTCGGAATAGGATTTTACAGCAGATTTTATATATCTGCTTTTTATATTGTTACTTTTTAGATTGTATTCTGATACAATGTACAAGTTGTCATGTAGTACTGTCGCGAACACGTCTCGAGCAGCAAACAAATGAAACATGCCTTGACTATATACTTAGGAAAGGCCGTACATAAGCATACTTCACTCCGCGGGATTCGAACCAGCCGAGTAAACCGAGTGTTCTTTGTGTGGCAGATTGATCACGATATTTCACATTCCACAAAATGACAATATATGTATTTTAACAGCATTTTTACCAAACTTGGCCAAATTAGCACAGGAAATCTTTAACTTAGCTTAATCTGTTATGCAGATATTTTCACACATGAAATAAGAATTCTGTTAACCAGTTTGATTTTCGAAATACATACATGTATAAATGAAATTTTCGAACCATTTTTAGTTCGCATGTTCTTGATCACTTTATTTAAATTAGTAAGCTACATATATTTCCGTTTATCATTTGTTTCAATGAATTCATATTTTCACTTTATAAATTTACTAGACGGAGAGAGTGGATTTTAGTTGTTAGTAATTGACTCTATATTTTTCCAGTGATATGTAGCAGTCCCAGTTCAATGAGTACACGTCATCCTTGAATATGACAAAAGTTAACTTCTTTTACTTCCATGTTATGTCGTGGGAGTTCTGCTGCAGCTTCACTATATTCACTCTATTGAATATATAGTTAATGAACAAAAACTAACATGCGTATTTCTGATTGTGTTTTGATCAGCCGAGAAAATATTTTCCACCTAGAGTAAAGGGAATCTTACAGACCTTAAAGATGTCAGTTGCGTCAGAAGGTACAGACAGTCTTACAGAGGTTTGTACGTATACAGTATTCAGTCTGTTAAATGCTTACAAATGGACTTCATTTCTTTTTCTAAGTACAGTAAACCTCGCTTATAAGGAACTCGGATATAAGGAACACTCGGTTTTAAGGAACAGTTTTCAATCCCCGATCTAAATCCTTCTTTATCAATGTAAAAATCTGGTTATAGGGAACCGGTTATAAGGAACACTCGGTTAAAGGAACAAATTTTCCGGTCCCAAAGAAAAATTCAATGGAAAAACTCGGTTAAGCGAACAGACAAAGAATAAATTATAAAATCGGACGCTAATGCGTCAGAGTAACGTCGGCACTTTCAGCGCGTTCATGTAGCCATTTCTTTCTATGTCTTTAGTTTGTAATTCACGGTTACGAAAAAGAAAATATTAAACTATATTAAAGTTTAACAAGCTAGTCTAGACGATAGAGTTATTTTTTAAAGGGTTATATTTGTCATGTATAAGTTTTTTGTTAACTTTGAACGAAAATCAGTCAGCTTGGTCACGGTCAGGCCAAAGTTTTGCTAAGTACGCAAAGTTTTTTATCAAAGATAAAGCCGCAGGTGTCATGAGATCAAAGAATGCGCCGCGATGCCCGGTTTGTTTGATCTTAGTGAGCACGTGGCATAAAGGAGTTTGGACAGGACAGTTGATTTTTGGTTATTATCATTAATATATATGTAAGTGTTTGTGATTGATTGTGTTGCCGGGTTGTTTTATTTGATCCTACAGTTATTTGTTTGTTGATAGCGGCATCGTATACACGATTTGGGCTCTGAGTTTCAAACACATTCATTATTTTTTTTTATTGATATTAAAGTTATCAGAAAACCACAGCCACCCTCGATTATAGCGTATATGAAGTAAAGCGGTGACATTTCCACTTAAGGGATCACCCTTAACTTCGCAGCATACATTTTGCTAGTTTAATAAAAAACGCTAACTCTTAAGGAAGCGAACGATTATATATCTAAAATAACTGTTGTAACGGTAATATAAAAACGTGTTAAAAGTCAACCAGTCGAAATTTGTTACACCAGTTTTGTACTTTTTCAGAAATTTATAAATAGCTGTGATAACAGCACAGACACTGGACGATTTATTCACGAAGTTGAAGAATATGTGCACGAATGCGTTTCAGTCTGTTGGTCGATGGCATTAAATAGTCCACAGCTCGATCTTTACTCACATGTCCGCCGCCTTCAGGCATTCAACAACCATTTGTTCAAGCCTTTCGTTGCTTATGGTGAAAAAGTTGACTACATTGTTTGGCCAGCGCTTGTTTCAAATACAATTTCAGGTCAGTTCATAATTGTAAAAGGTGTGGTTAAATGTTTGAAAATGAGAGCACGATATGAATCAAAGACAGCAAGAGTAAGGTCTGCCGTAAAACGTGAGGAAACTCGTGAAATGTCCAAATCTGCTAGAGTAGCAAAGTACAAAGAGTTCTGCGAAAATGCCCGAAGTTCCCTTGCGTGTTAAGAACGTTACACTGCATGAACCAAAAAGGTATCAAGCCAAGCGCCACTTATTTATTCGTGATAAGTCGACATCTCGGAGAACATCAGACCGGGTATCTGGCGGAAAACAGAAACCAGATCAGTACGTACAAAACATATTGCAACGAACATTTGAGACAACCTCGACATACAGCGCCCGGAGGGGAGAAAACTTTGTCAATGACAGTTCAACGAGGACTTTAAACAACATCAGAGCAAACCAAATGACGGATGAGGCAGAGCAAAGTTGCCGTCTACCCCATATCAGAACCATAGTCAATCCGCAGTATTCAGAACCATTTGAAAACAACACACACTAAGGCTGAAAAATATGACTATACGATATTTTGTTTGAAATATATCTGATGTACCATCATGTCTTTCACTGACAGAAACAGACATGGTCATTTAATTTAGACATCTATTTATTGTTTGTCATAACCCAAAACTGCAGACAATTTAATCGTGTGTCTTTGTTACATGGTAGAAGCTTTGTACGGCTGAGGTTGTGGAGGGGAAACATCACGGGTTTCTCCAAATAGTTATTATAAACTTATTAGTTTGTATTTGTACATTTTTACATAGAATCTCATTTATCTCATCATATGAAAAAGAAAACGTAAGAAAACCTACAAGACAGTTATTTAAGTCATTTTTGTTGCAAGGAATGACTTCCGTACTCAGTTTTTTAAGTTGACATTTCAATGGAGGACAGACAATGCCGTTAGTATTTCTACTTTAAACTTTACACCGTCAACACTGTTGAGTTGATTATATGTAATATTTTTGTCTCTTGCATTTTTTTTTGTTCCTGTAGATGGTGAAAACTTGTCAGAGCCTATTATTGACATCTCGGTTTTCTAATAAACAATGACCGGATGCAAATAATGTGATGATTCCAAGAGTCGTCGTTTATTTCCTGCATAAGTATGTACATGATATGAAGTAATAGTTTTTACATTTTTACATCATTAATCCTCTGCAACTTTGTTTTTTATTTCACTATTATTAAACTTACTTGACTTGATCTATTGACGACAAGCAATGGTACGTTTTGATCAAAACCAGTAAACGTATGTTATGTTTTGAATTGCCCATAGATTAACCATTATGTCACTTACAAAAAAATAACAGTAAAATATGTAAATATGAAATGTTTCATTACCCTAAAAGAAAGCCCAAACTCGCTAAATTCTGCACATGTACTAAGACATATTTTTTTTTTTGCCAAGGAAGAGTTTTTAGCCAAGGGTGTTGAAGGAATAGATATTGGCACAATTAAAATTTGTCTTTTATTGTATGCTGATGACATTATTATGTTTTTAAAAACGCCAAAAGGTTTACGTCATGCTTTGGATATATTAGACGAATATTATGAGAGATGGAAGTTAACAGTGAACGTAGATTAAACAAAAATTGGTGTTTCTAGAAAAGGTGGACGTTTACCCACAAACATACTGTTCATGTACAAGGGAAATGTATAAGAAATAGTCCCAAAATTACTTGGGAGCTGTATTTTCATCTGAGGGCTCTTTTAAAGAACATGAAAACGCACAAGCCGGTCAAGCTTTGAAAGCCATCTATAAAATGAATTAGTATCTGTACAAATTTACAGATTTGACACCAAATCATACACTAGAACTTTTTGATAATTCTTGAAAACGCGTCTGAGGTATGGGTTTATTTTTATAAAGGTACAGCCGTTGAGAGAACATATTTACATTTTTGTAAGCGTTTACTAGGAATTAAAGGTTTGTGGCAAATAAATTAGAAGTAATTATTTGATGTTTTTCTGTGGTTTTTCGAAATATTACTGGATTAGTGGATTATATCCCGATAAACTCACTGTCCACTTGTCGATTCATGTTTAAGAATGTATGTTTTCGTCCCAGGTAATAGGTGCTATAAAATATCCCAAAGCGTATCATATAGATCTGGTTTTTGTTGATTTTAAAGTGAACTTAAAATGAATAGGAGAAACTCTGAAATTCAAACTTCACTCTTGAACGTGGAAGTTCATACGTTAGTGTTCGCGACTTCTTCAGAGAAGATACATTTCAAAAGGACTCAGATGATAATACAAGAGAAATATGCACGTTTTGCTTGAGTATAGAGGACATTAAAATTTATCCAGATATTTCTGCCCAGACTGCGGACCACTCGGACGTTTCCTCTGTAAAAAAAGTCTCAAATACCATAAGCATTTTAAAAGGGACCATAAATCAATTAAGTCATTCGCAGCCGCAAACTACACCAGGTTAGTACAAGAAAATACAAATATCTTTTTAAACTTTTAAAACTTTTTATGTGTGCGTGCGTGTGCTCTCGAAAACATATTTTGTTTATGTTGTACTCCATAGTCGTTTTATGTAGGGAGTCAAGATTCAGATTATTTATCCACCGAACTTGTCTCTGAATTCAAAATGTTTTGCAAAGCCTTCTTGTAATGGCTCCGAATTATTATTTTCTAATTTCACTGCACCCTGCACCCTGCAATTGTTGATAACTTTTAAGCACGTTGCAGCACGTTGCAGAAAATAATAGTAGAAAGAAGTTATAATGTCTTTCAGTATGATGACTCTAACCCTGCTGAGGCTAGGGCCGAATCACCCTGTTTATCTTTGCGATTTGAACTCATTAATTCAACAATATCTGTGTAAAACAAACGAATAAAGCGTTAACGGCACGCTCGGACGTAATAATCCATGAAAATGTCTGTAAATTGTCAAAAACTGCATAGTTCTAATGTTTTCCGGGTGTCTTTCTACTTGTAGATGACATAAGCACACACGTACTGAATGCCTTTTGTAATATTTGAGAACTGCTGATCATTTCATTTTACACATGTAAAGTGTCAGTCCTTTCAATTTGATCAGTATTTGGAAAATGGCCAGATTCATGTAGTTTTGGGATATGTGGGGGATTTCCCGCACTGCTGCCTTTGGTTGGTTTAAAGTAGAGGCTCAATTGCTATAGTCTAAACCATGGGATAATAATTTCTTTGTTTATTATCTCTCCGCCAAGGCGGAAGGGATATGGTAATTGGCTCCGTCCATGCTTCCGTCACACTTTTGTCCAAAGCATAACTATGAAAGTATTCAAGGGAATTTATTTAAACATAACACACAGACAGATAACTTTGCGAGAAAGTACAGTAAACAAGGACCTTAACTCTAGCTTGTCTTCTTTTTTAATTATCTTCCTTTATTGATTTTTCTTGTTCGGGCAATAACTAGTTAAGTACTGAACTGAATTGATTCAAATTGCATACACTTACAGAGGACTTCAAGTCGTAGTACAGTGTCTAAGAACCATAAACGTACCTTACTCCATTTATGAGTTATCTCCCCTTATTGATTTTCATATAACACTTTTGTCCGGAGTATTCAAGGGAATTTGTTTAAACTTTATATACAGCCAGAGGACATTGAGAGAAAGTGCTGTGTACAATGACTTTAAAGTGACATTATGCGCATCTTACTGCACATAGTGTATTTTTGGTGATAGTTTTCGGTTGCTGTGCATTTAAATGTGTTAAACTAATGATAATGCCGAATTAGTATTTGAAGTAGGTGCTTTAGAAATAAAAAAAATTGACTAATAAAATAATAGTTCCTTTTTTCGCAGTGATCTCCCTTGTGTTATTGTTGTTGTTGGTAGAGATTTCGGCAGTGTAGTGGAAGGGAAGCAACTTCTGCATGTAGTTATTGTTTTTAATTGACTATCCCAGTCAAAATAAGAAAAGTAATATTTGGAAAGTTATTATTTCGTACTGGTAGCAGGAAGAGTTTGGTGTATTGGGTTAAAAGCTATTATTTCCTCTACCCTTTTTACACACACCTATTTCAGCTGGATTTTTTACTTGAAAAAAATGTGCATTATTCCACTTTAACTCTAGCTTGTCTTATTTTTGAATAATCTCCCTTTATTCCTTTTTCTTGCAAGGGACTTAACTCCTTAAGTATTGAACTAATTTATTCAAATTGCATACAGTCATAGACGACATTTAGGTACAGCGCAGTGTCTAAGAGCCATAACTCAAAATTACCCTGGTTTTGAGTTATCTCCCTTTATGGATTTTTCGCATTAAACGTTTGTGCAAAGCAAACAATTTCAAATATTTAGAGTAGAAGTTGACATTAACAGAGAAAGTGCAGGTGAATAACCCTCAGCAAGTTATAATTACTAATATTGTATTAAATAAAGACCTATACCAACCATATCCATTCCTATCACTTCAAATTTCTTGGTCAAAGAAAGAGCACTCGGCGGGGGAATGGCCGTGTCTAACATGGCTCTTGTTTACAAAATATCAGTCTGTACATTACACATTCAAATACTAACATAGACACTACAATACTCATTGAAAAACGTAAAAACTGAATGAAATGCAAAACTATATTACTTACTTTAATAGAGTAGCTATCTATTCCGATATCTATATCCATTATCGATAAGAATGTCAACATAAAGCAATTTATATAACTGCCTTTGTACCTCTAAACTACAAGAAATTTGACTCTTTCTAGTAAATTCATTTAATATCACACAATTCTTCGAGTTATTCCGTCTATCCATGTTAAATTCTATTAAATGGTATGCATGAGCTCTATAGTTAAGTTGTACTGGTTTTTATCTATATCAGGTACGGTTTGGCATCTAATGGAAGAAAGTTTGAACATACTCAACATGATAGCCGTGTTACCACCTCTCCAGGGGAAGAACTAAGACCAGATCGGGATGAGGAAGATATTCTACCTGAGGCTATGAAACGGTAAAATATATCGAGTGCTAGATTTGCGCGAATGTAATGATTTGTTCATTATCTTTCTTATTAAAGCGACATAAGTATGGAATGTTGAGCGTAGTAAACCGTTTTTCGCCGAAGAAGTCAACTCGCTTTACTGTATTATGTGCCTAACTATACACCATGGATATTTTCATCCTTCAAAAGTCAAATATTGTCGCCAAAGACGATCTCAAACATAGTTTACAGTCCTAACTGATGAAAACAGAAAAGGAGGTTTGCACAGTTACGCGTAAAGAAAACACAAGAATTTGAGGAAGTTCAAGAAAGCATAACAGTAAAGGTACTTATGGAAGTTGGGAAAAACGACCAGGACAATGAACAACACCGGCACACATTACAAAAGAGCAGCCACTAAAGGATAAAAGATATGCCCGGGGAAATCTTCCGGACGAGAAATTGACGTCAGTAATTATCTGACATTTTTCCGTATAAAAGCTGGTTTAAATGATTTAATCATATTGTCATTGCTTGCTACTTTTAGTTTCGACCACAATTTATATTTCTAAATGAAAACAACGCATAACAACATCGTCAGCATTAAGTAAGTTGCTTTTTTCATTTTTACTTTTGATAGCTAGACTAGTGCGAGCCGTCGTAGTCGAAAAATTAACAGCATCAAATTATTTCAACCGTTACTGATTCATTTTTTGTATACATGTACTTTGAATATGCAAATATATATTTTGTATAAGCTACATAGTTTATAACTTTTTTTACAGTTTACCCATTAGCTCCCGAAGCGAAGGTGAACTTTTTGACAGAGCATTGATGGAAGACGCACAACTGGAAGAAATTACAGAAAAATATGAGAACCTATACATCAATCAGTGGGAAGTTGCCTTTGACATTGCACGTGAACATTTTCCTGGGCAGGACAAAGAGGCAATAGTAAAACTGCTAATGCAGATCCTGCAAGTAAGCTATTTAGTCTCCAGAACCTTATCAAGCACTTCTTATTT
>JAFMSR010000010.1:29073617-29546117 GCA_022818135.1 Saxidomus purpurata
CGAATGCGTTTCAGTCTGTTGGTCAATGGCATTAAATAGTCCACAGCTCGATCTTTACTCACATGTTCGCCGCTTCCAGGCATTCAACAAACATTTGTTCAAGCCGTTCGTTGTTTACGGTGAAAAAGTTGACCATATTGTTTGGCCGGCGCTTGTTTTAGATACAAATTCTGGTCAGTGCATAATTGTAAAAGGTGTGATTAAATGTTTGAAAATGAAAGCACGATATGAATCAAAGACAGCAACGGTAAGGTCTGCTGTAAAAGGTGAGGATAATCGTGAAATGTCCAAATCTGCTAAAGTAGGAAGTACAAGGAGTTCTGCAAAAATGCCCGAAGTTTCTTTGCGTGTTAAGAACATTACACTGCATGAACCAAAAAGGTACCAAGCCAAACGCCACTTATTTGTTCATGATAAGTCGACATCTCGGAGAACATCAGACCGGGCATCTGACGAACAACAGAAACCGGAACAGTACGTACCAAAAATATTACACCAAGTATTTGAGACAACCCCGACACACAGCGCTCTAAGGGACAGAAACGTTGTCAATTGCAGTTCAACGAGGACTTTAAACAACATCAGAACAAACCAATTGACTGATGAGGCAGAGCAAAGTTGCCGTCTACCCCATATCAGAACCAGTGCCAAACAACCATTTTAAAACAGCATACACTAAGGCTGAAAAAATATGACTATACGATATTTTGTTTGAAATTGATCTGATGTACTGTTATGTCTTTCAGTGACAGAAACAGACATGGTCATTTAATTTAGCTATTTATTTATTGTTTGTCCTAACCCAAAACTTCAGACAATTTAATTGTGTGTCTTTGTTACATGGTACAAGCTTTGTACGGCTGAGGTTGTGGAGGGGAAACATCTCAGGTTTCTCCAAACAGTTATTATAAACTTGTAAGTTTGTATTTGTACATTTTTACATAGAATCTCATTTATCTCATCATTTGAAAAAAACATAAGAAAACCTGCAAGACAGTTACTAGTAATTAAGTCATTTTTGTTGCAAGGAATGACTTCCGTATTCAGTTTTTTTCAGTTGACATTTCAATGGAGGACAGACAATGCCGTTAGTATTTCTACTTTAAACTTTACACCGTCAACACTGTTTAGTTGATTGTATGTAATATTTTTGTATTTCGCTTGCACTTTTGGTTCCCGTAGATGGTGAAAACCTGTCAGAGCCTATTGTTGACATATCGGTTTTCTAATAAAGAATGACCGGATGCAAATAACGTGGCGATTCCAAAAGACGTCGTTTATTACCCGTATAAGTATGTACATGATATGAAGATATGAAAAGCACCAAACATTCAACTAAATTCTAAACATGTACTAAGACATAATTTTTGTTTTGAATGTGCCATAATGACATGGAGGAAGAGTTTTTAGCCAAGGGTGTTGAAGGAATAGATATTGGCACAATTAAAATTTGTCTTTTATTGTATGCTGATGACATTATGTTTTTAAAAACGCCAGAAGGTTTACAACAAACCGGGAACGTCGCCAGTGTACATTGAGCAACCAGGGGCAGAAATGCTTAATACCCTTATTATTGACAATTTTCCAGCAGTAACAAATGCACAATAAAATGTTCATGAAAAATAGCTTTAGAAAATGAGATGATCTTATTTATTCCTATGATATACCTCAGAAAAATGTCTTACCTTAATCCTGTCACTTCATGGTCAAGATGAAAGTTCTAGTAGGAGTCAGTGGTCCATATCTCTTGAACTTCTTGACGGATTTTTGTGAAACTTTGGTCAAGTGCTTACTTAATCAAGACAAGAAATTGGCAAATAGCTATTTGCAAATAAGCAATTGGCAAAAAGCAATTTGCGAATAGGCAATTGGCAAATAGCAATAAGCAATTGGCAAATAGAAATTCGCATTTAACATGTCTCAACCAGCATTTACTAAAAAGTTTGTGAATTTGGCCACACTGAAAATCAGTTATCTTAAAACTCATTCGCTCAAAAAACAAAAGCACTAATCATGATAAAAACAATTATATATAAAACAGTTCGTATTTTATTGAGAAAAACATACAAGAATACATAAA
Organism: Saxidomus purpurata; assembly: GCA_022818135.1. Classification (NCBI taxonomy): domain Eukaryota; kingdom Metazoa; phylum Mollusca; class Bivalvia; order Venerida; family Veneridae; genus Saxidomus; species Saxidomus purpurata. Next base: position 29,075,698 of record JAFMSR010000010.1, read on the forward strand.
AATGTCCATTGCCTTGCACATTTTTCATTTCCGCAGGCGTGAGTGAGGGTAAACATTTTAAGTCACTATTATTTCTGTGTACCTGTGCAACAGTTGTGGAGGTTTTGGAGGAAAATGTGCCGTTGCTGATAGATTGTAAGCTATTGGTAAGAAAGAATGGTCAGAGAAGGTGGCGATGATACAATATCTGCATATGAAATGAGTGTCACCAAAGGAAGGCGTGAAAAATGCACCTAGTGATGATTGTCCGTCATATTCAGCTGTAAAGAAATGGGCTGCTAAATTCAAGCAACAACCACAACTGAAAATGATCCACGTTCAGGTCGTTTTAAAGATGCCACTGCCAAAAATCAATTTGATGAGTACATCGTATGGGTAATAAATTATCAAGTTCAAAGTCGAAACATCAAGATTCACCACAACCGAAGAAATTCATGCAGGTGATATCAGTAGGCAAGGTTATAAGAGCAGTATTCCGGGATTGCAAAGGTGTTATCAAGGTCGATTATCTTCGGAATGGTCAAACCATCATTGGGCAGTACTATGCTAATGAATAACGAGAAAAACACTGAGGAAATTTCAGAGCAATATTATGTTCTTACTTCCGAATAATGCATCTGCACACACCTGGCATGGTACAGTAGTTAAAGCTGCATATTGCGGTTTTGAACTCCTTCAGCATCCCCCGTATTCAACCGATCTAACCCCTTCGGAGTTTTACCTCTTTCCCAAACTTGTTTTACCATTTGACAGTGATAACGATGTCATTGGTGGTGTTGGAGCCTTTTTAGGCATGCCAGGAGGAATTTATATCGAGATTGATAAATGAATAATATTATGTTAGGTCTTGGACAGATTTTAGCCTTGTATATAAAAGCCCACTCTGCAAGGTACAAATCTTGATTGTTTGTAAACTCCTACCTGCTTGTTCTCAGCGCACTCCACGGAAATCGCAATCAGGCAATATCGTTTCTTATCATTAACATTATGCTCGAAGAAAGAACACACACTTGTAGCTTTTTATCAATTAGTAAATACAGAAGTTTACATATATACATATACACTTGTATCATTATGTTGTGCCCCGAAAGGTTGGCATATCATAATTGCACCGTATGTCTGTGTGTCCATACTATTTTCTTGACTGTATTTTTGTCATGCATTGAAGGATTATAAAATAACTAGGCACATATACTAAGCACATCATGACGTCGTATCACGTGTAAGACCGGCGTCTCATCCTCAGAGGTCAAGGTCACACTTAAGAGTTTAAAAGTCATGGGATCCTGTATAACTTTATGCACGTATTCGTCTCCGGACTGTATCTTTGTAATGCATTGAAGGGTTTTAAAATAACTTGCCAAAAAAGTTCAGCACACCAAGAAGACGTGCCGCGTTCAACTCATGTTTAACGTAGTACTAGTAAAAAACATTCGCGGTGTAGAAATATAGATCTAACAGGAAATAAAAGTTGAATATGCAGACAAAGTTAAGAGGAGTAGTAAGATGATTGCATGTTCTATAAATCATGAAAACCAGTGTCATTTCAAACATTAAAATGGGTGCAACAGACAATCCGACTATGTTTCAACTAAAAGACATAGCGTCACTAGATTTTTGAATAGTAGAACAGAAACCTAGAACTACCTATTTAAGAGGATCATTAATGGTTGTAGTAAAACTAACTTATTTTAGTACATTGTAATTTATTTGCATAACTCCACACCTTACTCAATTTGAACAATTTGTCACTCGCAAGTCACGAGTGCTCCCGAAGTGGTGTCGCTTGAATATGGTTCTTACATTCCATATTGAAGCAAGGTAATATGACAGAAATTTACCAAATATATCACTGTATGAATTTTCAAGTAGCTCCCTTTAATACTTTTGGAGTTATACTACGGACAAAGAAGTGAAGACGGACGGACGGACGTGCGTACTTACGGCACGGACTTTCTGGGGGTATCCTTTTTATCTATATTTGATGTTTTTAACCACAAAATACTATTTTAATTCCCTAATGGAATAACTGAAGCAGCTTCATAATGCTAAGTTTAACTCAAACTACAACACCATACGGGCTGACTGACATACGAGTCGTCGAATTCTATATGCTACCCGAAGTATCTTCGGCGGCATAAAAAAGCACAACAATTTACTAACCACTGTCAACATTTCATTTTAACATGTGTTGAAAATTAGTAAATATTGTGTTATAAAAAGCATAACTTAAAGTATTAATCTTAAAGTGGAATTATGCACATTTTTTTCAAGTAAAAATCCAGCTGAAATAGGTGTGTGTAAAAAGGGTAGAGGAAATAATAGCTTTTAACCAAATACACCAAACTCTTCCTGCTACCAGTACGAAATTATAACTTTCCAAATATTAGTTTTTCCTATTTTGACTAAAAAAAACTGCATGCAGGAGTTGCTTCCCTTCCACTGCCGAAATCTACCAACAACAATAACGCAAGGGAGATCACTGCAAAGAAAGGAACTATTATTCTATTAGTCCAATTTTTTTATTTCTAAAGCACCGACTTTAAGTACTAATGCAGCATTATCATTAGTTTAACACATTTAAATGCAAAGCAACCGAAAATTGCTTTTATAAAACTGTCACTAAAACTACACTATGTTCAGTAAGATGCACATAATGTCACTTTAATCATTTTCTTGAAGTTCTCAATTACTTTAGAATAATTCGTCAGCATTTATTTACTGTAACAGTACCATTCAGTAGCTGATTATAAAGGACAGAGACACTTCATTTGTTTTTAATATATTTGTGCAATGGATGAAATACGATATTTTGTTTACTTTTATTACAATTCACTCATTTTTTAAAACTTTCCAACGCCGATTGACATTTGTTCATACCGGTTATGGGAGATAGTGCAAAACATATACTACATCAAAGTAAACCAGTTTGGAGTGAAGGAACTTGTACAGGCCTTGACAAAGGTGAATGATATTTGGTCATCATGGTCCTCTTGTTGAGCTATGCTATGGACAAGAAAATGTAACAAAGGTGGATAGCTGAAAATGAGGAGGAGGAAAGGAAAAGTACGAATAATGAACTTCTCTCAATGTCTCCAATTATTTGAAGAAGTTTCAACCGGTTCCTATTAAAAGTTTATAGGTATGCTTCAGACGACAAAAGTCCGGCCATATCGGCGGATATCGGCCATATCTATGCTCACACTTCTAGGACCATTAAAAGAAAGTCTTCTGTATTGATGTAGTATTAAATAATGCCAGCGTATGGCGGGATATTATGTTTAACGAGACACCTTATTACTTTTGTATAAAAGTGTTGCAGATGATCCTTACTTAACTTACTGTTTGCCTATCCATTGATTGATTTCTGAGTTAAATATACATAGCTTTGAAATTATACTAAAGAATTACATAAATAATGAATTAAGAATTAAGACAAGTTTGACTTTCACTTTCTAGTGACTGCAAGTCGTAGACATAATAACTACTGGCGTACTGCTGTATTTTGGAAAGAACACAAACAACAAAATGGTTTCCAAATTATCAAACTTTTCAACATATGACGATTTTTTAAGCAAATTCTCAATGTAACTCCAATCAGTTGATGCAACTTGTTCCTTTTTTCTGACTGCAAGGTTTACGCTTTTGTTAAAGTCTGAATACCTTGATTTGTACGAAACGAAGAGATCAAGTCTTGATGTCAGTTAATCGAGTGGCTGTAGAAAGTGTGAAATACGTAGAATGACTCGCTGTTGAGAGCTTGGAAACATACGTGATGTTGAAAATACTGCTGTTGAAAGACACATTTCATTTCGACTGGTTACCTGCTATGTAATAAAACACATTATGAAAAGGAACAGTCCAATGAAAAGGATGTCTTAATCCTTGCTTTAATTGTTTTGTAAAATGGACTTATCCTATCTTACAATTTGGACAGTATACCGTTACTGACTGAAATATCGCACAAGAATTTACTAAATGTCTGTGTAAAATTAGATTAAACAGTAGTCTTTGAATCATAATTCCATTATGCCCTACAACAACCATTATACTTAATACATTAAACCCAATATTTTCCCTTTTATAGTCCTAAATTGGATAGATTTTATAGCAGTTTTTTAACCATGTTTAAACTCATGGTACGATTAAAGCTGTATGTATGTCTTTTAAATGTGAAATGTGCAGTATTGTGCAATATGTATTGTAATTTATATAGTCTCTTGTAGTTCTATAAAGAACGGCCATGTACTATTTTTATAGTGATTATTTTATATGTGTAAATGATGTATATGAATAAGACGTAAATAAATTTAAAAAAAACTATCTACCATTAGAACTTTTTCATACGCTTATCAATTTAGTGCGATAAAATTAAAGTAAACTCTTCCTTACACTCTTTCATGTATACTCAGTTTGATGTAAAACTATAGTTTTGACACTATTTTCAAACTTATGTAATTTAATTAAACAAACAGTAATCATTATTTTACAAGAACAAATAGTTTCTTTGTGCCTACTTGCGTAATAATCAGCTGGGAAAGTCCGATCGAAATACATACAGTAGTCGGAACGTAACAGTTGTCACACGGAGTGCACGATACATGCACGATGTACGCACGATAACGCTCGTTAGACGCACGTAAATATATATTATGTTCTTATTTTCGGAAAATCAGCTAGAAGGTCATGTTCTAAAAAGAGAAACGGAATGTTTCAAGTCGGTCTATATAAGTACATTGCTATGATGTAGGGTCAGGGTACAATACCAATGACTTAGTACTGGAATTAATTTTATAACAGTACATTCCTCAATATGAATCATATGTGAACGACAAGTACACTCAGTATTTATAGTATATAAACGAAACTTGAAACTAAATGTGTAAAAAGACGAAACAGATTTGAAACTTCCGTATGCAACTAATTTTACTTAAATATTTAATGAATTAAACTTCTTACCAGAGAAGTGTTGGCTATTAAATTGCTTAAATATCGCGTTTTCGCAAGCTGACATCTTTCGAAATCAACTTCCATTAGTATTTTAATAGTTTGATTCTTGTTGGGAATTGATAGGCACTTAAATCATTTGATGCAATTCCAATGCTTTTTATCCATTCAATACAAGTGAATGTAAACGCGAACATTTTCAAAATTGTTCAAACAAAATAAACATTCAGTATAAAAGAGCTGTTGTATCCGGAGGATTCAATTTTAACAGGTTTAGATATTGATTAGAAAATATGAAAGACCATCATAACTCTACTGTTTCCTTTTTTGTAGTAAAAAACAATTACCACGGACCTTAACATTCTCGTCTTCCAGAGCATTCATTACATAATTTAATGTCTGAAAGGTTGGCAAACCACTGATGTATGAGGATGGGACCTTAACAGACATACTCTTTTTCCTGAACCCCAAAACTCAAAAGTATTGCGTCGTTTTTTTTCTGCAAATTAAATCTTTCGTGAAGAGAATGTATAGCAGAATATAACTCTGTTGTACACTCAAACTGCATTTTCGCATTAATTATTTACACTCGGTAAAGACATTCAAAAAAAAAAGTTAACAAACAAGTGACAGACGCGAAAAAAGAACTCTTCGCTTTAAGCGTTTAATTATAAATACACAAATATCAATTAATAAAAAAGGTATGTACACCTGTGCAAAAGTCAGTTACAATGATCTATAAAACGAAAAACACATTAAAAGCGTTCGCCTCCTATACAATAAGATCCATTAACGTAAATGAAAGGAAATATTGTTATAACACAATTTTACTATATATCTAAGACGTTTTCTACCTCATTGATACTTGTTATGGACTCTTATTTATTTCATTATTTATTTCATTTAAAATGTTTTAAGAGCTCGTATTGCCAAAAATGGTGTTCGCCCGATACAAAATGAGCAAAAAGGCATTATGCAAGTGTAACAATAGAAATTCGATTTGCGACGTCTATTGACGATTTCACTGTTTATTTCACTATTTACTTAAACATGAGCAGCGGAATAAAATATTCATAGGGCATGTTGTCATTTTATTTTCAGTCGCAAATGATAGGTTAGAGCCATTGCAAATAATGGCGGGCTTTTCCGATCCATTATTTTTTGTAATAATTGAGTGACGAAAGTAAACAATACCTTTCAAAAATCAGATTTTTTTTCATTTTTCAGATGTCAAAACTTATTAATTCATTTGTACTTGTTGTGTTAAAAACCTTAGGTTCATATTGTGGCTTAACATGCATAATGGAAATAACGATGTACTTTTATTAAAAAAAGTTTAGTTAAATTCAGGTGTGGCATTTTAGTAAATGGCTAAGAATAACAACCGAAATATATCAATACAAATGCCGAATTCAATGGATTTCTGTATGTAAGTATGTATTTTTCACACAGAATGATTTTGAATTTTTATATGGAATACAATATCACGCATAACGTGTGCAGCTTAATTATCCTGTAGATTGATTTCTCATACTATTGTTTCATGTCTTTAGTATTTAAGTCATTATTTTATGTGCAAATTAAAACAATAATTTTCTGGACTGAATCAGCGTCATCATTGTCTAGGTTTAAGTAGTCGTTTTTCATGTCTAAATTTATAATACGAAATGGTACTAATGACAGCAGCAACTATAAGATCGAAATGTGTTCTTAATATCTTATCAATAAAACGCTGAAAAGGCGATTTTTATTAATCTCATATGTATTGTCATCTGTCTAAGTTTAAGTGAAATTTAAAAGCCTGTCAATAAGTAATAACTTTTGAGATATATTAAGCAAATTAACTGATGGCAAAATCGATGAACTACCCATTAAATTTTAATCTATCATCATTAAAAGTACGTTCATATCATTAGACCAAATACATTTTGTAAAATAAATATTGTTCTATGATGCAAACATTGTTCTTCTTTTTCGGTATATCACCAGTTTATTACAGGATTATAAAATAAGTTTAGCTCTCAGTAACACACGAAACATATGAAAAAAGATAGGATTTCTTTATTTGTGCGAAGAACAAATGTTTCATAGGAACTTTTTTTAGAATCTAAACTTGATATTATCTATTGTTTACACTAGACGCAAGTCGCCATCACAGAGAGTTAAGATTAATTTGTTAGGGGGTATCAATAAATATGGAAATTCACGTTACACCGTGTTCCGTATCCTTAGCTTATTCATATTTGAATTTTGTACGTATTTATTGTGACATATATCTATAAAGATTGTAATGCATATGAAAGATAAAGCATGGTAATCTATTAACACCATCAAACACAGCAGACACAACATCCCCCAACATAAGCAAAGCAATTATAGACTAATGTCGAGGTCAATATATAGTTTTGCCGACCTGTTAAAAGTGATATTGACCGAGGACGAAGTCTGGAAGTTTGAAGTTTGAAAAAATAACAACACATTTCCTAAACATGAAATTGAAATAAAACGAAACTTTAAACAAACCCTGAGAACAACTACTTACAAAATTAATGAACTCAATAACTTTTCTTAGGCCACGACAGCACGATTTCTAAAGACATGACTAGACAAGGGACAAAAGGCTACGCTCCTCTGTCCCATTAGTATGAGCTGGAGGGCATCGAAGGAGTCCTGAAACTTGAATTGTCCTCTTGTCATCAAACAGGTTAGTTTAATGACTGACCACCAAAACCTTTTCATTTTTACATACATAACATGTTTAAATAATCTTGATGATTTCATTTCTTTTCACTTATTTTTTAAAGATGCAAACAAAGCATATTTAACCAGAAATCCATACCAGCATAGGGCCTTAACTTTCAGTGAACACATAACACTATAAATTTAATAACTTCTTCTAGAATTTGATACAGTAAATACAATGGAAATGAAATAAATACGATAATGATCTGTTTTTTGTCTTGCTAGAAATGTTTTTACGTTTATTGATGTTATTGATCTTACTTAAGGCATGAAACCGCTTTACTATTTCGTTTATTTTAATAAATTTACAAACAAATACTCCGCATAAAGAATATTCAACGCGCGTTAAAAAAGTCGGTTTTTCAGTTCAAATGATTTATCTGTTAGTAAGTGTTAAGATTTGTACTGAAGTAATCATTAGGTAAAACTAAAGTTTGATTTATGGTGCGGGTCTTTCATACAAGTTCCTTTTAGACTAATGGAATCATCTAGGCTAAGTTTTCAAAAAAAGATCTTATAACACCAAACATATTAAAAGTGGCTGCTTATTGATGAGCAACGGATTTGCATCATTCAAAACTTTTTTGTACGGTTCCTATACAGTGAAAAGCTATATTGACAGCTAAAAATTATTTATTAACTATTAGTGCAAAAGGTCATCCTTAATGTATCAGCGGATAAAATAGAACTTGAGCTATAAAATGATGTATTATTAATGTTAAGCCGGTAGAAATAGAGTTTATAAATATAATAAAGCCTTTGGATTTTCTTTTGCAAAATCTAAGGTATAAGTAATACTATGTCACATTTGTTTTCACCATGCTGTTACATAGTAACGTGTTCTGGGTTAATCTATTCTCAGTCTGGCCTTGATATAGAAACAATTTTCATGTTTTACAATTCACTAGAAAACAAAAGTTTTTCAAAACATAATACAGTGATAATTTTTATAGCCAGTTCTGCCTACCTACTGCACAACTTGCTTGCCAACTTGGCTCTTCTCCTCTTCAAGTTTGTCGCAAACTTTAACCTCTCTCTGCACAACTCTATCCCCGACTTTACCTTCCCAATCATCTCCAGCACGACTTATTTGCCAACTCTACTCTTCTTCTCCGCAAGTTTGTCGCTAACTTTACCTCTGTTTTGCACAGCTGTTTCGTCGACTCTAGCTTTCTCAGATTAGTTTTAAGCACGTCTTGGACACTTTTTACTTAAACTTTAACATACTCAATCTCATTTTATGTCAGTTTAATTTCTTGCATATGATACAATGACATTTCCACTAATAGGAAACACGAATGGGTTCAGATGTATGAGATCCTTAGTTCGCAAGATAATTTTCAACAGATCATTAGTTTTTTTTTATTTCTGTAATACCTATTCATTAAAAGCACATAGATTTTCTAGAATTCCACGAAAGTTCTACATGTGAAAACCTTACTTTGTTATTCTGCATAGCCTACGCCATTCTTTTTCGTACGACTGAATTTGTTTGCACAGAAAAGTAATGATACCAGTATTATTAAGCGGGTTGAATTGCTAGTAATTTCAGAAATACAAGGGAAAGGCTGTTGAATATTAATGTTGCAATAACTTAGGCCAAATCATGTTTGGTTAGTCATGTTCTATATGAAGACTTACACGTTTATTTGTTGCTCTTGTCTATGATAGCAAATATGTCTCTATGATGCTCTCGTACATTATTTGGTCACATATTCTTTTGCTATTAGTTGCTAATTCGTTCTTCTGAATGGTGATGTTATTGAGTATATTGATACGCAGGTACATGCCATCTGTTCTCGTATAAGGACTATATCACGACTCTTATAAGGGCGATGTATTTTACGTACACATTTCATCTAATGGGTGGAATTAAAGAAAGTGTTAGATCGAAAACGATAAGTCGGGTTTCACAATTGGAGTAGCACATAATTCCAAGGTTGAATAGATAAATATCATTTATAGTTTACTTGATTAATACTCTAATTCTCTTTAAAACAGTTAAAGACAATTAAAATGTCCTTCATAAGTGACCCCCAAACCGCAGGTGGTCAAATATCTTAATCGTTTTATTGCCCCTTATCAGTTTTAATCCTCTCTGATTAGGTCCAGCAGCGTGTCAGTAGACTTGATATGTAGTACAATAGTAGAACCATAGATTTTATTGATTTGTACGATAATTGATTTATAACTTATTTCCTGTTGTTTATATAACTTGTTTTATATAATAATGACATTTTACTTTTTATTGCAGGATATGAGAAATATTTTAGATAAATGCGTAAACTGTTATTTTAAAGTTATACTGAGAAAGTTAATATGCTCATAATTAAGCACCTTCCAGCGGTGCGGCCTGAATGCTTTTTGATGTATAAAGAATCCTTCTGACTGTATTTATTTCTTTTGTAAATTATAAGTGCAGCTGAACGCTTCTTCTAACTGTAAAATAAGCTAAAACTAAATTTCTCTTATGTATCAAGTGTAACATCTAATCTTAGTGATAATTGGTTTGTTGTAACAGTAATTGATTGAGTATTTAAAACATTACTCAATCTCACTTTCAAATCACAGTTATTTTTCAGTAATCTAAAAGTAAAAAAATAGTTAATGTTTCTGTCATATACGTAAGGAAATAATTTTGATATAATAATAAGTGTTGATTTTTTTAAATCTAATTTGACTGGGAATTACGTACATGTACCTAAAAGGCAACTGATAAAATAGAATAATAACATCTTATGAAGGTCTTAAAATTTATGTAAACTAACACCCTTTCCACGTTATCTGTACATAATGTAAGGAAGTTAACAGAGCTGAATATGATAAACAGAAGCCAGTCTACCAGGACCAGTCATGTTAATTGACTCTACTGTGATTCGCGTGAATTCCATGGCTGACTGGACCCCTGTGGTGAATACCCCACCCTGTTCAATTGTCGTTAAGCATATTTTTTTGTAATTTCCATGGTTACTTCATGTGGCAAATATTTTACACTTTTGTGTTTCAATTTAGAAATATGCTTGCATCTTGTACCTTATTTGCATCTTCTTATTAAAATAGCGGTTTTTTTTGTTCGAATGTGTGAAGATTTGCTGTTTACAATTCCCGCATATGTTCCGTTGTTTCAGCGCTTACTTGGAACATAGACATTCTTTTCACTTTTTTAAAATTCATCATGTTAGTTTAAATGTTGACATAAGATAGTTTTATGTAACAACACTGAATATTCTTTGGACCACGTGACTATGTCTTTATTAACAGTATCAGCAACTTATGTATAGGACACCAATCTCCTTATCAGCATGCATGACTTGTTCTGTTCTGTTCTGTTCTGGCGCTAAATAATTATTGTAATCGTTGAACAACTTTTACAATTCATTGAATGCAGTTTATGGCACTCTTCAATTAATAAGACCGTAAACTGTGATAACACAGAGGTCACCATTGAACCAACTTCTGTGACTTGGTTTCAAATATAACTTCTAACGTTTTATTGGAAAGCCATTGATTATAAAATGTGTAATTTGAAAAACAATTTATTTATCAATTCTAATTGGCCAAATATTTTAAAACATCCGCGATTCAAGACAAAAATAACAGACCATCTGTAAAATAAAATATAAAAATGATATTTTATTTTTATCTTTTTTAAACAAAAAATTTAATTTCTATAAAACGTTTCAATGTTGACATAAGTCTCTACAATGAAAATTAGTTCAATGTATCAAACATTGCTAGATCTGCATGAGAAATCACATATTTATTTATATATTTACTACAATGTGCTAAATATTAATCGTGAACAACTACAAAACAACTGTGGAAAACATGAACTTTGATACCCTCTAAATGAGGTCTCTTTTTAAGACATTAAAGTATCCTGAATGCCAACACAAATAATGATCGCACTTCGTACGATTTGTACTTGCAACGAACTTTTGGTGAATTTATATCAAATTTATCAGTGGCAAAGTGCCAACTAGTTCCCTAGAATTCAAACATACTTCCCAAATGCAGCAGTATATACTCCGTTTCAAAATACATTGACGAAGGTTTTGCATCTACAGTGTGCTGAGTGAATTTTTGATATTGACAAATTTCTTGGTCAAGGACAAGAATGATGGTAGGCAAGCACACCGGCCTTATGGGACGACCATGTGTATCATTAATCTATTTCTAGGAGGTAACATTTAAATCTAAATAACGAGTTACATTTTCTATATTAGAGGTTCACTCATTTCTACTTATTTTATCATAACATTTTTAAAGAGATGTTTAGTTTCTGTGTCTTATTTGGCCCATAAAAGATGCAAGACATTAACCCCCCGGAAGGGTCAAATTTATTTAACCCTTAATAAACACGAAAAGTTTACAAAACTTATATATTGACATCAAAATTCCATTTAATTTACTCATGTTGACATTTTATAAAATTAGATGCATATTTACTTTAAGTTTTGCATTATCCAGTCTAGTTACTCATTGTGTGGCTCGTGTATTTCATTAAAAAATTCGGCTTTTAATGTCTCATAGGTTTTCTTTTATTATCAATATCATTAAGTATATTCATCCCTACTAAATAGCCCATTAATTAAGATCGATCGTCCATCCAACTGTATCATAATCTTTCCAATACTCTATTATTCTGATCATCATTTCTCGGATTAGCGGTTTCTGCATGAATAAATTCGCCCATGGTAGAAACTGACGTCTCTGTTACTATGTCCATTGGAGGTAAACACTTCGATAAAAGAAAGTACTGGAAATATATTTAGATTTTATTTTTAAACAAGCTTAAGTGAAAACGAATAGATTTAATAAAGTTCCTAAGTGGAGTTTCTTCTTCATCCCAAAGTAGAAGTAAAGGTAAGTTACTTAACTCTAATGAAAGTTTAAATAAAAACCTTCTTAACGAAATGTAATTATTTCGGGTATCAAAATGAATTTATAAAAGATGGAAATATTTGTTTTGTAATTTTCCGTTGTGTTTTTATATAATTCCTTTACAATAAGCGGCATTTATTACACACACATATATATATGACCTTGGAGTGAAAACAATATCCAAAACATAAAATTAAAGTAAACATGGTCAAAAAGTCACGTGAAATAAAATCACCATTACCTGTGATAAAAGCATATTTGCCTTATTCTTTAATTTTCTTGTACCTTTTAAGTTAATCCCGAATCAGACAAAATAAAACTAAAAAGTAAATAACAGAAGAACCTTGATAAATAACATAGCCATAACAATCACTTAATCAATGGACAAATGTGTTGATTCTTTAACTAAAACTGTAGAATACTTTTGAAACAGAAACTTGATTAATCAAGGAAGACCATACAAGCCATATTCGATATATTAAATAAGTTCTTGTCATAAAATAATTAGTAAAACCGCGGATACAGAGGGTGTTACTCAAATTAATTACAAAGTATGTTTGCAACAGGATGTCTGTAACACCAGCGTCTGACTATTAATCCGTATCGAACGTCCGAAAAAGGGGTTCATTTGTTTTGGTTCTGATTTGTCATCTAAAAAGGCGCATCTACTGTGCTTTTGGTCGTAACTTAATTAATACCGTGTCAGAATACCCGAGTTATGACGTCATTGTCATTGTTATGGTTTTATGCATTTTCTAAAAATGCAATGAATACTTAATAAGAAATCCTTTTCAGAATCAGCACCGGCATTTATTCTCATTGTTCCAATAGTTATTAACGCTGAGAGTTATCTTTTATTTAAGCCGGGCTTTGAAAACACTGAAAACATTTCAGTAAATGTTTTAAGTACTTAAACATTAATAGACTGCATATTTTTCGAGTTTTGAATATACATGTGTGGAACTTTACCGAAGTAAGCATTTGCATGTTTAATGGTCATAAAAGTGTGAGCAACTTTTGTTTATTTTATCCATTCAAAAGATCGACTGACGCTGCTTAGATTATTTCTGTTTTTGTGTTTGAAATCAAGAAAAGTATAGAGATTTTTTATTGAAAATATATTTTGCTATTAAATGTACATATAGCTTTAATTCAGGACTATTCTTTTCACTGCAAGTTTCTAAGAGTCTTCCGGTACCATCAAGACAAACCTTTTGAAAAATACCTATTCAAATAACAAACAAAATACAGACTAGTTTGAATATGCTTCGAAACATTAGATATACATTTTTATTTAATGTTTTCGAGTGAATTATAGAGTTTTCTCAGTGAAATAAAAGTGATAATCCACAGTTTTGAAACAGTGGATTACCATTTTATTTTTCACTGTTTTTGCAATTTTTACCCCGGATCCACAAAAAAAATAAAAAAACCCATAATTAATGCTGGAAACCATGCGACGATGACGTCGTTAAAATGACGTCTTTGCGCTATGTTTTTGATGACGTTCCCGCGATTTTCGTTATTTTATAGAAACAAACTCAAAAAAGTAGAGTTTTAACCATAAAATAAACAGAAAAATTTTTTTTATTGGTGTAATAAATGGTAAAAACATTTCACTCCGTGAACACCAAAAGTGTTATTTTCACTCGTGGCTGCGCCACCGTGAAAATATACTTTGTCCCCCCCCCGCGAAAATAAAAACGCCCCCCCCCCCCCAACAACTTTTATTCAGCAAACATTCAGACAGGTTTTATTATCATCTTAAAAGCTACTGTAAAGAATTCAAATGGTTTTCAAATTTCAAAAGTTCTCATAGTGTAAGGCACTGCCATCATTACAGATCACAAATTTATTTGCCAAATGTTATGAAAATGCCTAAAGAGTTGAAATTGCAGATATATTAACTGATTTCTACCAGTTTTTTGCTGAAAGTATTTTGTCTACCTTATTTATACTTCTAGCATGAATGTGAAGTAAAAACGCTATACAGTAGCAAATTAAACATGATTTAACTGCTTATATATTACGGAAATGACCGTACGAATTTATGACAAGAACCTTAAGATATATTAGAGATAAACAGTTTACGACACTTTTCAGGTAATAAGACTTTTAAATCATGGAATATTAAGGTCACTACTGAACGAACTTTTAAAATAATTTAATAAAAGCAGTTACATGTAAATGACTAACGTTTTAACATAATTAAAAACAAAATCTAGGTGATTATTTTCGCAGGTCTAAATAATTTACGAAAGTGTCAATGAAACATAGACTGTTAAGTTGATATTCCATCAAAAACAAAGACGGGATACTTATTTATTTAGTATACTATAGTCAACTATTATACATGTATTGTGTTATATACTGAGAATAGACCTGAAACACCGCCCAAGTTACAATTCTAAATTTAGCTCCCTAAGTACCAAATGTAAAGTGTGTTCAATCAACCACGGCTGTTTAGTTGCTTCAAATATGTAATATACCAATGAATATTTTAAGTCTTTGAAGGATTCCAATTGAGTCTTTTCCTGTAGTAACAAACTTGATAAGCCTGAATGCATTTATATCAATCATAATTTACATACAGAAAGCATAATCTTAAATACTTTCAAACCCATAATAATTATTGATAGAGAGATGTTATTCTTCATTAAAGGATATCTTTCTATACCAGCGTTATTTATCATATTCATCCAAAGTGAAAAGCCTCACTGATTACAGAAGATCGATCCTTCATCCAACTGTATGATAATCTCACCAACAGCTTATCAAATGTAATTGCGTATAAATCATTTCTCAAATTGACCATCGAAGCGTGAGTGAACTCGTACCGCGATGACATGGGGTCTCTGATATATTGTCCTTCGACAAAAAATTATTGAAGCTTTTAATGTATAATTATTTAGTCTCATCTCTAAAATGTTTAAACTGAGAGCGCATATGGTCAACCTTAGTCACTGAAAAGAATAACTTTACAACCCTTCCGTACATACATTTACATAAAAGTAGTTTTAATACGTTTTATGCCAAACCATGTGTTATCTGAGGTTTCTGGAACTGAAATGGAAAAGTGGTGCTTCTTCTACTGCTCTTGCAACATAAGATTATTCAAATCAACTTCTTTCAATCTTATTTGGACAATAACTGATCAGAATGGGTCTCCATGTTTGGTGTTGTATCCTAAGATGAGTTTATACATTCCCAAATAGAGTATTTATTCAGCCAGATATATGCCCACAATTTCCTGTCCATTAATTAATCCTCCACGAACCCCCTTCACGAAGTCCAAGACAAGCATAATATTATGATCATACAGTTACATTACTTATGGAATTTTGATTTCTGCTTCCCTTACGTATTATCTTTACTGCAGTAAATCATTTGCCATTGTTGCTGAATAACAAGGTTACGCTGCAGCCTAACTTAAACGGTCATCACATTCACAAGAATGTAGGGTCATCACATTCACAAGAATGTAGGGTCATCACATTCACAAAAATGTAGGGTCATCACATTCACAAGAATGTGGGTCATCCTTCACAAGAATGTAGGGTCATCACATTCACGAATGTAGGGCCATCACATTCACAAGAATGCAGGGCCATCACATTCACAGAATGTGGGTCACCATTCACAAGAATGTAGGTCATCACATTCACAAGAATGTGGGCCATCACACATTCACAAGAATGTAGGGTCATCACTTCACAGTGTGGGTCATCCACATTCACAAGAATGTAGGGCTCACCCATACAAAATGTAGGGCCCCCCCCCCCACAAAAAAAAAAAATCATTCACAATTTGAATGTGGTCATCACATTCACGAATGGGGGACATCACTTCACAAGAATGTAGGATCATCCTTCACAAGAATGTGGGTCTCATTCCCCCCCCCCACATTTGAATGTAGGGTCGTCACAAGAATGTAGGGCCATCCATTCACAAGAATGTAGGGACATCACATTCACAAGAATGTAGGGTCATCACATTCACAAGAATGTAGGGTCATCATATTCACAATTAGAATGTAGGGTCATCACAAGAATGTAGGGACATCACAATTACGTAGGGACATCACATTCACAATAATGTAGGGTCATCACAAGAATGTAGGGACATCACAAGAATGTTGGGACATCACAAAACACAAAACAAACACATATATAAGTAACAGGTGTAAAATTTGAAAGAACCTCGTTACTTGGACATTGAACTACATCTGTATATTGTCGGACGAAGAACTAGGTCGTCAGACGAGATTATTGCAGGCGCTTGAAAGTAAAACTAAAGACACTGACAACTCTTAAACACTTTGTTTTATCGAAAGACATTTTAATTTTTATTTTTGAATATTACGGTGGATCCTCACAGGCATAAGAGACCCTCTCCGTAACTTCTGTAACAAATGGATACAAGTTAACGATTTTAATGAGTTTGCGTGGTCATAAAGTTTCTATTATTTTGTTTGTACACTATAGATATACTTCTTTCCCTGGTTCTGTAGTTTTACTTTAAGATCTGCCGTTTTCATCTTCGTTGGCGGCATGTAGATTACTGTCAAATAACAACAACCATGGATATTGTTAAATATAACAAGATTGGTACATGAGACTAAAATGACAAATCTTACGAGCTGCAGTTTTTGCCAAGTATTTAAATCGGCCAAAGATTACAGCGAATATAAATATTCTCTATGACATAATACTGCTAACCAAAATAAATGTCTGTCGTCGGCATGTCTGCACGTCCTCGATGCCAACATTGTGTGTCAATTTGCCACTAAATCGAAAAATACTACTCTGTTTGTTTTATTATTGCATAAAACGCCACGATTTTAAGATACTTAATCATTTGTCTGCAATCGATTTTAACGTCATATATGATTAATATTTTAAGCAGGCAGATGTGTTTTTGGATTGAAATGATAATTTTATTCATTCGTAATGTAAACGTGTATTTTGATTTATGGGGTGGTCTTTTCATTGCAAATCTCTTTCAGTCCGATGGTATGATGTAGAACAAGTTTCTGAAAGATAAATTATTTCATAGAATCAAATATTTAAAAAAAACCATATTTATGAGACCATATGTCTTTCATCACTCACCGCTTATGGATGTATTCTGCATAGCCCTTATTCAAAAGAAACTGGCTTTTTTGTATCACAATATTTTATAGGTATATATTTCAGTTTACATCGATTTAAAGGTCTTAGATACAGAAATAAACCATCTTGCTGGTCGTAACTTGAAATTAACATGTACAAAAATCGGTAGCAATGTTTCATGAACTTAGAATTTTGAATATGTTAATATCTATTTTGCATTATATTATTAGTATCAATTAATTCCGGAAAGTTTGGCATACAAGAAATGATGGGATTTAGTAGCAAGACGGAGTATAACAGAAAGTAATCTCTTATGCAACGACAGTTCATTATTTCATTATACATTCGGTTTTTTTCATGATTTCTCAAAATATTTCATTATTGGGGCTTACAAATAATTTACTAATGTACAATTACAAACTCAAGAACGGATGACAGCAGATGATGAAACAATAGTCTCGATAGGGAAAACGAAGTATATATCGGAAACTGTATTCAGTAATTGGGGACAATAATTAAAAACAAAACGTTTAAAGGACCTGAATAAGTAAGCCATTACTTGTTCAGTCTGACCCTCTGCTATTGGTTCTCTTTTCTGTCACTTCAGTATATATGTGAGAAAATACTTGCGGAATCTTTTAAGGGGGAGATATTCTCCCACAGAAGGAGCGATAATTTATGTACACAATGGTTTTAGGATGGTCAGTCGTACAAGAAAACAATCAATTACTTGTTGGTATTGTCTAAGATTTTGTCTATTTAAAATTAATTATTCCTGACTGTTTTCAAAAGACTGCTGAGTTGGCGAAGTCCATAGATTTAAAGATATATTACGCTTCAATTTTACCATCATAATTTTAGAATAAGATATTAACCACTGATTTATACTCCTAAAATATTGAACATTTCCGGCTAGTCCCATTAAATATAGAATATAGAATAAATCTATACAAATCTTGTTCAAATATTGAGAATCCACCAATTATATTAGGTATACATGTATTTTCATTTACTAATTAGTATATATGTCACTAAGAAAAATAACTCCGCATAACTCAATCTTACATGTATTCAAATATTTACTGTTTTTGCAGCATTCATTCGTGGACATTATCTTATATGGTCATTTTGAAGAGTAATATAACATTAGGTACGTCTTTCGTACACAGTTTATTTATAGAGGACCATCTTCGAATCATATAGAGTAGTTTAAATCTTAGTAGTGAACATTTCACTAGTTTAAACTCTGTTGACATATACATAAATCTGTATCATGTACATCACTCCGTGAATGATAAATTTGTTATATTGATATTACTGGATAATCAGTTTATTTATTATTCTATGATTTCAGTTAGTAGTACATGTTTCAACAAAAATACTTTCGCAAGTGGTTATAGTACTTAAGTTTTATTGTAAACGGTTTATGGCACGTTCTCGGGTAATCAGATCATGAAACGTGGTGATCCAACGGTCACTACTGAAATCACATTGCCGGTATAACCATTGATATTGGTAGTTTTTCGTTTATTTTTGTATACAAACTATTTCAAAATTTCGAAATTCATTCAATCTACGATGTACATAGTAAAGGCCATCATTAAAATGAGTAACATACCTAATTGCTTTTCCTTTTTTAACATGATCGTGTCAAATACTACGGGAACGTAAAATTATTTAAGTGCGCGGTCAAGCTACTCTAACAAAAAGTTAATGCAGACACACTTTAAAGTGGAACGAATAGTAAAATTAAGACCGGGTTATGAACTTTCATAAGGGAGCCCTTATGACACCAGTGTTTTTCAAAATGTAGGAATATTGATTTTAATCGGGCTGTGAGTTCTTTTTAATGTTTCAATAATGAAATTTTCCGTGGTACCAAATCGCCAGTATTCATTGATCATGAAATTGAAAAAAGAGACCAAGCATTTAAGTACAACATTAGTCATCTTGACCATTTCAACTGACCGAGAAGCTGTCCCAATTAGTTCTTTTTCTATATAAACATTCCATCGAATCATGTGGCTCTGCGGTCAAAGAACTCATCCCGTCTTTTTTAATTAAGAACATTTATTTATACCGCACCATTAAGCGCATTCATCTTAAGTGAAAAGCTTCCCTGATTATACCGAAGATCGATCGTTCAATCAACAATATCGTAGTCCTTCCAATAGTTTATCAAATATAATTACATACGCGTCCTTATTATTCTTGTCATCATTTCTCAGATTAGCGTTTTACGCGTCAGGAAATTCACACAGGGATACATTGGAGTGACTGTTACTGTATCCATAGAAAGAAAATGTAAAGATAAAAGAAACTGCTGGGATCTATCGATTTGTCTTTCTGACTGGACTATCTTTAAAATGAACAAGATGTATTCTAAGTACACCTTCTGAAAGGAGCATCCTTTGTTAAATAGGAAAGTCAAACGGTAAGCTTACTTTGTCAAAATCACATCTGAAAGGATTGAATGGTTTGTGGTATTAAAGAGGTAGGAATTTTTTATACACTGGTGTATGTTTACATGTTTTGTAATGAAGTTTAACAGAATTAAAACTACAATAGCTGCTATTTATTTGTATATTAATAATCGAACTTACTAGATTTATATACATCTTACATTCCGATATGTGATGTTTGAAAATGCTATCAGAAGAAAGAAAAGTAGTTAATTTCATTAACAGGTTTCATTTACTTTTAAATTAAAAAAAATATCTTGGGAGTTTTTAATGTAAAGATGAAAGGACGTGTTATTTTGTATCTGCTTGTCATGTCTGTATGTTTTACATATTTGACATTATATATACCTTGTTGTTAAGCTTTAGAACAACAGATCTTTACATACAATGCAGAATAATTATGTGTAATATTTTATGTTATTAGTTTCGTCCGACATTAGCCCTGAAGCGACATTGTCGGAGTTGTTGTCTCCTTATTCATTTTGTCTTGGCTTTCTTCTGATGTGCATATAATAGATGTATCTATGGTATACATGTAGTATTGATCTACATAATCTATTATAGAGATGTTATTTTCTTACGACATCATTAAGATATGCTTATATAGATGTTGGCAACAAAAGTATACACTCTTTTGAAAGCAGCCTGTTCCATAGAATCATGAAGTCGCATCATGTTAAAATGTAACAAATCAACGAACAGAAAATGAGAGAAACTGTAACTAAATTAAGACATTAGATAAGGAAACACTTTTCATAACAAACACTTAATTCTACATTGTTATAAAGTTATGCTAAACATATACGATACTTTAAAAGCATATTTACTTTAACCTCCATCTGTCTTGTTTTAAATTACAATACAAATAAAATGAAGATTATCAAAAAGAAATTGATTTTGTGATAGATCAAGTCATATGTATACACACAAACAAAATATATTTAGACAAGTTTTTTTTAAATTTCAGTTTATCACTACAATATTTGCGAACATACAAATATGCTGCCCGTACTCAGGTGCTCTGGATAAAGTTAATTGCCGTATATTTTAGACAGGAGACTGTTTACTTTTCATTAAATGGCTGTTCAACTGGGTGAAAGGCCAACAGCGAGATATTACCACGACCATTCTGCAGTCTATTCATCTACTTTTTATATATTTCTTTTGTTTAAAATTTAACTTTACATATTAAACTTTCACTAGCTATCGTCATACTTGATGACTCGTAGGAATTGGTATGAAGGGGTCTTCTGTTTCTTAGTGGCGGTTGTTTGTTGTATTATTTCTGTATAATGGTTCGTCCTTGATCGTGGCATGCCGTGCTCTCTGGTGATATTCTGTGATCTCCTGATGCCCTTGATTCACATCAGTCCGACATCTCCCGTTTTCCTCTGTCTACACTTAAATCCTAATACCGAATGTTTGCTCAGGTCGTATAAATTTTGGTAACAGAATCTTAAAGCTGCTCACTTGTGAAACTTTATTCAAAAATGATATATAAATGCTAGAATCAACAACACAAGTAAAAATCAACATAGCAGTTTGGTAAAATCTATTAAAAATGCTGGTGGATTCGGTTTAACGGCACCGCTACACTATATGGTTATATTCGGATATCGAAAGCGTTTGCAACACGTGAAGTAGTACTAACACGATAACCTTTAACAATATTTACATATTTTGCATTTTACTCTTAACATGGTCATCTTTTCTTTTTTATTACAATCCTTGCCGCAAAAACGAAATGTCTCTTTACACATTAATGCAACTTCCTATCACAACTGCTGGAAACGTCTGCTGTTGTATAACTGTACAATCGTATACTGGAAATTAGGTAATATTTCGCAAGTTTAATTGTCATTTTTCGCGAATTTCCCACTTCGCTAAAAAAAAATTCACAAATACTATTTTCTCATGAATTTACTATTATGAATTGTTTATTCGCGAATTTAAATCCGCGAAGTAGTCTGTCGGTTAATGAATCGCGAGATTTTAGTCACGCGAAAATAAGCCAATTTACAGTACGCAAACGTTGTATGTTTTATCTAGCTTCAGGTAATCGCGCAAACGACTAATTTGCTGATGGAATCGAGTTTCTTATCAATTTCATTTTCAAACGGATGCATGCATTTACCTGTTTTCGAAACATTCGACCAGATATGCAATATTGTTTGAACGAATGAGTTCAGGAGATATAACATAAATAAGGTTGTCAATGCAATCTTAATAATTCAGTTTTGTCTAATGTACCCGCTAGGTAAAGCGTTTGTTAAACTGTATAAAGAATACCCGTTTAAATTACATGTTCTGCTATTCTTTCTTCAACAATACAAATGCTTTTTCTCATTTTGGTATCCTATAAAGAAAGATATGTCGTAAAAGGTTGTAAACATAAACATATCTTAAAATCTCCGAACCGTCAATAAAGAATAAACGAAACTGAATCCTTGTCTGAAATTTGGTACAATTGATATTCAGTACATGCTTAATAACATTTATATTCGCATTACTATCAAAAATAAGAAAACAAAACTTAACTGTGAGTAATAGATAGAGTACTGTTTGCATGAATAATTGCGTTATTTCGAGGAGGCGTAGTTTCAGAGAAATAACGTAATTGTTCGAGCAAACACATGATGTGTATCGTGGCTAATTTCTTAAACTACTTTATTGAAACTGTAATCTATTTCAGATAGAGTAAAGTTTAAAGATCCGCCCCCTTGAACAAAGCAATGCAATGTCTCATAAATAGACAAGTTTGCTCTAATGTAGATTCATCTTAAAACCATGATAAAGTAAAATGTAAAATATTTCCTTGATTCCTCAACTTTTCTATTCTCAAATTTCTTAAAATAAGTGTAATTTGTAACAATAAGACCTGTAAGATAAAGAAATAATTACTTTCCTTTCCCTGGATAATCCTACAGAACATGGAAAATGAAAGACTAAATAACAACTGACAAATGCGCGGTGCAACGAACCTTTCAACAAGTCATTGAAAGTGATACAGTGTCTAGAAAGGGTTAGATAAACACTTCATATCATAGCAACATCTAAATTAACTGTTTGCGCTCATTTGGTATTGAAATACCTGGTTCTGAATCGATCGCAATGTTTGTACTGAGGAAAGTGAATTGTCCTTCCTCCTTCGATATCAAATAACACCATTACATTCGCTGGACATAATTGCTTGAGCGTTGATAATTTCCCCTGGTTATTCCAGTATTTATGCCTACTCCACAGTGGTCCCGCTCATATTTCATATCTGGGATACGAGAAAAGTATGCAGTCCAATATTGCAATGGTAATAAATTGATAATTTCATGGATTAAGCATTGTTTTATAACTTTCTACCTTTATTTCCATTTAAGGATTGATCCAGAAAAGAAGTACACTGCATGTGAGGAAAACTAGTGGAAACAGTCAAAATGAATTGAACTTGCCGTTTCAACATGTATGTTCATTAATTACCCGTAGAACGGATAAAATCCGTACAATCCATTTGGAGTTAGAAATAATAATCAAACAAAGAATACATTGACAAAATATTTAACAACAACGAACACCACGACAATTGTATTCCGAAGGAAATGCAAAGGACAATACAGCGATATTTGTGGCCTTAACCTTAAAAATGGCGCTTCTTTATGAAAAGGTAGTCAGTACAGTGAGTAAGGATCCAGATGAGAGAACAGGTGCGGAAATAGAGCAGATCTTGCCTTGGTTCAGGAAGAAATCGGAACTATTCAAGTCACAGAAAGCAGGTAGGTAAAACGTAAAGTCGAGTTAACGTTAACATATAGCTGTAATATACCATTTTATTTGATACGTGGTACTTTGGATTATAGTAGTATGTTAACAATTCATGATAGAATGAGCGTTACTTAGTTTTGTATGTTTTTCTATTCAGCACGCATGTGAAAAAAGTCATAGATAGTTACTATTTTTTGGACAGTCGTTCAGCAGCCCTGACTGTGTTTCCTTATCCTCTCTTTGATATACAAGTATGAATCTGGCAATGACTTTTTTAAGGTTCACTGTGGGTTTTTTAGATTCTCAATAATATGTTGACTCTCTGCAATACGATATTAGGTATCTAGCAATGGCCGCGTGAACTCCACCGTGATCATTTTAGGACGAAGTTTGTTAATTCTTTACAAACATAATAGTAGATATCCTGCGATGACTGTGTTAAGTACTCCACACATCTTTTGAACTTGTAACTATTGATAGATTGTCTCTACTTTTGTAAGTGTGACTATCCGAGTCTCCATAGAAACAATTTTATTCTAAACAAGTAAAATATATTGCCTGTTGATCAAGAAACAAACCGTGTTTTAATGAATTTTTTTTAAAACAAATTAACTGCGTTTCAGCAAGTACGATTATATTGATACTAAAGACAATATTTATTTTATGAAAATAATTTCAAACTAACAGTATCGTTTTTATGTAACTAGAAACTAAATACATGAACGTTTAGGAGATAGGCCTTGGATCTTCAAATTCAGCTACTAAATGGAAACTATTTAGTGCTCTTTTGTATTTTTGTTTGACAAAATTTTAACAATTAAAATTGTCAAAGGCAAACACGTCAACCTGTAAAAGGCACAAATATCAGTTAAAGTACATAATGAATTTTTCATCAAAGTATTGAAAATACTTGCTTAAGATTAATGTAGTTCAAAATATTAATATTGCTGTATTGACCTTTCTGTTGAAAGGGAATTGTTCACTCTAAGCCAACCTGCGTTTTGGATATTTATATGAATCGATATGTCTATAGACAAAATGTTTATAGGTTATTCAGAAGCACTGCATTTATTAATAGTTTATTTATGCTAAATTTTCTGTACGTGATATGCATGGGCGATGAGGCTTTAATCTTGTCTTTTTTTTTGTTTTGTGTGGGGTTTTAGGGATTTCTTTCCTAAAAATGCTTATCCTTTTGTATCAAGAAGTGTGAACGCCACTTATATGGCATATGTATTTCCACCGAGGTGTAGTGGTAGTGTGCTCTACGATCGTCAGGTCAATGGTTTTATTCTTACTATTGTTATCACATAGATACCACCACTGTTCGAAACCAATCTGTATGACGGTCTCATCTTATCAACAGAATTTAAAACTGACGTCTTCCTGTTAGTGAAGTATATTCTTCTTCGTTTGGTTCAGCTTCAACGTTCGTTTATTATAAGCATAAACGAAAAGGGGACCGAATACTTTCTCTACTCAAACACAGTAAAACTTGTCGTATCTCGGTGACACTGGTTAGGCAATAGTCGAAATGTTTTCCAAAGTCGAACAAAGGAAAGTAAAAGTAAAGTGAGGGTCAGCAAGCTGTCATTATGAATTTGATGGTAATGCTTCATTAATAGTGGTCAATAATTTAGGCAAGGCCAAAGGAGTACAGTCACGATAACTCAATGATAAACAGCCTAAACAGGTACTAATTTGGCATTCACTTTTGCTAACTTAAGTACGGCGGTTACATGCTTACAGTGTCATTACTTGTACAACATGTATATAAATATTTTATGTATAGAAGAACACATATACTGTTTTGAAATATGACTCTAGAAACACTAAAACTTAAATTAGCTTTAAGGATGCTTTGCATTTCCATTAATAATATTAGAGCTATGTAACGGTGTGTGCCTTTTGTCGTACTTGGGGGATACAACCCTCTGTTTGTAGGTCTTATTGCTTTTGGATGATGTGCTTCATGATGTAAGGGGACTATTGATTCTTTTACATTTGCAAAATACATTATATAGGATTTCTTATAGATACAATTTGAAAATAAAACCTATTCTAAATGTTATTCTGACAGTCCTCAGAATAAATACAGCACACATTTGCACATATTTGTTGGCAAACCACTAGACTAAAATAACCTTATACATTCTTTATTATGTAGGCTTTCAAATTCAACTATTCTGTAAAATGGCAAAGCGTTGTTAAAGCAATAAATATCGGCTTTTAACATCAATCTATAGTTGGAAAATAAACTGGCCAGAGGCCCGAACTAGATAAAGTATTTCAAGGTTCTCTTTATGAAGCAAACGCAATAATAACGATGTCCTGTTTAGTTTATAATTTATACTATGTCCTGTTTGAACAGTAACCCATTTTTCATAACTATAATCTATCTATACTATTAAACACTTTCATAATTGTTTTATTTCCAAAGTTCTCGTTTAATAGATGAACAAAATTATTGACCGACTTAAGATATGTGTGTCTGTTCGAATGACATCTATCCAATCACTCCTTGCTGGAATAGTTAAAAGCTATATTAACGCTAGAAAAAGGTTAGAAAAAAGTGTTTTCAATCTGAATATTTTTTGATTTCAATTGGTTAATTTTTCTTAAGAACACACATAAACATTTGGTATTAAATGTATCAAAGCTATAACATATTCAATGATTGTATCTGTGAAAAAGTTTTCATTGTTTCATAAACCAGTTACAAAATGAAATACATATTACGCATATGTTAATTATTTTGTTTTAATTAATAATTTTTTTTTAAATATTTGTAGTAAATACTCACGGCTCTCAATTCGTTACACGTCGCGCAGCAGTCGGTGAACACATACTCGTTGCACCAATGTGCAGGATTATTATGTAGCCCCCAGAAAGACTCCGTTTTCAGGTATTTACAGTCCACGGAACCATCGGCTATCCACAGGTACCGGTCTTCACAGACCGAATCTTGCGATCGTGGCTTGGCAGAACCTTAATATTTCGAATTAAGTTATTTAACTATGGTTTATTGACCGAACGTTATCACCCTGTTGACCATTATGGATATATAAATTACATGTATATGAAACATAATTATGTGGATGCCCAAATATTGATTTATATACTGGATCACTATAAACATAAATATCCCGATTAGATTGAGCTTTATATAGCTTTATTATATATTTTCATATAACCGCGTTCACTTTGCTTTAGAGGGTCCGTTCAGTATTCTATGTTACTGCACGTTGGCAAGTAATGATACTGAACATTGGCAAGGGAGGGCGGTCCTAACGACCAACTGTGTGGATTATTTTATTTCTTCGCAAACATCATTTAAGTGAGGTTAATATGTAGGAGTTTGACACCTTTTTACAATAACATAAACTTGTACAAATGAAAAAGCGACTATACTAATTTTCAAGTAGATGTAAAATGAGATTAATTTTTAAAATGAGTCGGACTTTTAAGGGTCTAGATTATTGGGTAAGGGAATGATGTTTTTCATTTAGTCATAAAGAGAATACACTTTTAGGAATGTATATCAAAATTATTTATTCCCATTTCAAAGTACAAACCTGCATTCGTACAAAAAGGTCTTCGTTTTTCAAAACAAAATGGCGGACAGCAACCCATGTTTATTACGTCACAGTTCTCTTCCAAAAATTGACTCATTCTCCTAAATTTCTTGTACTTTATAAAGATACCGCACAGAAATCTATGTTTATATTTGCAATATACAGAATTGTGTATTTGTTCCTCAAAATATCACATGTTTATTGTAGCTAGGATATAACAAATGTACATGTTTATATGATCACATGCTTGTAATAAGCCTTGATCAGAAATAAAACTTGAAACTAAATTACGTCACCGTCTAAACAACAAGCATACGCGATAAAGACAATGAACGCGGAAATATAGTTGCCTGACATTGTTTGGTAACATAATGCCATTTTATTCATACTCAGTATGAAAGTACAAGATAAAAGGGTTATTGCACTTGCTTGGTGAAGTAGGCCTACTACTTTCATCGAGTTGATTTGGTGGGAACAACGAGCTTTATTACAGTTTACCGTAGATCTACTTTAAAATTGCCTCGTTCAATTTGCCTGTGAAAGTTCATTCTGTATTCTACGGTACTGCACGTTGACAAGGTATGATACTAAACGTTAGCAAGACGATCAGCTGTACGGACGAATTTGGTAAGAAGCTGGTCACTTCGGTATATATCATGTATACGGACCCTATGAAATTTGAGGAAAAAGGCGTTTCGAACTGGCTTTTGTCAGATTTAGTAGATCATTCAAATTGTCAGGGATTGGATTAGTGTGTTTCAAAATTCGCATTACAAAAGCAAGTGGTTCTAACGATCCACTTGCCATAAAACAAACGTTTAGTAATACTTACTATTATTCACATCTGTAATATTTATAGAATGAGCATTTTTGGAAGTGTTTCAAGTTAATAAAACCAACGTGACAAACAGATTACTTCTAGAACCTATATTCTTTGTACCAATGTAATAAAGCACATCACTTACTTGTTGCTAAAATTGTAGTGAGTAAGAGACAACTTATTCCCAATACATTCATGTTTACTGATGGCACTTGGTCAAAGTTTTAAGATCAAATGATAACAAATTTATGTACATGATTGACAGTAAAGAAAGCTTCAATCTGGTATATTGTTATGTCATCGAGGTGATACGTCTCGACTGCTAGGACTTTAAGCCATTCCAAAAATCACGATTTTCACCGGATTTTCACAAGAGTGGGAAAACAAATGTAGAATGATTAGTTTTTTATGTTTAACACACGAACCCAGTTTGCACGTTAAGGTAATTTGCGAATATTTTCATTGCTTGTTTGGCACTGAAAGTCAAGGAAATTGTTTCTCTGTTATTGAAAGACGAGTACAAACCTGCAACAGGAAATGTGTCTCTTCTTATGGTAAACTTGCTTAAAAATTAATGTTGAAGTAAAAGGTAACTCACGTAGAAATTGAAAAAAAAACAGTTACTACAAACAAAAATCGTGATCCATTATATTAGGCCTACATTAACATTACATTTGTAAACAATAGAGAAAAACAGAGAAAAGAATGCAAAACTGTACAAACGAAGTAAGGCAACGAATGAGTCAGAAATAAGCAATATGGAAATATGCTGTACCAATGGCCTTTATTGTCGATATCTTAAAATTGAAAAGATACCATCTAATCATAGGTATCTTCAGTTTGAAATTTGTGAAATTAATAATCTGTGCTACAAATTGGAAGTAAAAAGCAATTCACTGACCGGTTAGAATATTACATACTTTTTAATGACCTTTTACGTTACCATTTACCATGAGGGGGAAGCTTGCGCAGATTATTAATGTAAACACTTCTGACGAAGAAAAATCAATCACTGATATGATAACTAACACATTTGTTTATTTCATAATCTCAAGACAATTTAAATATTCAACACATTCAATGTATTCACTCTCTAATTCTCCTGTACACTGGAAACAGTCTGTTTTCCAGTATTCTTTGTAGCTGGTACTTCATTCTGAAATAGTTAAAATTGCATCGTTTAATCATGTCATAATTTGTCTTAAGCTCACTTGTCATGGAAATTACGCAATCTTACAAAACACGCAGCTACTTACAGGGAGACAATTTTCAGGTCATCAACTGACAATTATGAATAGCAAGTTGAAGCTAATCAATTGTTATTTAGAACCAAAGGTCCGAACGCCAAATAAAACCAATTTAACAATTTGAACACGAAGAATCACTAGTGGTTATCTGCAGGCCATGAGCAAAATGAAAAGCAAGTTTGAAAATCCTAGGTTGAAGCCTTATGTGTTGAACGTAAAGTTATTCAATATAAGGTCACTGTGACCTTGAGCTTTGAAATACCGACCCCAAAATATCTAAAGGGATCATTTACTGATCATGAACAATAATACTTTCACTATTAAAAGATCCTTGTCTAAAGATTTCTTAAGATATTGAGTGAAGCTATTTTTTTAAACCAATGTGTTCTGTGACCTTGACCTTTGATGTCCTAACCTCAAAGTCAATAGGAGTCATTTGCTGACCATGAGAATAACAGTAGAAGACTATGAAGTTTTTAAGCCGCTTGTTCACAGTCTCCGGTGAAAAAATACATTTCTCCAAAGTAATACATCAAAACATAAAATGTGATAGTAAATGCAAGAATCAAGTGAACACAAGTGAAAAGTTTCATAACAATTTGAGAATATCTGTTGAAAATGTCGGTCAGTTTGGTTTGAAGGCAACGCTACACTATATGCTTATATTTGGATTTCAAAACCAAAAGTGGTTGTAACGCTTTAAAAAAGACAGCAGTACTTTATAAGAATTTATACTGAAACCTTTTTATTTAGTGATGTTAATTTCAGACAGTGCGAAGTACTAGTATAATGTACTTATTTTTTCACCAAAACCTAAGATCGAGCAGTTTTAAAATACTGAGGAAAAGCGTTGCCAAGGTATGAATTGAAACAACACACATATCCCTGTCACCTTTACCTTTGACCTCAACAAAAAGAATTATTTTATTTCTACGAATGTTTCAGTATAATACAAGAGCGGTTGCCCCCATTGATGCAATCAGTAATTGTGAAAAAATGTCTATGCAAGAACCGTTTTT
This sequence comes from Saxidomus purpurata, assembly GCA_022818135.1. Taxonomy (NCBI): domain Eukaryota; kingdom Metazoa; phylum Mollusca; class Bivalvia; order Venerida; family Veneridae; genus Saxidomus; species Saxidomus purpurata. The sequence continues at coordinate 29,106,258 of JAFMSR010000010.1, forward strand.
AAAGTAAAAGTTACTGTGGAATTGGCACAAAGCTAATAACCTGAAAATGAATAGGGGTCATCCACTGGTTATGAAAAATCAAGTTTGAAAAATGTATGCCGACTGATTAGTGAGTCAGAAACGTCCCGGTGACCTTGACCTTAGACTTACTGACCATAAAATAAATAGGGACCATCTGCTGATCTCGAGTTATTGTCCGAAAACCGTTGCAGGTCACTGTAACCTTGACCTTTAGCCTGCTGACCTAAACGTGGGTATCGCTGGTCAGACCACCTCCACTATCATTTTGTTATCATCCGGAAATCACTAGAGACGGCCGGACGGACGGAGCGACCGACTGACATCTGCAAACCAATATACCCCTCTTATTCGAAGGGGGCATAATGAGATGAATTCTGACAGTTATTGTAATTTACAACTTACATACGGACCTTTATCATTACAGTCTTTTTAATACATATGGCTTTGTTTAATCAAAATTCATCTATATCCTGTACATACCTTTAGCAGTCGTGCACACGTTTCGCAACAGTCGGTGTAGGGACTGTTACACCACTTAACAGGATCTCCATGGATACCCCAATCAGATTTGATCTCCAGATACATACAGTCAGCGGCCCCACTAACAATCCAAACATGTCTATCTTTGCAGTGTGCTGTATGTCTGGCATACACTGTGAACAATTTGATACAGTCCCTTTGTAAATATACCAACTTTTAAACAACTTCTAATGTCCTTATTATTTAGTTATAAAAAATGATATCATAGAAAATTTCTGACCGCACGGCTATATTTAGCATGCATGTATGTCAACTACAAAGCCACACGCATTAAATCATGTTTTTTGTTGTTGTTTTTTAATACATACATGTAATACATTTCGGTCGATATATAGTTTTGCGGACCTGTGTAATAATCTTTTTCACAGTCCGCAAAACTACATATTGTCGAAACATTAGTCTAAAATTATCATATCGTATACTTTTTAAAAAGTAGTAAAAATATGAGAAAATATAACAGAAATGACGTCTTGAAATCCGTGCAGGTCTACACATTATTACTTTTGCGGGCTCGTTACGTGATAGCTATCGGTCAATCAGGATAAAGTATTTATAATAGGTATACGATATAAACGTTATAAAGCAATATATAACCAAAGGAAACAAATTTTCGTACCTGGTCTTAGAATAAAACAGAAAAAGAACATCTTCCAAACGACCGTAAACATATTCATTTTGTTTTCCTATTTACAGTTATCTGTTGAAGATCCAAACAGTACTTTTCGTGTGGCAACAAAGTTGTTTTCCTTGATACTGTTTCGATTGTTGTCAATTTGCTGTTTTATACAAATAATTCTTATAATTTGAATTAAATATGTAAATGAGTTTTAAATGTTTTCAATTTACTGTAAGCAATGAGCTGATAAAACAAATTAGTTACTAGTGGGAATAATATATCAAAGCTGTCATGAGCCTGGGGCTTATTGACGAACATGCAAAGTACACGTCATGATGCATGAGGGCTGGTTCTTGGGATTAAGTTATTGTTTCTTAAAAATATAATGCTGGTTTTTCGACCTTTTGGTAGATTTAAGTTAATGTTTTACGATTTTAAACCGTTTTTTTACCTTTTCCTTAAGTTTAAACAAAATTGCAGGGTTCTTTGCATTTCATATAGCTAAAGGTATTGTTTTATCTTAAAATGCAGTCTTTATGACGCTTAATTATGTTTAAGATTGTTTTATTTTGGAAGGGAATGCGGATCCTTCTTTTCTTAATTATGTTTGTCACTATAATGGGGGTTTTATGACACCTTTAAGTGGGTCCTTCCTTAGGTATTATAAATAGAGGCTTCTTGGATATTTCATTTTTCTTTGAGAGTGGTGATCCCTTTTCCCTTTTCTTAAGGTTATTGTTTTGTCACCTTATGTTAGGCGAGTTGTAATTTTGCTTAACCGAATAATGTTGTTGTTGTTGTTTATGGGCTTTGTATTGTTCTGAGGTTTGTTTTTCACTCACCTTTTTTCACTTTCTTTAGTTAAATTTATGGGTCCGTTTTATAAACTGGGCTTTATGACATTTTGTTAGGTTTTTCTGGACTTAAGAGAAAGAGTAACCATACTAGTTTTAAGAAAATTTGCTTTCAAACCAGTAGTTACAAAACAAGTATATCAAAATGAACCAAACTGATTTCAAGTACTTCAAAAGTGAGAATAATATCTTTTATATTTACAACTGTATATTTTTTGTTTGTTAAATCGTATTTAAAATGTATAGAAAAATCATATTGTTCTACAGTATATCTTGCAAACGGTGCACGACATTTCGTCGAAAGACATTTCGTCGACTACGACACTTTGACAAATAACATAGTTGGTCTAATACGACAGTTTGTCAAAGATAAGACTACGACAAGTACGTTTATGTTCAACGCCTCAGTTGTAGATATCACAAGTATGCCGTCGAAAAACTTACATGACTTTATTTATTCCATTGAAACGGCTTCGTTTTAAAGTAAATGGTATTGGCGCAAGATTGAATGCAAGTCAAAGGTTCACTGAAATGTTCTTATTAAACAGCCCACAAAAACGAATTACAACACGCCAAAGCGTGTACCTTGTGTGTTTGACATGACAAGATTAGTTTTAAAAAAACATTACAGTTATATTTGTCGCTAAATGTTACCAGTACAAACAAGTTAACTCAGTTTCGGTCATGACAATAGAATTACAAATGTAATGTTTACTGAACAATAATTTGGTTAAAGGATAACGTTTGAGTATAAAAAATATCCTTAAAAATTGAATACTTTGCTTCTAGAAGAATTTTACACCTCTATATTATACACATGTTATTTCATTATGCTAAAAGATGCTTCTACAAGAATTTAAATTATTTCTGTATCTTTTAATATGTTGATTACAACAAAAGGGCATGAGGGATCGATTTCAAATCTGTGAGCCTTCCCATGTTATTGTGAGAAAACTTTTTTTTTATAATGTGAGGTCAGTGTTCCTACCAAGTTTTAGACCCCTGGGTCAAAGCAGTTTAGCGGAAATCGAAGACCTACCAACTGACTAACCCACCCATCGACCGACAGCTTCAAAGCAATAAACCTCCAGCACATACAAAGTTGGTAAAAATGTACTGATCTACACTTGTACCAAAATTCGCTTAACCAGACCGAATTCTGTTGCGAGCTTTTTTTTGTCCAGAGCCTTTTTAGTGTTTACTAGAAAAACATTAATTAAAAACCACTAAGACACACATTTAAAGGGTACATTAGCAAATAAATCATTCACTGTGAATAACCGCGCGCATTCAAGAAGAACGATAGAGATTAACATTGAAAAGTGTTTTGATTAAAACTATACATCATCCCCGAAGTCTATCAGCCGAATGCAATTTTCTAAAAATGAATGACAGCTTTTCGGGTTTTTTTTACATAATACTTTTTTATGCAAAAGTTAATAGTACTCGTATAGTGCTTTACCATTACATCACTGTTAGATTTATTCGACGTGTAATTTTTGGCGCATCCGTATTAAGCTCGCTTTTGACCGGAAGTTAATGCACATGTCACGTTCTACAGTCAATCACAGTGTAAGCAACCAGACAGCATCAGGGTCACGGGTTCACCACCCGGTCGGGGTGTACATTTTCCTAATCCTGTGATATTTGACGCCTTCTTACTGCATGAAGATACAACGTTACAGGAGTTGTTTCTATGAAATCTAGCACACATTCGTGTCATATACTCAAATCACGCCGACAATCTTTTTTAAAGATAGATTTTGTTAAGTTAGAAATTGGTACGATCACATCTAACTGTACAGATGTTTCTTTTTACAAAACTTATTTCAATATAGTACTTTCTGTACTTTTAGATAAAACGCAAACATAATATTTTATTCATAAGTTCATTAAAAATGTGGACATAGCGACAAAATGTGAGCATAACGACACAAATTATGCATCAGTTGACAAAACATACTGATTTTACTACAGTTTGTCTTGGGACATGTTAGAAGAATAACGGAAACGTTCGAAAAAGTCTTTTAAAGTTTTAAAGTATTTTAGTCTACTGTTATCTGTGTACACTTTTCATTAGATCATTTGATTTGCAAAACTCACATTGCTATTTATATATTTTAATTTTCAGACGTTTTATTAGGATCAATTCCGTATTATCAACTTTACAAAGACAAATTAACAATTATCATGTAAAAATTTCATTTTCTTTCGATCACCCGATTCACAAAGGCCCGTGACTCTTTCCTCACGAGATAACATGCTCCTGAAAATATACAGAAACTATAAAAGTCCGACACTGCCAAGGGAGAAAACAAGAGCTATCCGTAAAACAGCATGCTCGACTTTTCTCAGTGCTTGCCAGTCAAACAAAACTTCATAAGTATATAAGTATATAGCAAAACAAAATTCTGTTGACTCTATTAGTATAAGCTAGATAACTGTAATCGTGAACAAAAAAGCAAGCTATGGTAAATTAATTGCTTGATACCCGTGAACACTATTGCTAAGTTTCAATTTTTTCTAGGTCAAACAAGGGCCATAATTCATACAATAGTGATCTAACTTGACATTATGATACCCCTGAACACTTTAATGAAGTTTCAAATCAGTCCTATAAGTAGCCATGATAGTACCTTGAGTGCAAAACTTTAACCGAAGTTGCAACGCCGTCACTCATTATTCGAAAAGCCGAGCTAAAAAGACACACCTTTCGAGTATATCTGTATGAAATCTTAAACATCAAAACTGATATTTTTGTGAATAAACAAAATCTGTGGTCAGAAATTCAATTTTTAAGTGCGTTATCACATCTAGCCCTCCCGATGGCAAAGTGATTCTGACTGTATGATTAGTACACCTCATGCTTACTATGAACCTTCTTGCATTATCATACTATTCTGAAATGTTCAATATTCAGTCAGTAAATTAAATAGCATTCCTTTTAACAAATATATCTGCCCAAATCTTTAAAAGAACACTTTAAAACAGTTCTTGATAAGGCAGGATCAACGTACATGTCTCAGTTCTTGGCACGTGGCGCAACATTTTGTGAGGCTATATGTGTTGCACCAAAACTCGGGGTTGTGGTGAACGCCAAATCTCGAAGCTTTCTTCAAGAAATCACAATTTATTGATTCGCCAGCTGCCCAAATATGCCTGTCCGTACATTCTCCAAAGTATGCCGCATATACTTTTGTTTATGAAAAAAAGTGAAATATAAATTTAAGAGCAGAATAGTATCGCCGAATGCTGCTTTTTCATTTTATATCGACTATTTCTCTGTAAATGTATGTCACCAAGCCGATGTAACGAAAGACATGGTTTGTCAAACGCTCATTTAACGGTACAACTGTCTAAGTTTGCTTTATGCCATTAGTGAAAAGAATTTAATTTAAACATGAGTAAATGTTCTTACCTGATCTAGAAATAATAGAAATAAAAAGAATCTTCCAGGCGACTGCAAACACACACATTTTGCAGCAATTAGCACATATACCCTTTTTGTAAATAACACCGCGCTCTATAGTACTTTTCTTCTCCTTTTCTTCGTTTATCTTGCTTCAACTGTGTTTCGTTATTAAAGTCAAACAAACAACGAAGCAGAGTTCCACAAGTCTGTAATCCAAAATAAATTTTCCCTACGGCTATGACATGGAGGCTGCTGGTCAGAAATAAAGATCAAAGCTGAAATAAGCCCGCGGCTTCTTTACAAACATGCACAATGCATGTTATGGTGCACACAAACTGATTCTCAGGATATTTACTACATCGAGATTTTTGTTCAGTTCTTGAAAACAACATACTTTTGCAATGACTTAATCACGTTATATTAGTTGTTGCAATAAAAAAACGCCCAAATGAACCAAACAAATTATCATTTCTGAAATTAAACTATTTATCAACAATGTGTTTTGTGTTTAAATACATACTTCACATCATTAAACTTGAAACTTGAATTAAGAAGAAAGGGGAGTATCTTAATTTTATTAAAAGTTTGCATTCAAGTTTGGTCATCCACGGATATATTTGCAAACACTACAGATGCTTACATTTTTTATATTGTTTATGGCCAAAATTCGAATCAATTTCTTATAATTCGTCTATTTTGTTTTGATTTTGTGTTTTGTTTCTTTTTTCATCGAGACCATTTTTTAAAGTTTACCTTTTTTATTCTATGATACTTTGTAGCCCAATATGAAGGCAAAAAGCAAACTAACAACCTCTGAAATGCGAGCATACCACTTAAAATAAACAATGTAATCGCATTCTCTACTCTAGCTATATCCGTGAACAGTTTTAAAATATTCAAATAATCATGTCGACTTATCCAGGAACAGGTTAGATGTCAGGCTTCGAACTCGTTTCTTTTCCCAAACGTGTTCTGTCATCAGTAGTAAAATTGGCATTATGTATGCATGCCAATTATAAGTTAATTGCATGAATTGGATATTTATTAGTTCCATGAACAATTTTGTCAATAAAACACCAAACTATCCTGTGCACATGTTTATGCTACATTTTCAAGATAATATATTTTCTTACATGAAATACAATTCTTTGGAATAACTGATTTTAGACTTTGTTGACATAAAAGTTTACGTTTATTTTCAAAGGTATTTTTTGTTTGTTCTTTTATTCGGAAAGGGGTGGGGGAGCAAGGATAGACCCCAATTAAACACCGGAGCTAATACTAAATCTTTCAGAATAAGAACTATTATTTGTATGTTTGTATTTCAGAAATCGTTAAGGACATTCTCAAGAATTGTCAGTTTATGACCTGCAAGCGGGACTTTGTTATAATAAAACAAGGCGATGAGGGAGAGTGGTAGGTCTTTTTGCTTTCGTACATGATTGCCTCCGTATTAAATCATTATACTGACAATAGCAGTTATTGTTTTACATTTTTATCATATTACTTTGAGAGTGATTTGATTAAGGTTTGATATGATATACATGGCCGTTTAAGTATTGGCGACAGGGGAGTTAGATGCGGCCCAATATTCACATAAGAGACCTAAATTTAGCTTAATAGTGTTGATTTTGCAATCAAACATCGATCATTTCTCCATGATATGTTGAAAGAGTAAGAGATTTTCCACTATATTTATACGCTAAAGCAGTGTCATTGAAGTCGAACTTCCATTGAGGCTAAATTTCAGGCTTCGAAATAGTTTAATAAGTGGTACAGTTCAACTTGTAATAGTAACTGAAAAGTGCATGGTGTTCAAAACATTGGACACGGCTCAGCAATGACGATAGATGCAGATGGAAGAAAGTATTTTCGGTAAAAAGTGATACTAGATGTACCAAAACAAATGCAGTATTATCTGATACAGTGCTTATAAACATATCATTTCAGTTTTTATATTATCTTAAATGGTTCGGTAGCAATTCTTATACATACGAATCTCGGAGAAGATGGGATACCTTATCATCCAGGCGAGAAAACTGACGACGAAGAAGACGTGGAAAACATTACTGCTGGTAACAAAAAGAAAGAGCTTGACAGGTCCATCTTCGGTAACTTTGTAGGAAAGATTCGTAAGTATTCATGTTCTTGTAAATTGCAGACATTGATCGCAGCGATTATAAAATGTTTTTCACATAAGACAGACAAAATCTTTCTGTGCTTCACAGAGGTTTGATTTTAATTTGTTACTTCGAGAATCACGTCGACTTTTCGCTTCCTAATAGTTTAGACTTAGTGTCTTTAGAAGTGTTATATGTGGTAAATGTAAAAGCAAGTGTTTGCTACAAAAATGCAGAATGATGTCAAGATTACAGCTGTTATAAATTGTAAGTATTTATACGATAAACCTGTCAACTTTCAGCCGCCGGTCGAAGTTTTGGAGAACTTGCCTTGATCAATGCTGACTGTGTTCGGAATGCTTCGATTATTGCCGATGAAGTCACAGATTTGATTGTCGTCAACAGAGAGTTGTATAACCGCTCACTTAAGGTACTGCAGCGGATCGAAGAAAATATGTCTGACATTTCTAAACTCAAACCTTATATATTCGTATTTTCTCTCTTATTTCACTGTATAAATATCTACAAATGTATTCATCGAATTTACTTGAAGACGTAAATTAATTTAAGTGTAATTCATTTAAAGTGCAATGAAAGTAAGAAAGTATAAAAGTTGGTAGTGTCTTGAATCGACTCTTGCTAATGATCACGAATCATCGGTCAGGGCTGACATATGACGTTTGTAAAATACTAAACCAGATTTTGTGGTATACATATCAGTCTGTGACACATTTCTAATATTGAACTTACTTGCAGGCCTTCCAAGAAAAAGAGTTTAACGAAAAGAAGAAATTTGTCGAGGAATATTTTCTCTTCCGAGGCTGGCACAATAGATACAAGAAACAAATGGCAATGAGTCTGAGGAAAGAGAAGATATGCTTTGATGGTATAATCACCAAACAAGGATGTCCATTGGATGGAATATGCTTTCTGCTGAGGTAAACCGAATGTTAAAAAAGAGGCCAATTTTTTGGCCTTAAACGTTCTATCTGTAAATGACGATTAACATTTGTTTCTCATTATTGCAAGCAATACCTTGTTAGATGGTTGGATAAACGGTAAAGCTATATGCACGAATAGTTTGGAGGTAAAGTTTGTAACTTTGGTGAACTGGATTGAATTATTAATTTGAATTCTATTTCTGTGTAACATCTAGTCCTAAACTGGTATGGCTAAGCAGTTACATGTAAAATAGATCGACATTATACAACTAAAAGATGGAATTACATTGAAATAAATCCAGTCTTGAATTAAGGTAGATCTACTAAATACATTATCTGAAAATTATTTTGTTAAGATAATTAAAATAATTAATAGCAGTTGTGTAAATTAATAAATACAAGAGACCAGTATGAATGTAACCTCTGTTTTCTTACGAGTTTACCGTTTGATTCTCTTCAGTGGTCAAGCAAAAATGTTAGTTGATCCCTTACAACAAGAAATACAGTATCCTGATAAATTCCCACTGCCTGACATTGCCGAACTTGAAAAAGTCGAAGCCAGAGAATCTATACGAAGGTATGATAAAACTTGCGATCTCGTATTGCAATCGTACAAAGTCGGCGATCTCCGGTAAGCATCGGAGAAAAGCCTCGTAGGTACGCTTATGAATAATATCAAACTAGTTAAAATGCTGACTTCTTTAAAAAAAAAAAAGCTATCACAATCTCTTATTTTAATTTTACATAGTCGGTATATAAAATGTCTTCACTCTTTTTGATATACAGTATGTGCTTCAGAAGATTTTTTGTGAAAACAAAAAAAAATTGAAATCGCTTCTTATCCTGCTAAACTTTCAAACTGGACTTCAACGGTTTATTTTTCATTTTGGTCAGAACTATTAATTGTTGAGGGTTGCCAATTGCCAGAAGACTTGCGGATCAAAACCTAGACAATACGAATAAGGCAGCTAATTACGGTAAGAGTTAGGATGAATTATATCTAGAAAAGGAAAATGCTGAAAACTTCAAATATTTATCTGAATTGAAAAAACAACACTTTTATTTAGGGAGATGAATATGGCCGTTCCACGCACAGGGGAGAAGAAACTCATCTATGCAAGACCGAAATCTCCAAGTCTGTCAGACAGGAAGAGACAACACAAAACTACAGAAGTCTGTGTGATTGGTGCTATAGAAATCATTGGTAGGTGGTCGGACAACAAAAGTAACACTCGTCGATATCCCGTAGTGTTTTTATTATATTCTCATTACATTCGACGTGCTACGAACGACGTAAGTTTAAGTTTTATGTATGTTGTATCTTGTTACGTTCTATAACATATTAGAATTGTATATTGTCATTTTGGTTTTGAAGTTTTAGCTTTTTTGACATTTTTATCTTCTTCTATATATGAAAGACAATACGAAGCACTGAAATGTATTTCTTACTAAGGAGTACCATTTTATAAACGTACAACTCGAAATGCTATAACATTTAATTTAGGTGACCTTGAGATGACATTGGGGCTGCCTTCTTACGCTGAAACTACTCAATGTACAGAAGCGGCTGAGGTGTTTGTACTCGATCAGAAAAATTATGAAAGACTAATCGAAAAACGTAACCCTCAATCGCTCGACATTATGCGTGACGCTTTGCACGAAAAACTCAAGCTTCGGATGTCATGGGCTCAGGAAGATGATTTGCCATTATTTAGGTATTTCTTGTATAAGTTAGATGAAAGAAAACGCCATGAGATTAATAGACTCAAAGACCACAACAGAAAACGTGACATAAGGGAATCAATTGACTACTGGAAAAGTGGAAAACTTTTCAGCGGTCCTTTAATCGACCAGCACGGTCCCGGAAGTGTTTTCTATACAATACGAATGAGAGCGAAGTCACTGAGGGGGCCACAAAGGGTCAAACCGACAGGTCTTGCATTTGGTATTACTAGAAGTATCTCAGTAAATAAAAACCAGAGTGGTGCTTATTTTTCGAGGAGGGCTGACATCCGTGCTTCAAGCCTCAGCATTAATGCTCAAACTGGGACTGTTAAAGGTTTAGGTGAAAGTAAATCTCACATCACAAGGCACGGAACAGACTTCACGGATGATGAACAATCTGACAGTGATTTAGATATGGACTTGACAGAGAGCCCAGGGCTCAGAAGAAGTAAAATAATGTGTGACAGTAAGAACTCTAGAAGCTTAAAAAGTACTAAATCCAGAAGTAGTTGCTCAGTGAATGAATTCATGAATCAAGAACTAAATGAATTGGCCTTAACACGACTGGAGACGAAGATAGAAGATTGGCATCGCAAAGTAAACAAACTGGAAGAAGGTAGATCTTCTAGACTCGACAAGAAACATCTTGTGAAACTGCATAGATATAATAGCGAGGTGAGTTTCACTTTTATACTTTAAGAAGGTACTTCAAATTGACCGATGCTTAATAACTGTGACCTTTCATCCTTTAGCACCTTTTAAACTGCGAAATGCTATATTTTCTGGAGAAAAAAAATCGTTGAATGTTAGTACTAAAAACATTGCTGAAACATTTTATTCACAAGTCTGGATCGTCGCAGGTAGAAAAGCACCATTCTTTCAAGCATGCACTTTGTGAGCTTTTATATGACTTCATTTTTAGCACTAAATGATATGAAAGTAGCAGTTTTACAAATTAAGGTAATATCATTATTTGATTATTTGTTGACAGGAGAGCAAGAAACCTTTGCCTGGGAAAAAGATCATTCTTAAGCCTCGTGTCCGACCTAAACCAACCTCATTAACACTACATTTAGAAGCCATGGACGCCATCAACACTAGCGCAACACCACCAGCCACTGTAAACGATAGCAGGTTAGGGGAAAGTTTACACAACACTCTGTTTTCCTTTATTAGTATTATTTTAATTGGTTTTTAACTTTTTATTCAATATTTCACAACAGTGATTTCTATTTTTTAACTTTTCAAGATTTTTGCCAGATTTTATGACATCTTCTTGCACAAATATTAAAACGCTTCCTAACTTTTATGCCATTGAACTATACTTTATTAAAAGCTTATTACGGCTCTAACCTTTTACATACGAATAACTTTTACTAGTTTGGTAACCGTGACCACTTAGCCTTACAGTCAACAGTTGAAATTAATTGTAAAAGCAACAAACCGGCAAATAAGTTATCTGAAACTTTTCGAAAGTTAGTTGCAATCGATATGTTAGTTTACTTGATTCTAAGCCGCATCTGACTTGTACCCGCGTTTGACTGACATTAATTTATTCGGATACCTTAATGAGAATAAGTCCTAAGCATCACTGCACTTGCATAGATGTCTTCCTGTTGCGTTAAAGCCAACTTGAACGACATCTCAACAAGGGGGGGTGCTTTTTTTATCAGCTCTGGTTGGGATGAGTTAGTTTCTGTCAGTCTGTTCAATACATGTATATGGATAAATCGTAATTGTTACTGATCCATAATACCAAGTAAGTCTACTAGAACTGCAGGTCGCCACATAAATAATGTGATCACATAAGGGACTGGGGCTGTGACTGACGTTATTATAGCAAGCTGCTCTGCAAAATGTTGGTCCATCTTTGTGACAACATAACTGCAACAGTCAAATTTGGTAACGTTTCAGTCTTATGTAACGGGGCCGATATTAAGTAGTGCAATATAGCCCAAAACTAATAAAATATAATATTTAACAGCAGCGTTGAAAATAACAGATTATGTAAGGCAAATCTGAAGTCTGTTTCCCCGCTTAACGACATTTTACTAGCTGATTTTATTGGCCCTATAGTTTTGTTTCGGCTCTAACATCAGAGTAAATAAGTTAGATTACTTTATACTCGCCTAGATGTGTATAGTACTAATTCACGCGCTTGGAAACGACAGCAAGTTTGCTAAAAGAAAACTGCCAGCTTAACTTTTACCTCGCTGAATTTCTAAAATGGGCTTGTCGATCTGTCAATTGGACAGTAACGTTTTTCGTTCAAGGTGTTGTCCGATGAAAATGGGTTGAAGGCATATAGCGAGCAGTGCCAAACTCATTTGCCGCCAGCAGGGTAAAAATAAAGTTAATCACATATTTTTTTATAAGGCTTCAACATGTTTTTGGGGACTTCAAATATTAAAATTTGATGTTCTTAATTGAATATTTTATATGAAATACAACCCTGCATGAATAACAAAAGGGATTCAAACCTACTATTCAATTAAATGTGTACATTTATTTCATCACTGTCATTTATCTTATTAAGAAAATTTATCATCAAATGACGATGATCAGTGTTTTCTGTCGCAATTTCAGTGAAGCATGACAAAAACAACCAACAAATAGTACGCATTACCAATTTTAATTAGTACATTGTATTTATTTTAACAGTGGATTCAAGCATAAGAGCGATTTCGATATATTATATAACTATCTTTCTTTGATGTTGTTGAATTGTTGTACTTTGTTTTATTAATTAGCGCAAGAATATCACGTGATTCGGAGGCAGCAGAATCACGTGACTTATGGAACGAGGAAACAGGTCTGTTTGTATAGTATTCAAGTTTGCATTTACGTCTTGAATGCTTGTGTAGCGAAGAAGGCAAAAAATGCAGAATTACCACACATTTCCTTAACTTTGCTAAAATTTTAATTTGAGATTATAAACATCGTTCTGCCGATTGGGGTTCCATTTGTTAATCAATATTTTCCAAAAATACCAGACGTAAGCTGCACTTTTTGCCAGATTATTTTTCTAATTGCTTTTGCACGGTGTGATATGGAGCTTCCACTATAACAGACCTGTGAGACTTCTGCATGATAACTATTACTTAGTTTTACTTGTTCGTACAGCGGAAGTTGCTTTTCTACACTGTGGCGATCAGTCAGTTGGTCGATTGTGCGGAAAGTGATGACTTTTTTAATCAGTGCATATAAGTGTTTCAAAATGTGTTCTGGTGAAATAATGTTTTTGAATGAGACACGAGTGGTTATATGCGGAAAAATCAATTTCACGACCGGATATCTGTAATCGTCCGAGCATATCTTTGAATTGGATTTTTTGGTAGATTAAAAGAATCAATGAAAACTTTTCGAAATATAAAATGTAAGCAAAGCAAAAGACACATGTATCCGCATGGCTTACCAACTAGTGTCCAAGTACAGATTAGCAACTTACGGTGTACGTTATTCACGTTAGCGTCCACTTCTTCACTGAAATGACAAATTGTCTCAGCTACAAAATCTGGGTTCCGGACCTTTATAAGCATGCAAACGTACAGCATTTTCTATTTTTCTATGTTGATTGACAGCCTGGTTTAATTGCCTACACTAATCATGTTTCTAAGTCTGGTAACATATATAGTTTTGTAGTCACTTAAATGCAGTTGATTATTTCAACAGTAAATATATGTATATATTATGTAGTTAAATTTGGACAGGATGTTAACTGTTCTAATATCATGCTAGATAATCCCAAAAATGCTCTTTTCAGTTCTTATATTAGCTATGGCCACTTTTTATTTAAAGAACCAGATTTGCCTGTCAAATCAGTAAGCATATGAAAGGGTAAAACATTCACGAACAAAATGTTCATTTGTTTTACCTCTGTTTCAGTTTTCTTTAGAGTGTTGGTATCATTAAGTATAGTCATTGTTTTTGTTAAAGTTAAAGAAAAATAAATGTACATAAAATTTCTTTAAAAAAAATGTAATATGTGAAACAGTTTGCTCATATTTAAAAAAAACTAGGACGTTGGCTCCCGAAAGGCAAAATTAAAATTAAGAATAAATAGAAACTTTGCAATAACTTATCAAAGACACTCCTCTAAGGCCTGTTTTCACACTTTTATTGGCGCCGCCGATGACGGCGGTGGCCTATTATGGAATAGTTTTTCCGGAAGTACATGGTAGGAGCGGTTTTAGAATGCGAAGAAAAATGGTTTTAACTGTATGCTAAAATAATACGAAATAGACATTAAAATATTGTTATACCATATCCTTCATTAAAACGTAATTGTTTAATTGTAATGTTCCTTTTCATATCTTTTCAGAAAAAATACGAAAACGTAAAACAACTTCTCCCTTATCGGTTTTGCAAAATTGTAATATCAGCTTTTTTTACCACGTGCTTAAAGTCTTCTCCGTGGTGTAGTGGGTAAGCTGATGACCGTCTAATTTTACAAGTGGAGTTCAAATCCCGGTCAAACCCAATTTTTTAAAATAATTTTTCTTCCGTTTTTTTTTCAGCTTTAAAACCACCAGACTTTAAATGTTTTCTGCAAATATTCATATCAATTTTTTCATTCAAATCAAACTAATAATGATTGCTTATCAAAAGCTATTTTAGCTATTTAACGCCACACATGTACAAAACTATTTTCGGCGCCCTTTGATGCTTTGCGGTTTCTTGTATCAGTCTGCTTGTATTCTAGTTAATACTGTTTTGGTCGTGATTCGATTTATGCAAACGAAAGAAAGCACGGATATTTTTTCTAACAAAACAAGGCACACAAGCATTGCAAAACCACACACTACCCGACAATATACAAGGCAGTCCACACTGAGGTAAACCAAAACTACCACTATGATATTACCGTTCCAACTTGCAATAAGACGTATTTTTTACTCCTAATATACTAGTAATTGATATTGTCATAGTCATCACCAAAATATATGAATCTGTACTAAAATTCTAATCCGATGGAATATTGAAAAAAGTCAAAAGTAAAAAATTGAAAATCCATCCATTCCGTTAGCTACATTTTCCTGCAAGCAAGGAAAAGAATTTTAGCATAACTCATTTCTTACATGTTCAAAGCACCTACTATGTTTAAGCTTCATTCTTGACTATCACTTGATGCGTCCGTTTTGAAAGTTCTATTACTTCAAACAAAGAACTTATTCAAACAGGTTATAACCAAATTAGGCCACTCTTATAGGAACCTAAACCGCAGCATATCCGGTCATACCCAGACTAACAAAACATAGGCCTCACTCATGTAAACCTAATAATACCAAAATATATAAGCAAATCTGGTCACTATCAGGTTAACCTAAAGAACAAAACATTCATCGTTGTATGAACAAATAATCCAGTAATTGACAAACAAAACAGGACACACGCGATTCTAAACCAGAAATATGTACGTATAAACACAGCAGGCCAAACTAATGCAATGTTTAACCAACAATATGAACACGACATGTCCCGCCAAGGCAACTGTCGAACAATATTTAAACAAAGCAAGTCGCACTAAAGAAAACCAATTCCAACGATAGAAAAAAAGATTAACCTAAAACTGCAGTATAAAAATAAGAAATGCGCAGTCAGACGTGCTTAAAGAAGATTATATGACAATGGTTGACCCTAATTGGGCAAACTATATTCAACAAATATAAACAATACATGCTTCATCCTGATTCACAGAACCCAATTTATCACAAGCGGGAGTACGTTTGAAGCAGATGATAACAATTTTGACACTAAGCTCTACGGTTTGTGATAACATTAATGTAAATAAACACAGCTTTGCAGATAAAAGACACATATACATTTATCGGAACAGTTAAGTGAAGAAAAGCTATGTTCAGTTTAAGCAAATACGACAGAATCGGCACTTGTAAATTGCAAAATAGCGTTACAGTTGCATAAAAAATCAGCTTATAAGCGGTTTTTTTTATATAGATAACAAACTGAATTTCTATGATTATGGAGGATAAGTTTTATTTGCAGAACTCGGATTCAGAAAATGTATCACAAATCGACCACAGTCTTCTAAATCAGTACACAGCAGCGGAGTTCCAGTACATATGAAAATGAGGGTAAGCTATTAAATTTTGCTGAGTCCATATGGCATGGTATTGCCTTGGAGTATAGTAACGCTAAAAAGAATTGCATTTTAAATGTTTAGATTTACAGAACATGGTACATACACGCTGTATGTGCGATATGATATGTTAAAGGATATAGGCGTTATATACCTTTTTAACAAAATACGGTATTTGAAAAAAGACAGTTTTGATTGTAGGCTGCCTGTATTCATCTTTAGAACATTGACTTTGTGTACATCGAAATCTTGTTTATGAATGCGTTGACATCTTTGAAGATGCATACATCAAAACATATGAATTCAATGCATTGAGTTGTACACAATACAAGCAATTTGTCAAATAATAAGCAATAATAAAATGTTCATTAGTCCAAATGTTTCGCCAAATGAAAACATTTTTATGATATTTTTATTTGCAACGAAGTGTCTCCACTGATAGATTAATATGCATATTATTCATTGAATTACAGGAACATTCATACTACAAAAAAACATGTTGATTTCCCTTTTCAGCCGAAGTCAGCAAGGAACTACACAGCGGAGGAATATGTAAACCTAAAAGAGGAACTTCGCCGGAAACAGATAGCTTACAAATCCATTCTTACAAGAAGTAATACATGCTTCATTTAAGTAGACAGTTGAGAAGTCATATGATTATATTCTTATTAGCAATAAAAATGCGTCTTTTTAAAGTCTTTGTTTTTCTCTCATTGCACGACTTTAGTACTAAGTCAGTCTCCGAGTTGACACAACATGACGAATGTTATAAATTGAAGACAAACTATTTGATTCTATTGACTGCTTTATTTCTGTTAAATTACACAGAATTCGTAGACAAGCACAAATAATGAAGCGTTGCACAACAACAATAACATCCCCGATACGTATTGCATAAAACATCAAATGCTTTTAAGTACTGGTACAACACGTGGTGCATAAAATATAAAAAACTTTTCAAGTACAAAAGAAGAGAATGTATCATGTTCTTGCTCAGGACTGATCTACAACCAGTGCCATTCATGGCAGACAGTTACATCACTCAAAGAGACATGAACCAATGAAGGACACTTTCCTTTTCTCTGCCCGAGTAAAACAGTCACAGATTAATCATCTCATCAAACTACTTTTAACAAACAATTGGCATCTGTAGCAACAAAATCTGCTGCTTGGAATGTAATTCAAAAAGAAAATACAGAAAATACATTAAATGAAAGACCTAATTTATATTTGTTCTTACTTTAGATATCCGTGTCATAGTAACGGAGGGCAATTATTCTGGTAAAATAACCAGACATATTCCATATAACATTTTCACATCGAGGTTGCTTCAATGTACGTGAAAAAGTGAAGCAAACCCCCAACAGTGTTTGTTGTATATTGTAGAGTCGCACACATGTGATTATAGGAAGGTACGTACGGACAAAAAAAGATTATGTGCATCAAACTTGTGGCGGCTGATAGAAAGTACATAAAATAAGAACACATTAACGAAGTCTGAGAGTTCTTGAACAGCATGTGTCATATAACACATAAACGGTAAAATCCAGCCTAAATGTTCGTATACTTGAATTTAATTTCAAAGTATGCGTCAGTCTAAAGTTTGCATATATGCATGTCAATGCACGGCAAAAAGAATGCATGAAATGGATATTTGACTAATTAACATCATATCAGGGTCACAGACGGAAATACCGTTTTTCTGCAAAAAACTAGCATGATAACAAATGCGACACTTCTGCTCAAAAGGTAACCTTATTTTCATTGATCAGTAAGTCTAAATAAAGAAGTACCCGTAAGAAAAGAAAAACTATTAAAATTTCGAGAATGGGTAGTTTTCTATATTTGACTCTGTTGTTTTTCTCTCAAAGCAAAGAGAAATCTATCAATTAACTCACTATGCAAATAAGTAATATAAAATACAATACAAAATAAAAAGAAAATCCATCAGTAACAAACGTTTAGCCCCCTGTTAAATTAACAAATAAGATTATAAATATACAGTGAACTACGTATATAACGAACATATTAGGAGCATTTAAATTTGCTTCTTATATCTTGAGTTTTTTATGTGCATACAGCATTTCTAAATAAAATAAAGAAGACAATCGGCCGAAGAAAATGTGTTCCTTACACATGATTTGATTTGATTTGAAGTAAATTTTATACAGGTCCGTCCATGAGAGCAGTTAGTTTAGCTTGTATTCGTGAATCAGACCTCGGCATGAACCCTACCATGCCTATAACTAGCAAAAAGTGTTTGTCTGTGTCTAAAATAGGAGAGATTTACCTGACTGCAATTTCCAGACAGTTTTAGCCAAAGAGTGAATTTGATTGGTTGCCAAAGAGTAGGTCAATCACGTCGACCAATGAGTCTGTAGTGTGTTGGATCCAAAGTCGTTTTACAAGGCGTTTCCTGTATACCATAACACTGTATGTAGGGAACAAAGACTAATACTGGGTAAACCTATAACAATACTGTATCACTCACAATAATTTCCCTGCAGCTTCTAACTGGCCAAAACATTAATCCATAAAACTCTCTTAAATATTTTTGATTAAGGAAGTGAAATTTTCCTTCTATCACTAAAATGAGTAATTTGTTTGTGGCAGAAAAGTATTGTACAATTTTCTCAGATTTTAGCAAGAGTAACTTTTTAGAGTAATTTACTCACATAACTAAACACTTTACACAATTTGAAAGTGAAAATGCAACCCACCATATAAAATATTATAAAAAGCATAAGTAAAATATCATGTTTATAAATTAGAAGTTAGTAATTACTATAAGTATGTACATGTACATCATCATTTATCAACATTTATCTATTGTAACAGTAGCTATGCAGTAGCTGATTATGAAAAACAGAAGTTAGTTTACCTCTCACCAAACCCCCTACTGTGAATACACAGGTCTGTCTGGCCCCTCTGTGGCCACATGTCAAATTCTTTAAAGTGAACCCTTATAGAAATATAAAGAAAACAAGTCCTACACTGTGGGGGTAATGTTTTTGATAATTCTGATGAATCAAGATAGTCTGAGCACTATTTCTAGCGGGTCGCTCACAGAACGTTTTCTTTTCTCAACTACAAGATATATATATATATATCCGCTAATTTTACCCGTAATAGTGATCCAATTTATCACTGGTTATCTCACACCCCCGGCATAAGATTGTTTTATCAACAACCAAATGCAATGGTAGATTCACCTTTAATGTCTATCTAGTTATATTCCACAATCGCAGTTCTCAGCAAGCAGAGACGATAATATTTTACTAATTTCTAAGCCTTTGGCCTATCATTTTAAACGCAAAGATTCAACAAGTGGTAGAAGTTTATCCAAGGGTCAAGTGATTTAGTAGTAGCTACCGATCAAATAAATGTGATCAGATGACGGACGGTGGATTGTGAATTGTCAAAATAGATCAATCTGATCATATCTAAACTATATTATATTCAGCCTTAAATCTTCAGTTTATTAGCTGAATATAATATAGTTTAGCAAAAACAATAGAAAGTTTAAGCAACACATACCTATGGAAAAGCTCACATTTAAAACACTCAAAATGCGATGGAAGTGTTTGTCAACTTGCTTTTTTAACATATTACAGTAACAAAAGCGTCATTCTGTAACAAGTGGTAAATGCATTTAGTAATCACATGAAAAGGAAAATGATTTTAGTGGACCTGACAGTGCACAGATTTTGGCAATGAAAGGGCAATTAACTCCAGAGTGTCTCAGACAAACTTGACTACTAATCAAACTTGATCGATACATGATCAGGTTTGGCGAATACTGGACAAAGGCTTTCCAAAATGGTGAGACGACAGCGCATTTTCGGTAACATGTAGGCAGTGTAAGGGCCATAACTCCTAGTGTCTGCGTCAATCAGTCTGGTAATCGAACTTGGCAGAAATGCAATGCACTTAATGATTTGATTCTGTCTTATAATGATTGGGAAGGAATAATTATTTAAGGAAAAGACAACAAAAATGTACTTCATCCGCCACACGTGATTTCGTGATTAGTTTCGTCAATAGTGTTACTTTTACAATACATCCATGTACAAAGATTGTAATATTAGTTAACATGTGTTTAAATATTAAGTAATCAATTGCAATTAACCTTTGATTGACATTTAAAAATATATATCATTACAAATCCAACCAGGAAAACGGAATAAATAGGATGTGCTTTGACAATATAGAGTATATAATTGTGTGTGCATTAAAAAAGTTCAGTAGATTATTAACGTGAATATGTGCGTTAAAACTGTGCCATTTGAATAAGACTAACACTTAATAAATTTTCTAACTGGCAAACCTTGGATTCACCTTTTCTATGAGACAACAATATGAACAGGAAGACTTAAATTTATAAATGGTATTAAAAATTACTGCCTGCAAATAGCGTATTTCAATATACAACATATATAAATGTTTATCGTTCTATACTAGTACACGACGTGCACAACGTACGATCGTTAAAAAAAAACGCATACAATGTATAAATCGTTCAACACACAACAAGTACAATGTAAAATCGTTCAAAACACAACATATACAATGTATAATTATACAACCTTAACAATTTATACTTTCTCAAAACACAAGCTATCACTGGTAGTCTTTACGCTAATTTAGGTCTGCACCAACATTTACTGCATTTAAGTGCACCAAAACTGTCACATCTTCTATGTACAGTCTCAAGAAATAAGTATGTAGATTTATGTTACAAATACATTTGACATTACTGCATGACAACAAGCATTAAACTTTGACCTGATCTAAAATTTACAATCACTTGCTTTTTGCGACAGAGATGATTTTTATATTTAACTGTGACACAAACTATACATGTATATCTATTGTTGTTCAAATATTTCATTTTTCATGATACCTGACCGTCCATTCAGTTAGTCGTACGTGGTAGTTTTATTAGTTCTGTTTTGATTGCTTTCAACAGGTTTTTTTCTCAAGAGTAAGGGCCATTCACAAAAAAAATGTCTAAAATTAAGCAGTTTTCCATTTAATTTTATCCCTCTATGTTAATTACTGGTATTTATTTTTAAAAAATAGTGCTTAGGAGTGAGGACCCGTCCTCTGTCAATGAAAAGCCCTGTTATCAATCACAAAATGAATACAATACACACACAAAACACATTTTTACAATATCCAATGCTAACAAGAGTCGACTGAGAAACACCAATAGCCCCCTTGATGCAATCAGTTATGTTGACAGACTCAAAACATGAGCATTACAAAGGTCCATTCTACTTGTTTGTACAGTCGAACTTGCCCATGCGACCACGTGTATTAAGCGACCTTTGTCTTAAACGACCGCCTTTGAATCCCCCCGAGCGTATTTATAAACAAGTATTATGAAATAAAATATCATTCACCCTTAAAAAATTTATCTCAAAGGAATAGCAATAAAACGATTATGGGTAATTCACGTGCAGCAACATTCATACAGTTTTAAAAAATAACTGAGTTATCATCGTAAACGATTTGCGCTACAAATACAAATATCAGCAAAACAATGTACCTTTTTCAAAATGCAGGTATGAACATAAAATAAGGAAAAAAAACATAATGAGATTCTTTAAGTGAAAAAGTACCTATCCCTTAAATAAAGTAAACCAATTAGAAATTTTATTAAGTGTAACATTTATCATTCATTCTTTTGCTTAGGAGCTGTTTCACGTTGTACATAACAAGATTTTGTGTAAACAAACAGGTATCCAACCATCATTAACACAAGAAGTATTTGAGTGAGAAATGTCTTCTGCCATCCCCAAAACTTGGCAAAGAAACTCAGTGGCCACCCAGCCATTGCCTGTCCAACTGAAATGGAGACAATTTTATTTTAAACTTATCTATTTTTCATTTTTTGCAAGTTACGTTGACTACTCATAATGAACACTAGTCTTCATTTTGTTCTGACTAGTAATCTAGTCAAAAGGAGGGATTGTGAAGTTTGCTGTCAAATTTGGCTAACTGGACTACAACCCTTAACTTCCAGGATAGGAGTCCTACCCTCGACCACTTCATAACAAATAGTAAATGTAATTGATTTTACCTGTTGCAAACAAGCCTGCAATCGCATGTGAGGTGCCAGCCATTTCACTCGGTGCACATTCAATGGCAGTGACTCCGTAAATAGAAACTGGGCCATATATGGTCATACCTAGACCAAAGCCTATTATATCGATCCACATCTGAAAACAGAATACGTCAAGAAAATAATATACAATAGCAAAATGTACAAATTACCTCTAAACACTAACTAATGACCTTCTTACACAAAGAAACTTTCCAAAAGACTACTGGTACTCTTTCAAAGGAATTCTTTATCCCTGTCAAGAATAAAATGCCCAACAAACAATATTTGGTCAGTTTTCAAAGAGTGCCAGTTCTGAAGAGTTGCCTGGGATGAAATGAAAACTGAAGACAAACTAAGTACAGTATAAAAATAAGTCTACTATGTATACTTAAGAACTATTGAAATTTTCAAAAGGAAAAGGTTAAAAAGTTCAAACAATCCTAAGAAAATCTGTTGTAGCAACAAAATGACTGTCAAAACCCAGAGATTCCACTGGAATCCGACTGCTAAAACAAAGTGGAAGCGTTATAAGTAGAGCACACTGTCTTACCAGGGATGAGTATGTTGTGACACAGTACGTTAGCAGATACAGGAAACCAACAAGACCACTGGCAAACCAGGCTATAACATACTGACGTATAACTGAACACGATTCATCCTTCCTCTGAAAATGAGAAAGCAAAATCTTCTGTCTTCTGTAATACAGATCAGTTAAACAAGCAAATTCATTGAATTTGTATCCCCTATATTATCTTCACTGTTTAATCATAATATCAGTTTTTGACCTTTGCTCTTTTACATAGTAAATTTTTGCCAGTTTCACCTTTGAGTGACAAATAAATTTTGTTGTGCTGAAAAAAGTTATTTTATTGAATTATTTTGAAATACACTTTCAATACTTCAACTTATATATTTTTTTTATAGAATTGTTATTTGTAGGTGATAACTGTAGGTCACCTTTACCTTTAAGTAAACATGTTATATCAATAATACTGTTTTGAGATACCGAATAATTGTATCAAGACATTGGAAAACTATGAAAAATGAGAAAAATGAGTAAATATTGGAGATGTTTTTCTACAAATGTATCAGGGAAAGATGTTAAAACAGTCAACGATTGGTACATTGAACCTTTTGCTGTGACCTTTGACACATGAGTAAATTTCAAACCCAGGTAGGTACTAATGTAAGACAGAAAATTCCATACCCTATTACAAGCCTAGGTATGTAAGTACTAATTGTGGGATGAATGAGAAACAAGTGTAAGTGCATATGAAATAAGAAGCACTTGTACTTGTTTCACATTCACCCCTCGTAATATAATACTGAATAATGTATACCCTATTACAACCCTGGGTAAGTACTAATGTATGATTGAATATTGTATGCCCTATTATAAACCTAGGTAAGTACTAATTTAAAATTTAACACGAGATGTTTGTAAAACACGTATGCCCCCAATGGCAGCCAATTAGTTATTTTGAAATAAAGGTCACCGTGACCCTAACCTGTTGATCAGTATGCCATATTACAAACCTCAGCAAGTATCAATATAAGACAGAACATAGCTGCCGTATTACAAACCTGTGTTAAAAGGTAATCCGAATAGTACCCAGCCATTAAAGATCCACATATACCTCCTATCTCAAGACTACTGGTGAAACTATTCCCTGAAAATATATGCAAATAAATCTACTTAAGAGACATCATATTTAAACTAGAATTATGTCCAAGGGACACAGCTTCCAGCACCATGTTCTCTACCAACATATGAAAATTCAATACTGAGACATATACTAACCTTGTATGCAGTTCAAATATATTCCCTTTTAAATGCTCTGGGTAAGAAAAAGGTTCAAAAGGAGAACTGGGCACAGCCACAAACAAAAACCTAACATGCAAAATATCCACAGCCTGATAACATTTCCAAAATGTTTCAGAACTTAAAGTCAAATAGTGCGTTAGCTGTACCAGACACAAGTTAAAAACTGCACTTCTTTATTTATTCAAGGGTCATAAGTCCTTTCTTACTGGGTGCACCCACCTAAAAACAAAACCGCAGGTGCACAACAATTTACATTATCCTGATTTACATACATAACTGCAGGATTTCTTGACTTTAGATCAAATATTTTATAAGCAGACCAGTGTGTGACACTAAATGTAGCTTCTAATAATGATACAAAATATAAACACACACACACAGATGGACAAGAAAAAAACTACACGCCCCCTCCTTAAAGCAGGGGCCTAAATTTGACCAGTGAAACATACACTGTACACTTCACCCCTCCACATCACCCCTATTACCGAAAATACCAGACCTGAGATGTCTCTTGAACAAGACAACTTTAAATGTTTGACTAATTCCTGTACAGCAAATGTAAAACATTTCCTCTATAAGTATGAGAAAGAGGAGCATGTTCAGGAGTATAACATGTTGTCTATTAAACTAGGAAACTGCTGTACTTCATACTCTGTACAACGAAGTCTTCATTGCAAGTAACTTTAAGACAGTCATATAAACATATGCATTCAGAGCGGACAATGAATTACCAGTAGTTAAAAATCCAACAAATTTTGTTTAATATGTTTAAGAAATTGGAAGTTTACCTGTGATTATAGAATGTCCTAACTGATTAACCAGATAAACTGGTGCCCACTGCAGCATACAAAACTGTACTACCGACACGATGCCGTAAGTTATACATACACCCAGGTATCCTGGCAGTTTGAGCAATTCTCTCCTTGAAAGAACAGTCTGTGGTTCTACAATAATCATAAGTACATTTTGAGAAACTCAATAAAAATAATTTTATAGTAATTATGTACTCATCTGAAAAAACAGTTCTGAAAAATTAATTGCTCATGAGATTTATCAAGATTTAATGAACCTCCAAAAGAGTTATTTAATGTGGGATTATTGTGTTTTGCCTAAAGAAAATATCAACAAGGCACTGGCGAGGTGAGATTGAAGGTGTCGGCCCCCCCCCCCCGGGGTTGGGGGTTCCCCCCCCCCCCGGCCCCCCCCCCCCTCCCCTCATAGTGACACCAGTACTGGTTTTTGGTCCCGACGGTCTCGAGTGACACAAGCTTTGCAGCCTAAAATAAATTAGTATAAACTATAAACTAACAAGGCACTGGCGGGGACTGAACCGGGATCACTTCGATCCCGAGGCAAATGCACTAGCACTGACAAAGGCAGCTCTACTTAATAAATAATCACAATAATACATTCAATATAGAAAACTGCAGCATTCTATTATATTGTACAGGTTATGTGAAGAAATGAGACCATTTTATATACAAATCAGCTTAGCAATTTTTTTAAATAAATTTGACACATCTCATCTTTCTTTTTAAACACAACACCCCCAGTTTGACTTGGATTATATAAATATTTCTCTAATTCATACCTTCATTTCCTGTTTTCTTTTTCTTGGATTCTTGTTCTGTGTAGTTGCTAGGCTTATCCTGGATGGTGAAAAACTGGATAAAACCAAACACCATTGCCAACACACCTGTGGTAAATATATTTAGATTTGTACTCTCAGTCTAAGGAGAATTTTGGAAAAGAAAATAGCTGCATGTAGAAAATTTTATGGTTGAAATGAAGTCCGCATTCACTGGTTAGGGTTACTACTTAATAATTACATGACTGTGTCACAAAGCCTTTTTATGTAAATCTTAGTGAAACGGGGGCATTAAGCACCCAAAGTAAGGTATAAATGTTTACCTGGCAGCATTAAACTGTACCTCCAATCAGAGTAGGTGATGATAAATGCAGTAATCAGAGGCCCAAAAGTTCCAGCAACATTCATTGACGTAGACAACACACTCCATGCAGTCCCATACTGGTTATCACGGAACCACTAATGATAGGAAAAATTAGTATCTAAATTTTTCTCAGTTATTAGTATTTCTTACTGGACATTCTTAATATACTACTAGTAACTTAGAGTGCAAAACAACTTCTGTCGACTTATGTCAATGGCTTTTAAGACACCTCCAATAACTGGACCAAACTGTTATCATTGAGATAGCTAGTCATTTTCGTTACTAGCTGGTAACCTTTCATGGCTTGTTGGGCTAAAGCAAATGATCAATATGTGTCTTGTGTAAAGACACACCTCAAGTAGCCTGACCCTGGATCAAACCCTGAACCTCTGAGTTATTAAGCAAACACAGTAACCACTACTCCACTGAGGACTATTATTGAACTAAAGGGAAAATTTGATTTTCAACTACTTTATATAGCAAACAATTCATCATACCTTTTGCATTATTATAGCTGCAGCAGGCCATCCAGGTCCTTGAAACACACCGTTGATAAGCCAAAATATTGTAAACAGAAGCAATGATCCATATACACCTTCAATGTAAAACGATCTTGAATTATAGAGACATGGTTAAAAATATACTTTGGTAACTGATTTTGTGGTGAAAGCTACTTAATTCAGTTTTAACTTTACTTATACCCCATACTGAGTTTGTTTTCTAAATCAGACACCATTCTTTTTTGCACTATGTACACCGAGGCTTTGCACAGAGTGTGTCGTATCATTTGATTTTATTGATATGTTAATACTGTAATAATAAACACAAACTAAAGACTTACTTGCAAACAATATAGCTGACATTCCAACCGCAACAAGACCAATTGACATGGCAAGGCGTGGACTGATAAAGTCCATCAGTATTCCACAAACAAACTTGCTGCCAGCATATGCCAACATCTGACCACTAAGTATCAAACCTGAAATACAACAGCAGAAGATTCCTGATGACCTTGACCTTTACTCTGCAAAATATTTAAAATGCGCTTGTCTATCTTTCATTTTAAACAGTACCATTGATTTTTCATATGCTTGCTCTTCGAATATTTACGGCCTGAAAAACCAACATGACAGACTTGTGCTAAAGGATAATGTTTCCCATAAATTATGTCTACAGACTAAATGAACTATAGACTTTATGAACTGAAGACTCTATGAACTATAGACTTTACAAAATAATACAAAAAGATATTCACAACCTTTTAATTTACTGAACTGAAAATACCTAATTGGTTCTTGTCAAGATTTTCTGATGTCGCTATCTCCGGAAGGGCAAAGGTCACTGACCGCCGGACATACACACTTAGCAGATAGCTCACATACATGCTTAAAAACACAACCTTCTGTTGTGTGCCCTCCATCTCTGTTCACCCTGAAAACAAACATTTTCAAAATGTAATTATCCCATTCATTCTAAGTGTCTATATATTTAATTTATGTTTATCGGTGGTTTATCGAAATATAACAATGAATTATATCATGATAAACCCACAATCCTTGCAGTGAAAATTTTCTAAAACCTGTCACCCGGAATTAACATCAAAAAGTGTACCAAGGGTTATGAATGCCGAAAACCAGACGATGACGTTGTTAACATCGTGTCATGTTTACTATGCTTTCTGATGACATTTCCTGCGATTTTCGACATTTTCTTCAAACAAACTCAACATAAGTAGAGTTTGAGATATAAAATAAACAGAAAAATTGTTGGTATCAATGGAATATCACAATAATTTTACTTGTGAACACCATATGTAGTTATTTTCACTTGTGGCTGCACCAAACATGAAAATATAACTTTTGGTGCCCTTTTGGTGAAATTATAAGGTGATATTACAACAAAACCAACAATTATCCTCTATATCTCTTCCAACAGCAGACGACAAATAAAATGTCATCTGATCAGAATTTAAGTTGTTTTTGGATCACATTTATGCAAAAACCCCTATTTAAAGCAATAGACTTACCAAAACTGGAAGTCAGAAGATCCCATTGTAAAAATTGAGGTGTAAATGGGTTAAACTGTTTTAAATTCTATCAAGGAGCAGATCAGTGGTCTAGTGGTTAACATGCTGGACTTGTTAACCAGGGATCGCAGGTTTGAGCCCGGCTACTCCACTAACATAACTAATGGTCTTTCAGATGAGACCTAATACCAAGGTCCAATGAATCGGTGTTGTACACCGGGCATGTTAAAGAGCCAGGGGGTGTCTCTGGAATGGGATGCATTCTGTATCTTGCACTAACCTCCGAAAACCTAAAATAATTAAACTCTTCTGGGGGTGTTGGTAACATGGATTATTTGGTACCAACGATAAAACTCAAAGTACAATACAAATTTTATCAAACCATGGAGTGAATATAATATTAATAAAATACTACCATCTACATGTCTGACTGCCTTTCTATTTATTTGAAAACTCTTAATACAGCTGTATGGTAAATTAAACTCACTATAAATTCCAGCTTATTTTTTACTTTAATTTCCTTAACCCAGCTGTCAACTGACAACATCTTATCTTAACTTAAACAATATTTATTGCAAATAAGTTAAAGGTCAGATGGTGCTACTGGAGTGCAGCTACGGGGATGGCGAAAATAACACAAGGAAAATGACAAGATTCAATGAGACATTACCTGATTGGTTGAAACAGCTGTGTTTACAAATGAGAATATGCATATTAAAAATAACATATTTCATACAATGTCTTCAGACTTGTACATGTAAAAACATTTTCAGACTGGTTATATAACAATAATCATGCCAGTTAGATAAAAGGTACACACATGCACTATTGACCATTGAATCTCATCCAAGTCAGAAAGGTGGGACAGGGTGTTTCCTCAGAAACAAGAAATTGTAAAAAAAATGAATCAGTAACTATACAATGCAACATCTTTTGGTGTCTGAGACAGTAATTGGTCAACATTTGATAACTGGGTATGATACTTGGCCACTTTCTGCCTGTTCTTGCGGTATACTACCGGAATTCAAAGGTAAAAATAATCTCCCAGTGGGAGATGCCATTTTATCGTAAATATAAACTTCTCAAATAATGATCAAATTGACCTTTAACCCAGACTGTAAACAAATTGTTGACTGATTTCAATTTGTGCAGACCGATTTATCAATATCTCCAATAAATGGTATACCAGTCTGCTTCAATGTGCCACCTGTTATCGGTGAATTTGATAGTGTGTCAGTTTTTCATACATTTTATCATGGGAATTTTAGCTGTTAATTGGTGTCTGTTCCCATAAAGGGGTCATTTTGTTATGGCTTGTGGCTAAGTAGGCCAAGTTGTAAATTGTAGTCAATCAAATTAATTAATCACAGGATGTAAACATACTGGTTCTCGGACTCTAACAAAACACAGGTACAAAACAAGGCTGGAAAATTGAATAATATAATCATTACCTGGTCATATAATCATTTTCTATACGCAAATAATTCAAATCTATTGTTATTTTCCAAAAATATATTGTGTTTATTTTAAAATCCTACTTTCTCTTTCCTGAGTTACATTATTGTGAACAGAAAGTGAAAGTAGATTTAAAAATGCTTTGATTTAGAACAGATGTTTAAAGCAGCTTTTCAACGCCATTAGTGGCTTCATTAGCTTGAACGCAGGCATGCATTAAAAATCTCCCGCAAAAATGACAAATCTCTCTCATTTTTATGACAAATCAGCCTCATTTCTATCAAAAATGGTTCACAGGTATGTAACAGTATCTGCAAAAACGCAAAACTGACATATGCCTTCATTAAAGTTCTATAACGCCTAAAGGCCTGACCTTTTTCTGCTGCTCAATATTTTACTATAATAATCGAAACTTCTTTATTTTATAAATAATCAGTAAATTTACAAATAAAATGCAAATCAAGTATTATCCAACCATTCATGAACCTGGTTTGTACTATCTATCTATCCGACTACTACTCGACTTTGTGTATTGTTGGTGCAGAAAAATAAGTGTAAATACCTCGGCAGCACTCCTTGCCCGCTCCTTTTATGTAGCAATTCAATGAATATATCTGGATAAAATGAGTAGCGTTGCTGAAAGTTTCAAGGAATACAAAGGTATAATATGTTTCACTATTTATTGATTCGTGAAATGGATGTAAATGGTGGATACGAATCTAAGGGAAGTAACTGCTCCCAGTGTCAAGACTTGTGTAATCTCACTGTGAGAAGTGCTCACTGAACAAGGCTCAATGTGAGAAGTGTCCACTGAACAAGGCTCAATGTGAGAAGTGCTCACTAAAAATGCTCAATGTGAGTATTGCTCACTGAATATTCACTGTTGGAAGTGCTCACTGAACAAAACTCACTGTGAGAAGTGATCACTGAACAAAGTTCAATGTGAGAAGTGCTAACTTAACGATGCTCAGTGTGAGAGTGCTCCCTTAACGATGCTCAACGTGAGAAGTGATCCCTTAACAATGCTCAATGTGAGTAGTGATCACTGTGAGAAGTGCTCACTGAACAATTTCACTGTGAGAAGTGCTTACTGAACAATGCTCACTGTGAGTAGTGCTCACTGAACAATGCTCACTGTGAGGAGTGCTCACTGAACAATGCTCACTGTGAGGAGTGCTCACTGAACAATGCTCACTGAGAGTAGTGCTCACTGAATAATGCTCACTGTGAGAAGTGCTCACTGAACAATGCTCACTGTTAGAAGTGCTCACTGAATAGTACCGTCACTGTGAGTAGTGCTCACTGAACATCACTCACCAGAAGTGCTCACTGAGCAAAACTAATAAATAATAAAGATGGTGTTGTGAAAAAAAGGGAGGAGTACTTCATTAAATAGAAATGAATTCAAATAGTTTTATGTTAATAGAAATAGTTTTTGAAAAAATGGGACAGTTTTGCGACCCTGCGACCACATACACGCATCACACATACACGCATCACAAAGCAAACTCCCGATTTCAAACGAAATCGGGAAACAATAGCTAACTTTGGTAACCTGTCAAGCCTCCCCGATGGGGATTTGCAAACTGGTTAATAAGTTAACTTTTACATATATAACTTCGAGACTTTTACTATAGTATATATTGCAGAATTTTGTAACATTTCAAACAGTAAATAAATTTCAAAATATCAAATATCAGACTGACGTTGATTGAGTAACGTTAACTTATATTTTTATTTTTAGATGCAATTGCGCCATTTAATTTTTTTTAAATGTGAAAGAAAAATTGTTTTGATACAGTCATAGCGTTTTCGAAGTGCTTGTTCGTATGGTGTACGTTTTAGCTAGCAAATTGCACGGCGGTAGACAACGATACAAGCTGGTCTTGAATGGCTGCACCTCATGTTCGGTTTCGCCATTGACTTGATAAAATCCAGTCTAATGGTGTAACGTTGTCCGTTATTCATGTTTTCCGAAGTGACGATTGACAGTTACCACGTCGTCTGTCTGTTTCTTCGTACGTCTGTGAGTTATTTTAAGGTTTTGTGGTGACGGAAAGGGCACGTGAGATACTGGCTGCAGGTATTTTGATGCTTTAATCTGCTTTATCATAAATATATGTGTTTATAATCATTTGAAAGATCAATGAGCGCTGAACTATTTTATAGAATATGAAATATGCAATACTAAAATCTATTATGATTATTATTATTTATACTTTATCGACTGTACTTAAATGCTGAAAGTCGTAAACTATGTCTGAGTATTATTTTACGCTAGTTTCAAACATATTGTGAAAAGGGGAGCAAGTATGTAGACTATTTCTTTTCTTGTAACGTAGTTACTTCCCTTAGACCAAAGCGCTGAAAACGCTCACCGCTTGGGGTAAACTAGACCAACAGCTCCAAATTAGTCCAAATAACAAGATTGATAAAATATTGAAACAAAAAATGTCCACACATACAAACTATGCATATGCCTTTAAAAAGATAAGTAAGTTAAACAGATATGACATATTACCGTCCGCTTTTAATTCACACTTTTATGCCTGAACAATATTGCGGAAACATAATAAATTATATTGTACAGGTTTGTTACATTGCCTTATCTTATATTAGTTAAGAGACCTCTTGTCACTTAAACGCTTAAAGAAGTTGAAACTCGATTGTTCAATGGAGACAGTCCAGCAAAAATGAAAATGTATAAAGGTTTCTTAATCAGTTCGAAACCAAACTCGTCTACGAACGAGCTACTTTATGCATTGACTGTATTTAAACTCCAAAAGAAATCGTATAAAAAGACAATTCATGTACTAGAACTTTGCGTACATCGGTAGTAATTATAGCACGAGACGGTTGCGGACATTACAAATAGGTCTAGCTACGCCCCTGGCTTTTATGTAGTAACCTAAAGGTACATTTATGGTACTCTGAGGGGTGTAAATTTGCCTATTAACTTCAAGGTTCAAATATTACTGGTATTGTGATGGTTGCATAAATCACATTACAGGAGATCTGAGGGTTGCATATTTGTCTAGGTACCTACAGATACATAATAGCAACATGAGGAATCATCCCAGACTGCTTATGCACGTAGCATTGTGTAGTTGATCACTATCAAGTTTTTTTAACTATGCCCCTAAACTGGTCCCGCCCTATGTAAATATTCTGAGAAACTTTAAGAATATTCTTGCAAGGCCCAGATTTAAGATATTTTGGTCCTCTCAAGTTTCTTCAATATTGACGCCGCTCGCATGTCATTTGTTTTACATACGGAAATTTTCAAACATCTTCTTGTTTAAATCACATGGCATTGGACATTTTAAGGCCGGTGGATATACGTCGTCCACAATTTGCTTCGAACACCATTTCCTACTAAAGCACTTGGCCAGTTTCAAAGAAACTTCACAGGAGTATAACTTGCACGAAATTCTACCAAAAATGTCCAAAAAATTTAATTCCTTGCAGAATTTTAGTTGCCATGGCAACAAAAAAAGAACAATCTTTAAAAATCTTCTTGTCTGACGCTACAATGCCCAGTGCCTATATATTTGGTAATTAGCATTGTCTAGTAGTCTCATACCAAGTTTGTTCAAATCATCCCCTGTGGTTAAAATTGGCCATGTCCTGAGCTTCGATTTACAGGGTATAGTATACATTGTATAACTTTATTTAGACCATTTCCCTCCAAACCTAGCCGCGCGCTGTAACCTTGAGCATGGCCGCTTGGCCTATTTTAATGTTTTTCAAGCTACAACAAAGAAATTCGGACCACGTTTACAGTTTTGCAAACATATTTCAGTACTAGCCTTCGATGACATTGACCCTGACCTTTTGACCTACTTTCTTGTTTTTGAGACATATTTGAAGTTTGGACCAAGTGTACAGTTTTGCAAATTTATTACAATATGTTTTTTAAATGACCTTTTCTGACCTTTTTTCCTTTGGAGCAATGGTTCTCAGATGAGCTACTTAAAGGCCATCATGGCCATATTGCTGACCTAATGACTTGCAGGCATGTGGTCTAATTGCTGTAGCCGCTCTCTTTCTCTCTTTCAACCTAAATATGCATTACAGATGCTCCCGAGTCTTGCGGCTTTGTCCTTTTATAGGTTCTCCGAGTTTTGCAGCTTTGTCCTTTAACTAAAGTTACATTAGAGGTTCTCCGAGCTATGCAGCTTTGTCCTTTAAAGTTACATTAGAGGTTCTCCGAGTTATGCAGCTTTGTCCTTTAACTAAAGTTACATTACAGGTTCTCCGAGTTATGCAGCTTTGTCCTTTAACTATAGTTACATTACAGGTTCTCCGAGTTTTGCGGCTTTCTCCTTTAACTAAAGTTACATTACAAGTTCTCCGAGTTTTGCGGCTTTGCTCTTTAGCTAAAGTTATATTTTAAGTTCTCCGAGTTATGCAGCTTTGTCCTTTAACTAAAGTTATATTACATTTGCTCCGAGTTTTGCGGCTTTGTTCTTTAACTAAGGTTACATTACAGGTGCACCGAATTTTTGCGGCTTTGTTCTTTAAGTAGGTTACATTAGAGGTGCTCCGTCGGAGTTTGCGGTTTTGTTCTTTAACTAAAGTTACATTAGATGTGCTCGGAGATTTGTCCTTTAAATGACTTAAGTTACATTATAGGTTAGTCCTACAACTGCATCAATGTGTTACAGATTTCTGCTCAAAAACATATGCAGCTTAGTACTTTAACACTCTGGGTTTGGCCAAACAGTCTGTTAGAACGAAACAAGAAATGCTATTTGTTTAAGCAGCAATGCTTAATTAAGACTCGGAACACTACTCATTTGTCAATTTATACGTAAGAAAAATATTTCCGCTGTTAGCTGCTCCAGAACAAGGCAGCTTAAGACTTCATCTAAATTTTATTTTTGTGTTTGTTTTTATTGCGGGCCGCAAGTAATCATAAAAGTCGTCATTCATGTTTGAGTCAAACTAATAAAGGTAATGGTAATGAAAAATAAAGACATGCCAGGAACGGTCTATATACCGGTAGTATTCCTGGACACGCACATATATATATTATTATCCGATAACAGTAAAGTTTGGAGTAATAGGGTGTCGTGTCAGGTTTTGCTTGTTCAGTCAGGATTGGTTTCCTTGAGTTCTTTGGAGCCATGCCTCAACATCAGCCGCCACCAATTTCCAAAATATTTACATGTCAGTATTGTTTGTGGGCCCGTATCACAATTTTTCTTGTTTCTACCTTTAGGTGACATACCTTACCTTTGACATGGCTCCAAATCTGGAGACATCTTTCCCGAAAGGGATAATGATTGGATCGTTTTTCTTTACGATTTATTCAGACGGCGAAAAAGAATCAGGTGTAATTTTGACATAATATTATGTTATTCAATTCACGTATACAAACTAATTTACATAGTTATGAATGAATCATCGAAGAGAACGCTTCAAGCGTGAAATACTTACATTATAAACTTTTTTGAAGTCTTCATTAAAACTCCCAACCACAAAAAATTATATTTTATCACTGGTTTATATTAATAGAAAATCAAATATAGTGTAGTAAATAGTGATACAGTAGCCGAAATGCCTAATGTGTATAATTAGACTGTTTGCTTTTTAGTAAAAAGAGATGATGTATATGTATATCAATTTGGGACACGTGCGTACGCAAGACATTTCATCATTAAAAGACTGTTTATGTGGTTCCGGCCGACCATCTGACGTCACGGGTCAGATTGCCAAGACTCTCGCAAGAGACTGCGGCCAGAACCTTTAACTCAGAATTCTTTTTGTACTAAGATATTGTTTTCTGGAAAATATTGAGGCGTACAAGCAATTATCACGAACTGATTTCCAGAAGAAATTCGTTCCAAAAATGAAGAAACAGTCTTATCGCAAAAGGACCATTCCCACCTGACACTTGCCAGAAAGTGTTTTGTTCATACAGGGATTATTTATGAACTTGTCTCTGGATCGTGCATGCATTTTGCACCCACACTATTTTATATCCAGAACTTCCTGGTCCATATAACGTTAAATAAGAGCGAGAGTGCGTGTATATCGAAAGAAGCAATGTGCAGTTATGTAAATATGTTGTCTTAAAATGCTGAAGCTTGAACATATTGCGGCATTGACATGCAGCAAAAACAAACAAACTTCTATTCACCAATTGTTATAATATTTTAGTTTGACACGAATGAATAATTTTGCATGTGCATGAAATCGGTTACACACAAGAAGAAAGTACGTAAAGCCGTTGACTTGATGTCTGACCTTGTCATTAGAGCTTTGAATACACCTTTTCTTCTGGTTATGGTTTGTGTAAAAAATCAACAAAGTTTTGGAACCAGAATACTTGTTTACTATTATATATTTCATTTGGCTAGAAAGTTCTGTTTGTCAAATTTATCAAAAGCTCGCAAAAAGTATTTTTATTTTTTACCGTAACATTTAACTCCTGTGCATCATAATTTGGCATGACCACATGTCTTCACATTAATATGATTTATTCTACAGCGATTATTGAACTTTGACGAATTTGTACCAACAAATACATAGCGCGCATAGAACCTAAAAGTGTTCCTGAATCTCGTGTACGCCATAGTGCGGTTCAAGCTTGGCCATTTCTTACCACAGCTAAAGATAACAGGCAGGCTACCGTCTCTGATGCTAGGTAACGTGGAACAGGTCGCCATTTGGAGTAGAATCATCAGGATTTATCAGTATGTTAGATTCCAGGTATCATCCAGCTACAGTTGATCATCTACTAAACTTCATCTAGTTATATAAGAAACTCATACAGACGGGAGGACTGAGTCATTGACTGCTTCAGTTAGAATAAGATCTGGAAATAAGGGTATGTTTGTATGTATCCGTTTATACAGTATGTTATCAGGGGCGACAATTGTCTGGTTCTAAGAATGATGCTTATATATACTTACATTTAAGGACTTTGTTCCTATTTGTATAAGCGAGTACAAGAGCAATGCTTTTTATGTGCTTGGTCCAACCAGGGTCCGTATATTACACTATTATTATTGTAATATACGGACCCTGGTCCAACGGCCTCTACAAATAAGGCAAATTCCTTCACTTTTCACTGCGAATCATATTGGTAGAACCTTATTTAAATGTTTCTGTAAAGATGCTATGCACAGTTTTCTCAATTCAGACAGCCATTTTTAAATCGCTCTTCAAAATTTTATAGAATACAAAATTTAAATGGAGAATCTTAAACACTGCATTAATTCTTACAAATTACCAGTCAGTGGTGGCAAGGATTATCCCTTTATTCTTTTTTATTACCATATATGTTTACAGACATTTGAATAAGAGTAATTTATAAGTTTTTCAAGTGTGTATGTTTCTTACGTGCTTGCATGAATACCATTTCGTGTTATTATAAAAAGTTACCGTTGAAATGTATTAAACTTTCTTTCGATCTTGCATTCCTATTTTTATAAATGACACATTCGAGGACCTCAAGTGAGAGAAAAGCTTTTGAAATTAAGTACTCGACAAACTCTGACGACTGGTGCTTAAAGATCAATAAGAACTGTAAGCTTGTTTTACTGTTCCGGGTACATATTTGTTGAATCTTATAAATTTTTTATCAAAGTTAAAATGTTTCAGCGAGTCCATTACGGTAGACTGTGAGGCGGCTGACTGTACTTAAACCTGCTTTGGGGTGCCTGATTGTAGTGCCAGAACACTTGGGTAGATCCGCATATCAGTCATTTAGGAGTCAGATAAATGACTTTCTATAGTTAACAAAGCTGCCAAATGTGGCCACAAGGTGCTTTGGTACCAAATTCCCGGCATGCAGTTTAATAGAAACACCCGTCAACATGGAAGCCCTGCAGCGCAGTGCTGGCACATTCACCTAGGATCAGAAAGTCTGGCGTTCAATCCCCACCAATGCCATGGAGACAGTATCCTTAGGTAAGATACAATAATTCCACCTACCACTCTCCGTTTCCAGGGTTGATTCCATCTTGAGTGAGTCTCGTGAGTGATTCATTGAAGTTGTAAGAATTGGATAAAATGAACATTTATGTATATATATATTATAAATCAAGACAACACATGTACTGCTTGCATAGATCATTTATTCTTGGTTTTGTTTATATAAATATAATGATTATGTAAGTACACTGATATGTATAAATGAAATCTTATATATTGCATGGTAAACAACAATTCACCTTCACATAGAAACCTGACTTTGCACCAAAACATTATTACATGAGATTATTAAACATTTTAAAGATACCAGAATGTTTTGAAAATTTGTATTCTTCAGCTGTTAATCACAAATGGCCACATATATGACATAATTATATGATAAAATCATTATGTTTGTTTGTTCGGTACAGAAAGGTCAAAATACTGCACTCCATCTTCCATAAGAAAAATGCACACTGACAAAAGTATACAGGTGTAGTTGCAAGTTACTCTTCTGTAATCTTTTTGCAACCTTTCATATCAATCATTAATGATGAATGATCAAAATTAATCTTCATTTTTTCAAGACTCATTCAGAAGTAGAAAAAAATAAAACAAATCTAAATGAAGTTGTGAATTTCTGATGAGGGTGGCAGTTTTTCTAGCGATGGCACACCTTAGCCTCACTTTCATATAATGATAATTACATCTACATGTACATTTGTTCATGTATACTGATGCACTACTTTTATATTGAACATAAATCAATCCTATATGAGATAAACTTAGATCTACGTGTGCTCATTTTGTATATTTTAGTAAAATGGTCTATATCAGGCAACAACAGTAATCACTCAAAATTAATATTTTGGACAGCAATTAAAAATGGAATAGCAATGGCCCTGTATATAATGAAATTGCTTCTAACATAGCTTCTTCCTTTAAATCAGGTTTGAAAAAAGGTCAATGGTTTTAATGGATTCCTGAAATATTCCTGTATATACAAAATGTAACTTCCTGTCTAAGATAATGTTCTGTGATGAAAATAATGTTGGATTTTCATGTCGTATCTGATTCAGTCCTAATCCTGCCAAGGGCAGTAACTCTTGTCACTTCAGACAATGAAATCTGCAGTCTATAAATTATGGTCCACACTGTTTATTCTTTCTCTTTGGTGTGTAAAGTTTTACAGTTTCCCTTTATATGTTACAGATCACCGCTTTATATGATAAATGGATCTTTCTAAATAATAATCTGTAGATCAAGTCCTTATGTTAGATGCTTAGCAGGATCAGAATGAGAAGGAGGGTAACTTACTTAGCAGGATCAGAATGAGAAGGGAGGTAACTTACTTAGCAGGATCAGAATGAGACGGGAGGTAACTTACTTAGCAGGATCAGAATGAGAAGGGAGGTAACTACTTGCTTAGCAGGATCAGAATGAAAAGGGAGGTAACTTACTTAGCAGGATCAGAATGAAAAGGGAGGTAACTTGCTTTGCAGGATCAGAATGAAAAGGAAGGTAACTTACTTAGCAGGATCAGAATGAAAAGGGAGGTAACTTACTTAGCAGGCTCAGAGTTGAAAAGGGAGGTAACTTACTTAGCAAGATCAGAATGAAAAGGGAGGTACATTCCTGTTGTGTACTATTTTAGACAAACCGGGTGAGAAATCTGATGTGATAGAGAAAGATAATGCTTCAGGTAAATATGATAACAGATTCTTTTGTGTAAGCTGTTGGGTAAAAGGACACCTTACTAGTGAACTTAAATGAGGTAGAGGTAGCAAATGAAATAGACTTTTACAAACAGATACAAGCTTTTTGGACCAGCACACTTTACATATCCTGTAACATTTTTGAGGTCCACAAAAGATCGAAATTGTTTGAAGAAAAACAGCAGAAATCTGGAGTGGTTCACATCCTTGGATGGCAATTACATGGCATAAACTTTTAACATGATTTAAAAACATGCTGAAAATTTTCAGTTCTAATTTGTGTACAGCATAAAAAAACTACTTTGAAAGTATTTCTCTTTCACCATTTCATAGTGATAGACAAGGATTTCACTACAAGAAATAAAATGACAGAAAGCGTTTTTAAACAAAGCTTTAAATAAAGGAAAAGTTCTTGATTTTAATATGAAACTGAGAAGAAAGTCCCTGAATAAAGGTGAAGATGGGGGATGGAAATCAGAGACATGTTTTACCATAATAATGTCTCATTTTTACTGCAGCTCATCAATTATAACAAAATTATAACATAATTAACTGCAGTTACTAATTAAAGTAAGCAAATAAACTCAACAATCAATTTAAATAGATAGAAGATGATGACAGTTTTAAACATGTATGCTAAGTATATAATATATATGTAAAGTCTTTATCATACTGGTATATAGCAGCATGTAATATGCTCACAGGAAAATAGTCCAGTATATGAATGAAGATATACTCTATATTAAGCTTTCTGGTTGCCTAAATTTATTAAGACCTGTTATGTTAGTGACAACTGCCATTGCTTATCCCATATAAATCTGTCAAAAAAACAGGACATTTTCTTTTTAATTGGTCAGGTGCAAAACAATGTTCTGTAAATGGTCATGTATATTAAATGTTTTGCCATGATCAGAATTATGATAAATGAAGAATTTGTTCAGAAATAATTTCTTGTACATTTCGGAGATCTCAATAACATTAAGGTACTAGAATTTGTAAACATGTAACAAAAACACAAAAACAATTTTATATAATAACAATACATAACATATAATTTCAGATCTATTGCTTTCTTTTCATAAACACATATAATAATTATATTCTTAACTTTCTGAGTACTTTAACAATAGTTTAACAACAAAACTGGAAGACCCTGGTTAAGTACAATTTTAGAGACCAGTCATAAAACTGCTGCGTTCTGATTGGCCAACAATGACCTCAGATTTCAGACTGATGAATCAGAAGCCAGGGATTGCAGACTGGTCTCTGACTGGTCAAGAATGACTTGTATCTCACTTTTCAAAACTGACCAATCAGAAGCCAGGTATGGTCTCTGATTGGTCAAGAATGACCTCAGTTTTCAAAACTGATGAATCAAAAGCCTGGGATCTAAAACTGGTCTCCAAAAAAGTTTTACAATTTTGGACCCTGATAAGTTCATGTCATGCCTGTTCCAGCATTGATAATTAAAACAGCAGAGAGATGTACAGATCTCTGTGAAAGTCTAATGCATTAGGCATTGTCCACTTTTGTAAGCTAGCACAAGACCTGATGCAGTGTACTCAAATAACATATATCTGTCACTGCCTTATTGCTAAAAAAAACTGTTTTAAAATTAAAATTCAAATAGGTAACTTCTTTCAAATTATATTAACATATTTTGACTAAAATAGGTCACCTAATCTAACATGCAAATTAATTCATAAGCCTATAAAATTCAAATTATTACTTTGCGGTAATGAAAATGTAATCGTAAAACTTTGTATGAGTCCCAAAACTTTTTAAAAATCTCTGCTGGAGCACTCGGTTTGACGTGTGTATAAATGCTTTATATATCTTCAACAGACTTGAATTGACATTTTTTTCAACTTTAAATCTATATTTTGTCATTCAATAAACTTTTTGTATCAGATTAAAAGCCATTGCAATAAACAACTTTCTAAAACAGATCTTTGACACAGGATCTTCACAGCACACTGGCCATAGCTTTTTATTAAAATCATCTTCATAACATCAAAGTCTTTCTCTAATTAATTCTTTAACTGGTATGAGCTAATCAACACAAATAACAAAAAAATACATGGTGTATATCTATTTAAAAAATAACATTTTATCTTTTAAAGCCAATACTATAAACTGAGGAATTTTGGCAATGATTTAATTTTTGCTATTTTTGTGAATTTCCCATGTAACAGGACTTTGCTTATCCCATGAAAGAGTCGTTTCTAATTTATAATAGAGGATTCTCCTTCGGCAAGTTTAAAAATTGCCGGTAAGTCTGTCTGCTCACAGTTTTACAAAAAGCGAAATTTTCATTACACAAAAATTACCTAATTTACAGTCTATCTAAAAAGGAGTCGTAAATACTTTAACTGCATATAATGATGTCATTGTTAAAGCAGATGTAACTTTTCTTGTAATAAAGTTTTCCTAGTTTTACTTCTTGGTGTCATCTTTTACTATATTTATAATAAATATATGCATATTTTTAATGAACAAATTTTAGAGAGCTCAAATTTATCATGTTTTCTATAAAACATATAGAATTACAGTACTTTGTTGTATTAAGATGTCAAGTAGAAAAATAAAATAAGATAAGGTATCGAAAATATACATCATCTTAAAATAACTGGGTTTTGAAATCGAGTCTCAGTTACAGCTAGTATATTATACCCCGCAAAAAAATATAAAATATGTATTAGATCTAGTAACAAAAAATATTGCATTTCAATAAAACACAGAACATGTTCTTCTGTGATGTCTTTTAAAACAAGACTAGAAAATCCTGCAATTTATTTATCTACCTGACTAGGCAAACATAAAACAGGAAATGTGCAGTGCATACTTGCTTTACATTGATACAAAACACCACTTTTAGAAGAACTATAAATTTCATTTCATCGCAATCAGGAAGTGTATCAAACAGCAGCCAGATACAGCTTCAACTAACAGCTCTTACACAACTTAAGTTCAGACACTGAATTCGAAAGCAAAGGTAACTTAACAGTACCTTTGCATAAAACTGAATGATATAGTTCTGAATATTATTTATACAAATACAACTAAAATGTTCCCTTTCGTCAGGAAAGTCCCTGCCAAGTAATGTAAAAGAGAAACATGTGACCTGTGAACTCTGGCATCTTGGCAGTAGGTCATCACAGAATGAACATGACATTGATTGTGCTTGATTCTTTCGAAAGTAGATAATGCCATTCAATATTATGGGCCTGACATAAACAACCATGACTGCCTACCATGACCTAACAAGTGACATGGTTCCTGCATCCCAGAGCTGTCTTGTTATACTGATCACTTGTGCCAAATTATAACAAAATCCCATCATGCACCAAAGTCTTGGGTGTGATACAAAACCTACTGAATCACTACGAATATATTAGTAAATACTGGCAAAGGTGAGACAGTATTGCCAACTTTGACCTTGACCTTTGAGCTAGTAACATGGCTCATGAACTGACACGCTGCCATGTTAATCATCTGTGCCCAACTATTTTGAAACCCTACCATGAAGGACACAGTGACAGGATGGGCATGCTTTTTTTAGGGCGCACAGTCACACATGTACACACACAGGAACAGAGGTTACACTAAATGCCCTTATGCTAATTACCATGATGGGGCATATACATTATAAATCTACAGATCTACCATATATCACATTTCTATATATAGGCAAGCTGACAATATCATATATACTGCAACATCTCTATATCACTCTTAGGTTTGGTTTCAATTCTGACGAAATTTGAATTTTGTATGAATTAACCATCTGCATCATCAGAGCAAACTGAAGCCGGGTACCAGAAGCTCCTCTATACAGTGCTTCCCAATTCTTAGTGTAAGAAAGCTGTAAATTCCACTAACTTCTATTTCAAGTTTTGAACCCAGCTTCCTTACTATTGGCACAGTTAACAATGTGATTTTGGCAAAATTAATTTGACACCTTTCACAAAAGTGGGTTGCATGCTGCCTGCATCTCTTCCATCTGTAGATGCTCTGCTACTTCTGTCTGGATCTGACAAATGCCTTTCACACAGTCATTTGCTGGGAACAAATTTCACTGCTAACGGTGACCTCTGGTCACATGACTAGTTTCTAGGCATATCATTGGTCAAGAAGAACATGAAGACTGTGTCACTAACTCACAACTTGACTGGATCACCATTTGTTCTGGAAAAAAGAAAAGCATTCATTTAATGAAGGAATGCATCAGTACATCTATATTAGGAAGTAAGCTTGAAACCACAAATTTTCAATTTTTTGCCTAGTACATTTTAGTGCATTTATATTTACATTATATAACTTATTTTTCATTACCACAATCTA
Organism: Saxidomus purpurata; assembly: GCA_022818135.1. NCBI lineage: Eukaryota > Metazoa > Mollusca > Bivalvia > Venerida > Veneridae > Saxidomus > Saxidomus purpurata. The sequence goes on from JAFMSR010000010.1 coordinate 29,149,933, forward strand.
TGATATTTTTTCATACTCCCACACCACAACCTGATGTAATTGCTTTAACATGCAAGATAATCACCTTGCAAACAGACAATTAGCTTCAAAACAATAACAACTCAACTAGCAGCCTTTCTTTAAAGCTTATGTGACCAAAAAGACGTCAATGACATGCTTATAATACTTCAATACCTATACATCACTTACATTCCTTAGTGTTTGAAATTATTTTTTGTCCAATCCCAGCGCAATGCAATGTGTGCTGCACTTTAACTTGGGTAAATCAATAGTAAGATCAGTAAATGGGGGGAAAATGCTAATTTCAAACACTAAGTAGGTTAATGTTCATTACGATACATTTACTACAATAAATTGGTCGTGGGACATGCGCCACGCCAGACCAATTTATTTTCGTAAATGCATCATAATGAACACTAACCTATACATAATTTCAAACGTTCAGTCTAAACACTGATTACTTCACATTTTAAAATTATCCACAGGAAGCAGTTGCATTGAAAGGTATTGCATGTTTGCATGTCTCTTTTGATGCTCTTTCATCTTGTTTTAATTGTTTTTTCAATAATTCATCACCACAATTAAGGATAATTCATGTCATGTCATTTACTGTCATAAATCTACAGCCTGCATGCATTTTAATGCAAAACTTAGGTACTTTGAACCTCGAGTGTGTGTGCTCACCTTAAGTATTACTTACTATGACCTATCTTTTTATATTATAAGGTCTGCACCAAATAAAACCAGTTCTCTTTTGTTAAACTTGACATTTTTGCTGACTGTTTTGCTAGCTGATTATACAAGTCAAATAGAATTTGTCAGTAAAATCCTGAATAGTTAACATGACATACTGTAAATCATTAACTATTCACAAGAACTTAATTTTCACATGTTTTTTTCATTCGCCATAGTTCTCCTTCACAAATTTATTATTTCGCTGTAAGTTTTCCGGAAATGTTTGATAAAATTTCAACAGTGTGAACCAGCATGATCACTTGCTCATTATAAATTCATGGTCTCGTGAACTGGTACAGTATAATTAACATTCATTTCTGTAAACTCATACAACTTGTTGTGTGTTTTTTCATTTATTTATGTTACCATTGAAAATCTTTCATGGTGTACAATTTGGAGGAATTTTCGAAATACAATGTAAAAATGCAAGAAGTAATCTGTCATATACAAAAAAACAACAGCTGACAAGTATGAAGATTCATTCCATTGTCTAACCATGTGATTGAACATGTTCAATGGCCTTTAACAAAACCTTCCTATATTTCATGTACATGTATTTCAATCTTAGAAGTAAACTATTATGCTTTCAGCGTGTCTAAAATCTGACTTTACAATGTACTGTAAATGAAGTAACTTTGCGAATTAAATTTGTGATGTTTTGCAAATTTCCCATTGGCTAATTTGTGAAAGATTCATTCGCATAGATTTACTGCAAGAGAATGTCCTCTTGCATAAAACCTGAACAGCTGAGCATGCAAAATGGTGAAATCTAACTTAAGTATTTCTTGCCTTAAGACTCAGATATACCCGAGATGTTCACTCACGGCTGAGATATACCCGTAGATGTTTACTAACGACTGAGACATACCCAAAGATGTTCACTCACGGCTCAGATATACCTATTTTGGGACTTGCTGTACCTCTGATCAGAGTAAGTTTAATTTTTCACAAAGTTTGATTTTAACAGATTTTAGTTGATGACGCAGATACAGGAAAGCTGTGACTGCAGACGAAACTTACATAAAACATTAATTAAGATAAAAAGTCGTTATGGATTATCTAGATATAGGTAATTTATTTCTGAAATGCACAAATTATTGTATATTACATGTTCAATTACAGGTAATTATTTGGATGATTTCATAAGTTTAAGCGAACATTTTCTTTGAAACTGGATAATTATAACCTTGTTGTGTTATGCAAACTGTGCATTACCTTAAATATTATGAGTCAAATAATCTTTACAGTTTGATTTCTGCATGCAAGTTAAGTCATCAATACTTCAAAATGCAACATCACTGTGAATTTCATTTAACTAAAGAAGATGCAAAGATTACATCTTCTGTAAGACCATTATTAACAAATAAGTCTTTAGTTCCAGAAGCACGCATTGCAAATAAGTTCTTCAAGTTTACTTCTTTGAAGTTTTCCAACTTATTTTACTTCTAACATTAGTATAGTAACAACACTTACAATGATGTTTTCAAGCAGTAAAAATGCTAAATGCTCCATAATGTCATTGACATTTTTTCTTAATATTCACAGCACAGAAAATTTAGTGAATATAAGCTGTAATTATGAAATAAATGTTAATACCATTCACATGAATATGTCACATTGATCATGCATCAAACCATAAAATAATTCATGGACTTTCAGCAGAAATACTACCTTAAAATATTTGTCATTAATCTGTGTTACCCCATGCATTGATATCAGTTTTGTCAGACCAAGGTTAGCTCACAGAGAAGACAGTTATTGGGACGTTACCAGTAAAGCTACAAGACTATAATTGTGTGGCCTGTGTGATAACTTTAATATTACGTCATTTACATATAACATTTAATTATACATGCACACTTTTGCAACTATTACCAGATGCCAAATAAAATAATTTTGATATTTATATCCTCAGTTTGTATATGTTACCCTCTATACTGATATAATTTGCAATTTAAATTGAAAGGAAACTGGCTACGCTAAATAGGTTAAGATGTTTATATTTACATATTCTGATATTCCTTTAACAATTATTTCTTGTTACACTTCAGGTACTTAATGTTTTTCGACATTTTTCGACGTAGTCATATACTTTTGATTTGAACTTCCGTTGGTATGGACGCGTTGCTAACCAACTTCGTTATAATGTGACCAATCAGAATCTGCAAATTATTGGCTACCCCGGAAAAGCAGTGTACTGCCCGGAGCCTTCTGAAACACAAAATGTGTATATTTTTTTATATTATAGTTATTTATAATAAATCATGTTGCAAAAAAAAAAAACAGAACACGTTATGTCAAGGTTTCTGGACAGGACGAAGATCCTTTTGTATTCAACGAGGTGTTGTCCAGGGCCGAGATCTAGCGCCTTGATTATTATACCGCCATTTTTTGTTTTGAAAAAGTATGATTACAGGTATGTTCTTTTGAAATGTGAATAGATTCTGTTGCTATACTTTCTAAAATTTGATGCTCTTGCTTGTGACACCATAAAAGCACCATTTCTTTTCACAATCAACTCTCGCTTCAAAACTTCATGGATATTCGTTACCAACAATTTTCGTAATTTGAACCGTTATTGCGTACCCTGAAAATTCGAACCATTCCTAAAAATGAAATTCCTGTTACTTAACTTGAAAAATATTGAAGTGTGTGCTTTCTTATGAGACCTTAGTTTACATTTCGAAAAACATTCTAATCTTTCACATGTAAACCGCCGTGAAACGTATCTCGGAAATAAAGTGTTCCAGGTACGAGTTGAATACATGAAAGTAGTTCGGTGCTGTCAAGTAAGCCCGAGATGTTTTTCCTAGGGAGTATAGGCTGATCTCTTCCCTCCTCGTGCTGGGATCCGCCAATACTTTCCCCGGGGTATGCGAAAATGTTTATTCGTCACCTACGTCCCTCTTTTTTTTAGTTCTTGTTTTAATTAGAGACAAAATGAAAAATAAACTGAATAATGCATCTGTTTGAAACAAAATATCTGTACTAAATTTTAAACATTAGATCCAATGAATTTTGCATAATGAAAAGAATGGTGTTGGTTCTGACAAAATCATAGTTAGCGGTATTAAAAAATAAACTTTTGAAGTTAGATAATCACTTAACATAATGCTTTCATACAACGTTTACAGCTGACAATGGAAATGTTGTTAAAACTATTAAATTTAACATTGCTATTCATAATTCAATAACAGTTGACACAGAGGTAATTTTTGTCCCTTAACAGTGAGCAAATGGTCGTAATACACAATGGGCACAGCCCTTTTTAACTAAGATATTTTGACATACTAAAACGTTTTTAATTTGTGACCCAGGGAAAGATAAATCCAGACCCAAAGCACAAACTAAGAGCTATACAATGACAATAAGTGTTGAATTTTCTAATATTCACTGGATTAATTAATATTGATAATTGGATTACTGTGTTCATATGCCTGTAAGACAATTTTTACAAAGGGGGGGGGGGTGGGGGGGGGCATTTTCACAGGGGTTTACGGTATTTTATCACAGTCGCATTACCCTATATGAACTGTGCTATTCAATCTCTACTCAAATGCAATTGCCAAAGGTGCTTTATTTTTTTTTTTAAATACATAAATCCTTATTAGCTTTAGAGTTTCTTTACATGTTTTTTTTTATTTGTTATCATAAAAGATAAATGATGTGCATTCATCATGGATGTCACTTTGATCTAAAATCATAAATCACAAAATTAGTGAAGCTTAATCTGGTGTACAGATTGTTATGAATAAGGGTGTGTATTTTTCTGAAAAACATACTTATTTCATTAGTTTTTACATCAGTAGACCTTTGCATCTACTACAAAATTAATGTTTTTAGATTCCTTTTTGTGACCAATAGTCTGCAAAATGGTCACCATTAAATTGGAAGGTCAAGCAAACCTAAAAACTTTGCAAACTATAACACAAACTTTCATTTTTTAGAAAGAATTCTAATCTTTTGGAAAATATACTGTTACTGAATGTTTTCAACTACTATTAGCTCACATTAAATTTCATCCATGAAAACATGAGTTTTCTAGACTATCTCTGAAGAATAGTCAAGCTGTCCTCAATACTGCACTAAAATTGCACTAAAATACTTCCCATCTATATAATTACTGTATTTCATTTTATCATGAACAAAGTACTTACGAAATAATTTGCATAGAACCTCCAGCTGGTGATGAAAGGTCAAGGACAGTCTTGAACCCTGGTGTGGAGTTCTGTGACCTTGAAACCAAGGTCGGTGATGCTGGCACTCTAGTTGACCTATCTGGAGATGAGGGTGTACTAAGTGGAACAGATGTAGCTGACATGGCACTATCTACAGTCGACACACTGTTGCTAGGTGACACACTTCTCTGTTGCTGAGGAAGGCCCTCATTGTAGGATATGCTTGTGAATGATTTGTTTGTGTCTTGCATATTTTGTGTAACATAACTTTCACTACTATATTTTTTCATGAATTTTCCCGACTCCGTGCGCACAGGTACCTTTCTATAATCCTTCACTTGTGCACGCGCTACTGATTTCTGCGGAGAAAGTCCCCCGTCAGAGTCTTCACTATCATATAGTGGATTGCGCGATTTCACTTTGCTTTCATCTTTCTCAGCGTTTGTATTATTAGCACCATTATAACTTGTAACAAAGTCATTGAACGGAACATTGTTCGCAACACTACTTGACATACTAATATTTGGCGTACTTGCCCAATTATGATAACCAGATTTCTTCATACTAGTGTCCACACCTGGAAAATTTAAAGTACTCCCCGGATATTGTTGATTAAACATGTCTAACATCACTGGATTTGACTTCCTATCGAAAGGCTGTCCAGTTAATGTCATATTGTTCAGAAAGAAAGCCATTTGCTGCGAGGTAGGTGGAGTCTGTACACCAAGCATCCTCATGTAGTCATTTAGATCATAAGGCATACCCGTTACTGGATTTGTGTATGTACCAGCCTGAGAATATAGTCCGTAATTTGTCTGATAGCCATTTTGTGGAAGTTGCTGTCCAAATATGTTAGTGAATCCCTGGGTTTGAGCTCTTGCTGGGTCTGGAAGTGTTCCATAAGAAGGAAAGTTCCCTGCAGGAGGCAGTGGTGGTGCACTTAAAACTCCTAGGTTTTGATGTTGTTGCTGATGCTGTTGTTGTTGTAATAGCTGCTGCTGAAGATGAGCATTTTCTAATCTTTGCAATCTCTCTCTTGTCTCTGCCTCACGTCTCTTGTGCATTTCAAGTTCCATTTCAAGCTGTTTGCGCCTTTCTTCTTCAAGCTTTCGTTCCTTTTCTCTTACTTCCTCCAACCCCCTTTCAGACGAAGCACTCCTATCTTTATATCTCTTTTTCTTATCCTTTGCTTTCATCTTTTCAATCATCTCTTTTTCATCTTCATCTTTCATCAACACTAACTTTCCCTTAGCACTTATGTAAGCAACACCTGCACGTCTAATGTTCTGAGGAGCCTTATCTAAACTTTCATATGTAGAGTCACTACTTTCCTCAGAGTCATTTTTATCATTCTGTCGAAAAACAATTTCTGAGAATTCATTATCATGTCTATACTCTTCAACATCAGAATCTGATTCTTCTTGGTTGTAACCTAATGGTATTTGATAATTTTGTGAACGGTCACTTTGTCCATTTACAGTTGCTGTCATGCTCCAGTTTCTGGGAGCATCATCAACAGTTTCGAAATCTTCAGATTTTTGCCTGCGTAATATTTTCCCAGAAGCTTTGCTTATAGACCCAAATGCATTTTTGACACTTTTGTGCACTGACTTCTTCAGTTTCCTAACACTACCAAATTTGTTCTTATTCTGTTCATCAGGAGGAACAATATCCTTCTGCACCTTCTTTCCCTTTGTTTTCTTTTTTGCTTTCATGTCAGTCATTGTATTAGGTATAATGGTCGATTTAAATCCATCAAAAGAACTATTTCTTCTTGTCATAACTTCACGATCAGATAAATTATCTTCGGAATCAAGGTCATCTTCTGGGGCCCAATCAAGAGACATTGAAACAGCTTGTCTGTCTCTTACATCTCTTGGAGATTTATCACTTGAATTTCTTCCTTGAAACGTAGTAAATGCTGAATTGCGATTTAATGTCACATTCTTGTGATACCTGGGTGGTTTGGGCAATGTATTTGGTCCTTCCTTCACATTTGGCTCCTTTTTATCTTTTCTTGGAGTGGTGTTATATTTCTGAGTGCTTTCAACTTCATCATTATCAGCATCAAAGCTAGCATTACTTAAGTTCAGTTTAAGTACTTCATCAATTGTTCCATCAGTTTTTACACGTTCATCCCGTGCAGCACATGCCTTTGCAAGCTGCTCACGAAACACAGTATGAGGATCTTTTGGTTTTGGCGGTACTGGTGTTGTCTGCTTTACAAGTTTATGACATTTTGCATTTGCAGTAGCTTTAATGTCATGTTGCAAGAGTGAACTCAACCGGCGAACTGGGTCAGTAGTAACTGGTTTAGCTGGTTCAGAAATTTGTCGCTGTATTTGTGTAGCTGTTGGATGATCATAACCTGTTGTTGAATGGTGTCTTAGCAACTTTGCAGTGGTAGGTTTTGCGGTTTCCTTCACAGAATTACTCCTTTCCACTGTTGCATCTCTATGCTCATCCACTTGTTTACCACTATTGTCATCACTTTGTTTTTCAACTGTAGAAGTTCTAGATGAACTTTCAAAAACTAATTTTGGTTTACTGTCTTCTGTATTTTCTTCTTTCGAATTGGAAGTATTGTCAGATTTATTTACATCAATCACCATTTCTTCTTGAAACTCAGGTGTTTCAGGTGTTTCCTGCGACTGTTGTCTACGTGCCGCACGTGCTTCAGACATATTTTTTATTTCAAGCAGCCATGGTATCTGGCCATCAGATCCCTCTGCATTCTTTGTAGCTGGTTTAACATCCGGTGTTTTTCTGAAGATAAGTTCTGGTGTGCCATTAGACATGCTTGGGGTTCTTGAAATGTTCACAACAGCTTTTCTTGGAGATGAACCAGGTGGAGGTGGGGCAGGTGGAGGAACTTTGCTCAAAGATGGCGCCACTCTTGAAACTGGTGGCACTGCATTTCTTGGCATCACGACAGATGATGGAGATGGTTTTCTCGGTGAATCCATATCATAATCAACTGGAGGCTCATTGTCTATGGAATACGGCTGACGAGTTCTGGGAGGAGACATGGGTGCTGGAGGAGGAGCTTGTCCTGGTGGAGGTGGGGCTTTCTTTTTCTTGCTACTAATACCACTGCCTGCACTTCTGGAAGAAACTCTGGATGAAGCATCTCTTACAAAGGCTGGTTTCTCAACATGCTCATTCAGATCTGCACTCAGATCACTGAGCTTTTTACCAGTTCTTTTCTCCAGTTCTTCTATAGTTTTATTTCTTCTGTGTTCCGCAAGCTGAACATATGTTAATTGATATGAATAGTCAAGATTGAAATTATTCTTTACAGGCAGTGAAGGCCCAGTAGCACCAGGGAATGACTGCATTAAAGGATCAAGTTTTACACGAGATTCTATTTCTTCAGGCTCCTCAAGAATAATGTGGTCTTGTCCAAGAGACATTTGCCGGCGATGACTAGGTCTATAAGGAACTGCACTTTTTGTATTGTTTTGCGATGATTTTGCAGGGGCTTGAATATGACCATTTGGTAACTGTGACACAGGGGATAGTGGAGTACCTGATGGAACATGTCCATTCTGAACTGGTGGTGGGGGTCTCCGAGGTGACCTTGCCTTTTCTGTGTCGGATGTGTTTTCATCATGTTCACCATTCATTTCAATTTTGTTTTCATTATTATCCAGGGTTTCTTTCTTCTCTTGAGCATAAATATCTTGATAGTCTGGATTATATTTACTCAGCTCCATTGACACTGGTCGCAGCTTGATTATTGAAGGTAGCTCCTTAGGTAACACTTGGTTTTCTGGACTGTGATAACTGGGTCCCCGCGGCCCAAGTTCACTGACAGGTCGTGCAGAGGGCGGGGCATCTGGACGCGAAGGTGGACGACGCACAACATCCGCCGATGATGGCGGTGGTTGATGAGAATTATTGTTACCCATAATGCTCTCTGTTGCTCATTGGATCACTGAAATGTAAATAGAAATGTTGAGAGAAAATTGACAAAAATATAACAACCTTTGGAAAAGTAGTAATTGAAGTTGCAACAAAGTATGTTACAATTTAGTTATCAGATTGGATAATACCCAGTGGCAAAAGACAAAACAAAAGACATTACCATATCTTTTGATCATTACGAAGTTATGGTATAACAGGATACAAATTATCGTCCTAACAGTGACAAAAGATTGTATTATATGATACAATAACTGTAACAGCTTTAAGTAATGAAACAAGTAACTATCATAACATGCACTGCTAGAAGCAGAATGGCTTTTCAGGTAATAACTATTTTTCAGTCATGAACATTACTACCACAGGCTATGTAAAATTGTAAATGATTCATATAAGAAAGCGCTTAATTAAGATATAAACATAAATTGTTCAGCTTGAATTACTGGAGTTACCGAAAAAATTCAAGCACTCACAATTGATCAACTGAATTCAGAACAGACCAGTTGTAAATTGTAAGAATAGTTATTCAACATATGCAATAGCCATGAACACTTCATCATGTAAATATACTTTACAGTTTTGATTTGTCATCTATTTGCGTTTTCAGTCAGGATTCATTGGTTTTGTATTATATTACATACATCTGAAGCAAAATCATTGCTATATTATAATGTGCTTTTGAGATATGTACATGCTGATGTAAATGACCTGAACTCAAATTCAAATGGTTTTCATATATGATTACGAACTCTTGAAATAAAACCCTCATTTATAAACTATTGAGACATGTATAATGTTGATGCAAGCATATTGATAAACCTTCTCAACTGAAGTTCAATCAATAGAACGGCAACATATTGTATGAAATCATCTAAAACGACTCAGAAAAAAAAAACCAACAAACCTGGCCCTTCCTACATACAAGATCAACATTTATTACATTAGTCATTACTTATGGAAAAAATCCTTTAAAACGCAAAAAATTTTTTGTTTCGTTTCAGTACAGAAAAAAGGAAATCAGTTTTTAAACAAAAATTATCGATCAATATGCATATATGTTTTTACAATGTTTTACAATGCACTGGTTGTAACACATTGTCGGGGATTAGACAGGCCGGCAGGAAAGTCTCGTCAACGTCACGACTCAACTTCATCGTCAAGTCAATAAACAAAAATCGATACAAAACAATCTTCTTACAGCGTCAACAACAAGAAATAAGCTGACATCAAGTAAAATAACCTAATGTTTTCCCATCAAGTTTTTGTTCATCTCTTACTATACGAATTCATGCTGCATACCACATTTACCCTCAAATCTTGGTTTTCATCACATTTTAATTCCGATTTTAAACCTTAAACTTATCACGAACATCTGTTAATGTTGCTGGCGGGTGAAAAAGTTTGAATTATATCTTTTAAAATCTACTTTGCTATAAAAATAAAAAATTTTAAGGTTTGTTGCTTATGAGTCATTAAGTTATATATTCATACATTAAGTCATAACAACAAAATTTCTGAATGTATTTCATCATAATTTTATTATATTTTAGTTTCTTACTTTACAATTATCCACTTTTTTTTAATCTATACTACTTAAAAAAAAATCTTTTACAATTTAATTGTGCATGATTTGAGACTAATTCCACATGGAATCAACTGCGATAAGTGGCATGCTTAAGGACAATACTCTCAAGGCACTGGTCACCAGGGAACTCAACCTCGGACCCTCTGATCTTGTGGCAAACACACTGCCACTGTGATTAGTCTGCTGCTGCATTTTATCAAACAAGTTCTTGAAGCAATTGATGTAATGATTATGACCAGTTCACCACGGTTAGTTCTTTTAGTCTCTCTTCAACATTAAGAACCACATTAAGTTTGGTAACTTTCTATCCATACACAAAAATTTTACGTGGACCTAAATTTTTAATATTTATCCTGCTAAATCTCTTAAATAACCATTTAGTGCTTGTCGATCTTTCAATTTGGCTAATAGCTTTTACTTTACAATGGAGTATGTGCTGTCCCAAACTTACTGTATGTTAACAAAGTGGATTTTTGTAATTTGACTGAAAAATGTAAATATATCTGGGTCTACAATGCTCACAAAGGCATGTGTATCACCATAACAATAGTAAAGATATTTGTAACTATTACCCTGCCAGCGGCAACTTAAATTCTGCCTTTTTGATCATGATCTGCACTGTTCACGGTTCAGACTCTAAATTTTCATGGAGCACCCCTTCAAACAATTTCCACTGTCCTATTGAAAAGGACGGCATTCTTGAAGTTTAGCAGGAACAAAACAGACAAGGCATTGGAAAACTTTACAGAGTAAATAACAAACAGTGTAAATTATGATAAGCCCTGCACTGATGTCCAGAAATATCGTAATTATTTGTTCCGGTAGTATGTAGACTCAACCAGATACATGTATATACTGAACTCATGACTGACCTGACTATACCCTATTTCAGCAATGATCAGTCAAACATCCCTTCTTTATTAATACTACAGCAATGTTCCTGTACTATAACAGTTTGAACCAGGTTTTATAAGTCGGTTTTATTACTGAGTCAGTCTTATTACTGAGTCGGTCTTATTACTGAGTCGGTCTTTTTACTGAGTCGGTCTTATTATTGAGTAAGTCTTTTTATCGTGACATTTTTAATACAAAACTTACCATTTGTTTCTCAAATATTAGGTCTTTAATATCGAGGCAACCTTAATATCGGGTAGTCACAAAGAACGTAACCGTAACCGTAGTATCCGTTCTGTTTTCAATATCTTTCAGACAAATTTCATGACATTACGGTAATCTGAAACGTTTGCATTGTTGCATGTATGTCTGTGCATTATCAAGTGCATGAATAGCCTTGAGGTAACCCGAGACACTGAATATTATTCCCATTGGATCATTTTCTATTTACATACAACCAAGAACACTTACAATCAATTTAGAACATCTGCACTTCCTTCTTTACCCAAAATTTTTTTTATATACAAACAAGTAATGAAATATTATTATACATTCCAGGGTTTCCAATCTTAAATCGAAATTGCATACATTCAGAAGTTTTCGTTTGTTTAATACCTTTAAAGATTCTTTTATTGGTTGGCCAAAATTGATCTTCATTAATATTTCTTATTATTAATTTGTAATAATGTCTGCAATTGGTTTGTAAATTACTCTTATTACTCACAATAACTCAATTCCACCTGTAATTTTGCTGTTCCATGAAATCATTGTCTTCAGTTTTAGTTCAAATTATATCTTTCAAAATTTGGAAAAGTGAAGTCTGAAAATAACTGTTCTTAAGAGTAATCTGTATGTGTTTTTCATAATTTCATGTCATTTTCCTCTGTCAATAAAACTTGTCTTACCTGTAGTCCCAATCAACATGAAAATTAAAACTAACTCTGATATATATATAAACACACAGTAAAAATTGCCAATCCATCAGCTATCAAATTTTACACAACTTAAAATCCAGTTTTTATAATTCAAACACAAAGCTAGTCCCGCTTGACCATAAAACAACACAAATGCTTCACACACTTCATGCTTTTCAAAACAATTTTAATCTTCCTCTATGAAGTCACCACTGGCAAAATTAAACCAGTCTAGTGATTATGTCATATTTACCTTCAAATATATATTTAGTTACGGTAAGTAATTCTATTATACAGGGTAAGGTGTGTGTATGCTTTAGTATAGAAAATCCCAAATTCATGATAAAAAATGACTCATTGTCATTTTGTAGAATAATATCAAATTTACTTACTCAATGAGAATGTATTAATACGTCTGTAGTTTTCTGTTTAATGAATTTCGACACAATCTTTTTAAAATCCTTAAATAAAAGAAACTATCCATTACCAATAGGCGAACAAGCTATCCATGCATATTAAACTTCTTTTCACCTATGGAGTGTTACTGAGTTTATGATCGGCTAAGATTGAAGTCGTCAATTGTCACACTCCGATAATGATCAACATCGGCCGCAAAATATCTCTGCAATTCAACTTAACGCTGCTGTTTCATTGGCCAAGACAGATGATGAAGTGTCTCAATCTGATCGTTTTAAAGCAAAGCAATGATCTGTTTTATTCCAGTATTTTTTAGAATTATTTTTTTTAATATTTCAAACTGCGTTAATTATGAGGAGAAACAGCCCACTTATCAACCACACCCTATTTTAGTTTACATAGTTCATCTTCATTTATTAATTTTGATAACAGGATGCATACATCATCTTTTTCGTCTAAATGGTTTTAAAATGTTACAATATGTTATGATTTGTTTTAACTTTTCGATCAACCATGAGATTAATACTTTCAGCGCACTACTCAGGTACTACTTCCTTATAGCTGCAAAACCGAAGAACCTCCTATTGATTCTACAACCACCAAATAGTTCTACAATGCTAACGAAAGGATTGATCCCAACCTCAGACTAAAGACATCAATCATCAACAGGTACTAGTATAGTTATTACATAAGCAGCCACAGTCTGAGTCTACCATCAGTTTGAAATACATATTTTAGGTTAAACTCCACTAAAATCAAGTTAACTTCAACTTCTCACACTGTGCTATTGTCAGCTTCCAGGCCTGGATGGTTCGACAAGAAAGCATCTATTCTTACTCATTTAACATCAAGATAATCTTGAAGCCTTATATTTACATAGATTATTTTAACTACTAATTTTTAAATATTTATGCATATCACATTGATCAAACAATGAAAGCTGTCTTAATAATCGATTAGATATACAATGTACCTCACAAGTAATTGTAATTAATAAGTACATCAATTAGCGCAATGTTCTCTACGTTTGACAGAATCATGAGACAATCATTACCGTTTTATTTTCTAGGGCAATTAGCTTAAACCCTATAATGGCAGTTATTCCTTGTTTGTCCTACGATGTTTTATTACCCCTTATCCTGCTATCGATAAATGTTTCTGCCTTTGCGACTCGTGTAGATCATGATCAGCCTGCACAACCAGATAAAATATGCATTGTGATCATGATCTGCACTCGACACTTCCCTGCAGCAGGGTGTAAGATTTAATGCGTGACAATTAAACTGCTGACTAAGGAAGAATTCAATATTTTTTTTAATATGATCTATCAAAGAACATCTTTATACTATTAGAAGATGTTAATTACTGATAAAAATACTATCTTATCAGTATAAGACTAACAGTCCCATCTTTCTAGTCTACTGACCTATTAATGCAAATTGTATATCAAATGTTTATACAGATATTTCAGTGTCAATGTTTTTTATAATATTAAGATAGTATTGCATACTTATATAAGGATATTTTATTGCGTATAAACATGATATCATCAGATCATATCTAGATATAAACCTGATACAATTTGCGACTGAGTCATGGTAAATCTTCAACTCTTCCTGGTAAAGCCCTTTCCTACCATACCCTACCCATATACTAAAAGCATTACTCAGACATGCAAGGGTTTTTTTTGGCAGTTTCACTCAAGGTGGTCAGGACTATAAACAATCAAAATCAGCAGAAGCAACTTAAGGTTAAGCAGGAAGCATATAAAATCACACAGATATGAGACAGAAAACATTTCGTTTCAACATGTTGGAAATTAATCCCAACATTCCGCTGAAGACCATCAACTTTTTCACGTCAGTTACTAAATAACTTCATATCTTTGAAAAGAACATTTCTGTCAGCTAAAGGCTTATAAGAATTCAATCACGAACATTTGAATGTGTTGAAAGGTTGACAATTATTTTTATTCGGCTTATCTGATCAATAATTCATCAGATTTCCTTCACGATACAATCAGCGTAATTAATTTACGTGGGACAATCAGATTGTCCGATGTCCAAGAGACATTATATACACATACTAGTGAAAACATTTCCACATTTTTGTTTATTTGACAACTTATTCGGCTGAAAATTCATTATGTGTGGTCACTCGCGCTTATTTTACATACACTTTGTTCTTATTTAAAACTAAAACGTATCTCTATCCCAGAGGCTATTTTTTTTGTCTGTAAAAAATTTGGAAACAGATACTGGGAACAATTTGCACTTAGTAAAACAAAACATTCTCACACATATTAGAGTTTTGAATGGACACTAAAGATTATTTATGGGTGTTGTTTTATTTATTCTACCAGAAATAAATTCCCTGACTAATATACTAATTATGCGTTATCCCCGATCACGGTGTAACAGAAGTAAAGAATTGGGCTAATCCATTTTTATCCGTGTAAATGGCATGATATAATCCTAAACATTCTTAAGTTTATCGCTTTTTTTGCATCATGGGCTGAAAATGTCTTAACTTTCTTCAGTCATATATTAAAATTACAGGCTGGTCATATCTACAAAATGAATGCAACTCAAAGAAAGTATGAGTATATAGTTTAAACTATGATCTAACAAAATAGAGTAATAAATCATTACTCTCTCGAAGGTCTGAACAGTACCCGTACTTAAGAGAGAATTATACGAGCCACAAAGAGATTGGAGCCTTAAACCTCTAGGAGTCTGACTCTCAACCCCTAGTCACCGTGGCAACTGTTTGCTTCATTAAATATTTTCATTATTTTTGTCCTCAAATTAAAAATTTCACCAGTTGGGCTGTGGTCAAATAAGAGGAAATCTCTATCAGATGGAAAGATGAAACTTCATCCCATCCTCCAGGGGTTAGAAGTTCAGACCATTAAAGATACTATCACAACCATTATCTATACAATATTACTATCACACTTGAAAGCCATCCATCAAATTTCATAAAAAAATATGACTACATTTGAATGTCAATTATCATAATATAAATCATAGTTCAGAAAAACTCATTCATAAGAGTCCATGCAGACACGAATATGTGCATATGCAAAGGGGCCGTTCCCTATCAACTGTAAGTGTGACCGTGACATTTGAGGAAGGGACAGAGGTCTTGCACTTGATACATTGTCTTCATAAGATGAACATTTATTTGTGCCACACTATATAAAAATCCCTTTTCTGCATGACAAAGTTACTGTGAACCCCCAACATGAAAAAAATGGAAAAACAGACACAATAATTATTGCAGACGGACAGTGCGATTTTAATATGCCGAACTTCAGGGGCATTAACACTCTGAGAGTTAATATTGCAAAGCATTTATAGTCATGCACCAGTAAGAAATAAAATTATAACATATAAGTATGCATTAAAAGACAAATGTAAGAACCAGTAGCTCAATGACTGGTAACGGAATGTAACAAAATTATTGTTACCAGTGAAATGACATCTCATTAACATGCATACATAGAATAGTTACTGGTTTGTGACGAATCAAAGAATCAAATCTATTGCTGGTGTTGTGGGAAATTATTTCCTCCATTGAAATGTTCAGAACATTTTGACATAAAAACAGATATTTTCTCATTATTTCCTCATAATATGCCAGTTGAATCAGCATGTGAACCATACATGTAAAAGGATATTTGATCAATGCAAGACACAGTGGCATTTGTACCTGCTTTTGACAGAATGCCAAAACAAGGTTGGTCATTCAAATTTCATACGGATATATACAAATAATACTGAAAGTTGAATTTAATCTTTCATAACTGCAAACGGAAGGTTTAAAGCCCCAAAACAAGACACTTGAGTGCGAATTAAGATCTCAGCAAATATTTGTATATGGAAATAAGTCACTTGATATTCAACACTTGTACAATATCAAAACGTCTTTGGTAAATACTGTGGAATCTTTTTTCAGCAACCAGTTTACTTATGAGCAATTTCACAATTACTTATCATTAGTTGATCTATTCTTTATTATCATTTTCATCTATTTTTGGGCTCATATTTACATATAAGTCTGCCAACCCACTGACCATGTACATGCTATAAAGGACAATGGTCAAAATATCAATAAAATGATCTTACCTTTATTCTTAGAGAGTTATATAGAGGATAATTGTTGGTTTCGGTGTAATATCACGTTATAATTTCACCCAGTGGGCACCAAAAGTGATATTTTCACGAGGTGTTCACGAGTGAAATTATCGTGATATAACATCGATACCAACAATATTTTGTGTCTCAAACTAAGTTTATTTCAATAAAATGTCGAAAATTGCAGGGAACATCATCATAAAAGCATCGCTGATATGGTTTCCAGCATTCAGTACGCTCAGTATACTTTTTGACGTTAATCCGGGTAACAGATTTTGATAATTTTCACTGAGTGGCCAGTGAGTTTATCGGGATATAATCCACCGTTATATTTCGATAAACCACTGGAAAACATAAAATAAAGAATTTTATTTTTTCATTTCATTTAAATATTTCATTATAATTTGAGATGTGCAAAACTGCATCTTAATATTCACATATTAGTCCCAGATGAATCAGACACAACTACAGTAAATGCCCCTTAACGTCTTTGAAAAAAAGCTGGATATCTTCTACAGTACTTCATAAAACAGAACAAAGAACAAGCATTGTACAAATGATCAAATATTTTCAAAGGACTATGTGGTTAACAAATAGTGTAACAATTACAAAATGTAAAATTCAGCCAAAGTACATTATAGGTATTGCAAGTACATGTCAAACAACAACAACAAATAATGTGTTTTAGTTTAATCTCTTTTATCACTATTGTGGCAAGTGAGTCACTTCCTAGGACCAAAGTCTACGTAAAGCAAAAAAAGCCAGATCTTGCGCCTGTTGTGGTTTCACTTGAAAAGGTTCAAACCTGTAACTTTCAGGTCCATTAGTTATGCTTTGTGCAATTTTGCTACTCCTACATAACAAAGCTAAAATTTAGAACTGTTTCATGCTGGTAACAACTGTGTTATATTGAGTAATTCTGCAAGCGTGTATCATATTCACTAAGAGTCTTGGCATTTTGATAAGTGGTTTCCGCCGGGTTGCTCAGACTACAAACAGTGCAATGATGATGATGATATTCATAAGTCCAGCCTTTGTCTTAGGTTATAAAGCTTCATTTTTGAGCCAGTCTAAAAAATCAGAGTTTTTTGTGTGGCCAGAATTGAGCTTTGTTTTGTTTCCAGCCAATCAAAAGATAGCAATGAGAGACTAACTTTATGCACAGCTCTGTGATAAAGCTAGCTACCATCTTCAACCACCGTGATTTCATTTTGATTCATACTCGGGTATTTTACTGTTACGAATGGAGTAACCATCGGCTGTGAAGTAAATCAAAAGACCTTTCCCTCAACCCATAGAAAACCTTGAGCTTCATCTCTACAAAAGACGGGTAAGATTTTATCATATACCCGTATATATATATTAATTCATTCACAAAAAAAGCAGTTTTCAAAAGCGACTGGGCTAAGTTTCAAATTTCAAATATTATAACTGTCAGGTTCACATCAATGAAAGTACATTTAGTTACAGTAGTAGGTGATTATACCTTTTAAAGATTCAAGAATGAAAACTGTTTGTACCATTGCCAGCCTCGGCACAGACCAGGCTGGGATTGGTGAGAAATTTTTAAGTGGCGCTGCACTGCACAAATATACCTGACAAGATTAAATATACCATCACCTGGACAAAGGTTTTTCCAATTAACTCTGCTTCAGGGCTTCCTTGAACTCCTAAAATGGGAGTTTAGCTTGCAACTCCTATACATATAGTTATTTTCCAATTTTCTTTAAAGTCCCAGGATCACATCTACAAGAAGCTCTCATTTTATCAAGAAAGATGTCTAACTGACAGAAATGACCTTTATTTGTACCAATAACATTCCTAACTTTGCTTTTAAATCCATAAGTACATATTAGAAACATAGCACACTATTTGTTTTCAATGATATTGCAAAATATAAGAAAGGCTTTTCTTGCAAGTCTTTTTCTTGAAGAAACAACTTGAATACAAAAGAAAGGCATAATTATGTGAATATTGTTTTAGATTGAAAAGAACATGGTTCTATCATGATCCTTTCAATTAATTTATGTTACTATATCAGTAAATTAAAAAAGATCCTTGGACTTTAAGATATACATTGCCATACTCTCTTTATGAGGTTGAATCCATTGGGAGTGTCAGTGACAAGAGTGATTAATATAAGTTGAAAAAACTTGTTTCATATAAATTAAATTATATATAATACTGTATCATCATCATCATCATTATTAAAATTATTCCTTTTATTATAACAATTATTATTATCATCATTATTATTGTTATTATTATAAAGTCTATAATAAGATATTACTATCACTATGATATAACTTTAAAATAATCATCGTAAGTTTTCATTGTCATTATTATTAAATTACCATTATTAATTTTATTCAAAAATCCTTTTAAATTTTAAGGTGACACATACAAAAGGGTTGTAACTTATACATTGTAAATAAGATTGATTGATGTTAAAAATATTTTTAAGTCGTAAAAAGCCAAAATAGAAAATGAATATCAAAGTAAATTAACTTTTGCTATGAAACCTAATTTCATTTCATTAATAAGTTTAAATGAGTCAGAGGTCGTGCTTCATTAATTAAGCATGAACTCCGCACCTTTTAGAAATAAGGTAAGTAAACAGGATACTATAAACTTTAATAAATATGTTAATCATGCATGAAACTCAACAAGAATGAAGGATTGCTTCAAAAACAAAATATACTATATAAATAAAATTACTTAATTAACTTGATCTTATTATGATAAGCCACATATAAATTGTGTGAACATGAGGTGATTAATCAATAATTTATAATCATATCAACCTATCAAACAAAAAGGGCTACCTGTTTACACATCCTGCTATCCTGTACATATGTAACCCATTAAAAAAGCTGCAATTTCCCCCAATATAACACTTCACCTACATATACAAGGGCAAATAGTACTATGGAAATTTGATAGTAAACTAGGATATGTACAATGCTACCCCATAATTCTTTAGACAATAGCTGTGACACATTTAGTATTGTGTTAATTATAAAAGAGCTGTCTACCAACAAAAATATGACCCGATTTGTAACTGCTATTGTCTCTGACCTGCCTAATTTTTTTTTAAATATTCCATGTTATTTACCGACTTTGTCATCCTGTTGTAACAAAACAAAGCTGCAAACTATAATATCTCTTACACTAACAAAATTGTGTTGACTAACTAAAATGTACATCACATTAATCATAAATCTTTAAAGGTGATTTGAATTGATTTCTATAAAAGCCAAATTGCTTGGATACCATTATTGTGATGTCACCATAAACAAGCTGTTGCCAAGTAACCAGACAAAATGCTCCTGGTAGCCAATAAAAAGTGAATGCTCTTCTTATCATGCAACCGTCTCTAATGTGAACACATACTACTTGACTACTAGTTTCGTTACCAAAGTTTTCTTCAATCCCTGTCCTGCGTTAGCTATTTACAGCTTTGGACACTAGATTGCACTGTATCTGATCAATTTATGTATTTGTCAACACAGCACATTTATATTGTTTTGTATGTTATTAATTATAAATTTACTGTGCATTGTGCACTGTGTATGGGGGTGGAGCATAGGACTTATTAATACAAAAAAAATGTTACACGGTTTTCATTTACAGCAGGGAATACAGTAAACTCCATATGCAATGATTTCTGATATAAAGAAATGTCTGGGCCATCTGATATTTGACATCTGATATATATGAAAATCTATATAAATAACAATACTCTGGTGAAGATTGTTCAATTCCAAGCTGTACCTGAGTCATCATTGTTTATTGTTGTGTTTGTTCTAGAGGTGTGTGGGTGGGACAGGCGGGGTTGCATGTTGAAAGGAACAAGAAACTTGTTGTCAACACCATGTAACTGACACAGTTACCAACACAACTGATATTGCAAAAGAACAGTGTACCGGTCCGAAGATTGGACACTGTCCCGATCATTGTAACATAACCCCCTTGTATCACAACATTATCTCTATTGTTGTCACTATGTTACAACCAAGTTCATTCTAAATCTTATTTTCTCCCGATGAATTTTTATTTTTATTAGTGAAATTCAATAAACTAGCTGCTACAATCATTCTTCATGTACAAAAAACTCCCAGGGTTTTTTTGTCTCTCAAACTATGTCCACATAGCAATTTAACAAGAAATTTTCCAAAAAAAGCGATCCATCATTGATTACAAAAACAACTTAATGTGAATACATGAGGAATGTCAAATTGATGAAGTAGATGACTGTTTTATGTGTTTTCAATTTCTTTTGCCATAAATTAACTAAAATTAAGATGGCTAAAAATTCTTACATTGAGTTAGTTGCTGTCAGTTATTACTTGAACCTTTGTATGGTTTAATTTTTTTGAGAATGACAGAAAAATGTGGTTGAAATATGTGGTTAAAATATCAGAATGAATAAGTAGGGCTATTAAATATTTATCATTTTACATAAAGTGACAATGTTTGTTCCTTTGCACATTTTTGCTAGTCTTAGTTTTGTTAATTTTAATATTTTTTCAACAGATTGCTGCCTTGTAGATGCTGTAAGATTTATTGCTATTAAATTCAAAAGCCATATTGTTGAAATCCAAGTACATGTTATGAGACTTTCTTTTATTTCATAGTAAATTTATAAATTAATCAAATTAATGAAAACTGTACATTTACTGATCAAATTAAGAGTCAATTATCAATTAATACAACCCCTTACAGTATACCACACCAAATGTTAACATAATCAATAGTGTTTGAAATCCTAGATGATAAACATACTTTATTATTAAACACCAAGCAAAATACATTTTTGGTGGCAAAGGGAGGGAATTTGTATGACATTAGTTGGCAGATAATCACAAAATGGAAGTAAATGAGGGAACTGAATGCCAGTCTACTTTTAAAATAGTAATGTTTGCATTGACTTTTTGTACAGCTGCAGCAAGTCTAATCTTATGAAAAATTTAATTCATTAGAAGTGGACAACAAAATGTAATTCAAAATATGGTTTTTACCAATTGTTAACACTTGCAATCATGCAGAATATTCTGTCCCAACTTTTGCCCAAACAAATTGGTATTTTCGTTATTGATGAAGTTAACAAGAACTTATTGTTGTTCCACTTTGACTTATTATAGTAGCTTTCAGCTGAATTGTTTCACTGACGGAACTTAGTTATGCCATTTATGCTTTGCGATCCTTTCTACATTGAAGTTTTAACCCACAATCTGTGAGTTTAGAATAACAAATTGTTTTACTGACATACAGAAAGAAATAAATTAAAGCATTTAAAAATTAACAGTTAAAGTGCAATACCTCAAGAAAGTCTTCTTTTAACCTCGAATTGGCCGACATCCACAACCAGATCTGTATACCTGAAAACAGAGAAAAATCAAATCAAATTCTCTAGTTTATCGATAGGCTAGAATGCTCGACTATTTTCAGTGCTTGCCAATGAAAACAAAAACTTTTTTCGATAAATAGCAAGAAACAGAAATATGTTGACTCTCTTAGTATTAATAAAAAAAACAGAAATCATCAAAAAAAAAGAAGTCAAAAGTTATCTATGGTAACTTAATTGTTTGATACCCCCTGAGCACTACAAAGTTTCAAATAACTCCAAAAAGTGGTTACTGAAGTATGTACATGGTTAAGTACCTTGCATGCAAATTTAATAATTTCAACAAGGAACATAATTTGTAGTATATTCAGTTAGGAGTTATGTAAACTTTAATTGTTAACTCTATTGGTAATATGTTTCAAATAGCTCCTATAAGTGGTTACTGCAAACTTTAACCAAGTAAGTCAAACAAGGGCCATATTTTGAATAAAATTCTTACAAGAGTTATCTAACTTGACAGTCTGACACTCCTGAAGACATTTATGAAGTTTCAAATAAATCCAATAAGTGGTTATTGAGATATGACCATGAAAATGTGACCTTGCATGCAAAACTTTAACCAAAGCTGCAACGCCGGCACTGTAGCTAAAGTGACTGTAACAGCCCTCCTTATAAACTGAAAAGTCAAGCTAAGCACATGTGATAAAAAAAACTTTTCATCATACGTTTTCATACGTTTTTATTAATGTTATGTAGACATGCTGAAGCTTTTAGTATGGTTATTTAAATAATGTGTCTAAAACCTCACAAGTACAGCAAACATTTTATAAACCTTTTGGACATTTTTATTTATACAAAAAGCAAGATACTAAATATATATGCCATCTATCAATGTTATTTTTTATTGTCCCATTTAAATAGACTACAACAGACAAAACAATTTATGACTGTTATCAAAATATCTTTCAAGCAAGAGTCATATACATCCTAAAATGCTGAATTTACATTTTTACATGTATACCATAAAAAGATTTAGATTTAATCACATTTGCTAAAACACACACACGCACAAAATTGTCACTATTCCTGTCCTCACATTATTATTATTCTACATTCATATACTTTCTTTTAAATAAAAAAAGGTTCACCTTTTATAAAGCCATTCCATATCATTTCTGACAGTGCAAATTTATAAATAACCGGAAAAAAAATCTAAAATTATGTAACCAAATGCAGATCTACTTTATATTTTTTTCAATACAGTAAACAAGGCCATCAATGCATTAAAATGCTTTTATCCAATTGCACATTCATAAAACTTTGAGATTTCTAATAGATAAGAAGACTATAGGTATAGTTCATGAAGGGTAATGAGACAGTGACACGGTGAAAGAGTCCAATATTATTGTGTAAGTTTATTTAAGAAAGAAAGGATTATATCTTTCCTTGCACGCATAATTTACCTTACTATGCCAAGGCTGGAAACTTTACGAGAATGCATATATCTATCATGTCACTATCATATTATACTACATTAATTGTAAGTATGCACATGCAAGGTATGTACCTGAGGGACAAAACAAAGTAACCGATCAGTTTGCTACTGTTATAAGATCTCAGGGCGTAGACAGACAGATCAAAATGATATGCATATCTGGTCATATTATGGTCAATAACCAACAGAATACAATTGATCATGGCTTTGAAGCTGCTGATTAAAGTGCTAGAATAAGACAAAAAATTGCAATAATATTTTGTGTGCCTACAAAATGTATTAAACCTAGGCAGGTCAACAAACAATACCCGGAAAGCAACAATTTTGGATAAAATCTAGGGGGAAAAAACACACTGTCATTTAAAATCCCTGCAGTTGGGTCAACTTACTGGTCCAAAGATAAGTATGAACAGCAAGCAAGAATATACAGTAACCGGGACAGAAGATTCCAAGCGAAAACTTTATAAACAAATCAAATGCAAAATACACAAAAGACTTATAAACCAGAAGACCCTGAACACCTGAACAACAACTGACATGCGCAGTTCTAAATGACATAGATAAGATGAAAACTGTGTGTTAAATAATGGCAGAACATTGGTCTTTATTCCCCATTGTGATTCGCTGATTGACTACTGTAGATCAGATTTCAACAACCTTCGATCTCAATAAACAATTTCAATTCTGTAGTCCTATAGTTCAGTTCAATAAGTGTACTGAATATACTAAATCCATGGCACTTTTTTCTGTAATATTGAGTTACATAATTACATTAATTGAAATAATTGCTACTGGTAGGTTTGATATGAACCAGACTAGTTGTGTTTATGAGGACAAAGGTCTGAATCGTGGACTAGACTCGTTGTGTATGATGACAAAATTCTGAATCGTGAACAATTTTAACAACCTTCCTTATCTTGAATATTGAATATTCCGTTGATGTTTTATTTATTTAACGGCTGAATATAAGCAGACCTCCAAATCCTCTTATGATACCACAACGTCACTTTGTGACGTCACAAATCAGCACGGACTTAAAGTACATTGACGTAGTGTACGGGGCGAACAAGCTCACATTTAACAACGGCTACATTAACAGGATATGTCAAGTGTATATTACCGGCTTGCCCGTAAATATCAATATATATTTACGGATCGTTGACCAGTCAAAAAGACAGCAAACTTCATGGAAGCGTAATAAAATTCTATTATCTGTAAAATGCATGTCTTGTATCAATTTTAACTCAAACTGTATAAATTTGTGAAAATCTATGAACCTTACTTGATTTGTAAACAAATGATTGGGACAGCTGTGGCAACATTAATGTCTTGTACAACAAGTATGAAACATCTTGTTTATCACAAAACAACTACAAATAACATGATCCAAAAAGCAGTTTGTTGTCCTAACATGTTTCTTCCTTGTCCACATTTTTTTATTCAACTATAAACAAGATATCGTGTGTATACTGTACATGTACGTACGTGCTGATGTTTATAAACAATTAGATAAACACATTTTTATTGATTATGAGCAGCTTCCATCTTTTTTTTTCGAGATTCAAAGTTTTCCACATTAATTTTGGTCAGTTACAACTGTGGTGATGTTTCTCTTCCATACATGCAAACACCTCTGAGGTTCTACATTTCAACCTTGTACCAGTCTCACTGAAAGAGTGTTGCAAGATAGTTTTAGATTATACCAATTTATTTCAGCTCGATTATGAAGAAAGCTGTTACCGGTAGCTTATCAGGTCACTCCTCCTGAGTCTGCTTCCTGTCATATGAGGAGGACTGGTATGGTCATGGCCCCAGTGGGGCTCGAACCCGCAACCTCTGGACACCTTAACCTCTACACCAGCGCTCCCCTTTGTTGCAAATTAAACTGTTAACGTTCCTGCAGTCACTATTGAGTTATTCATTATGTCAAGCCAACCCTTGACCAGCACAGGTCATTAGCGTACATGCACCCCTGAAGAAAGGTCCATTTCAAAAAGTTTATCAATCTCAAGCTGTTTCCTATAATCAAGTTTTAACAGTCTGCCTGGTCATTGACTCTAGTGTATGCCTTACTGCTGTGATTTTTTTAAAAGTTCCCATCATCTTTATAATAATAACACTTAAATTGATTTGCAGTAATCAAATGTCTGGCAATAACACATTCGATTATATCACATATATATCTATATGTATCTGGTTGATTCTTCTCCTGAGTTCCTTTTTACAGTGTAACACAGGGAAAAAAAAATTGATTTGATTCCCAGAAGCTTAATCAGTACCATCGAACTTCTGACTTTGTTCACAACTTCACCTCTTATTTACTGGTCATCAAAGGGAGAGAAAAACAATTAATACGCTATAACCAATTATGTGATATATCTAAATTATGGATCTATAACAATTAATTCTATTCCTGTCCATGTTTGACATCAGTCCAGACTTTTGTGTTCACGCTAACAAGTGCAACTGTCACGGTCGACATAAAATATCACCTAACACTAAAGTGACCGCTGTCTGTTAAAGGTGTGTCAAACATTTCATGTCCAGACAGTAATGGTAATTAAAACACAAATTATTATGTAAGGAATGCATTAAAACAATAGTAACTCTTCAATTTTTACTGCACTCTGTCAATTATCAGAACGTTGATGACTTTGTGCTGTAAATACAGAATACTGTAGAACAAATACATGAATTTCTTATCATGCAGTCAAATTGCAGTCACTCGCATTTATACCCAAGAAAATGATTAAAATGATGCAGGATTTTTGCATACGCTAAAAGACAGAAAATTTCAGCAGGTACAATGTACCCATATTCTGCAGAGTATGAATGTCATAGAACCAAAAACATTACTTGCTAACAATAGATCTAATACCATACATGTCTTTTACATCAATTTCAAGTTCCAATGACCACTTAATTTTTACACAACTATATTCTACTTACATCATGTAACTTCCAAAGTTTGTAGTTTCTAGACTGAATTATTAAATGCAAAACAAAAAGAAATTTTAATGCATTATTATACACTAAGGCACTTAAACGTCTTAATTGAAGATTGTATTCTCTACCTACATAAAAATTTGAAGTCTTGACATCTGAACTAATTTTAATAATCATAATGAAATACTGCCAAATGTTTGACCTTATTAGTACAAAAAGCTACCCAAAGGCTTGGCGCAAATTACCATCCCCCGACCATATTATGTTTGTCACCTTTCAAATCATACAAAAGTTTTATCACTTTACATCGTAATGTTAACTTGGATCAATATAAAAATTTATATCATTTACACCTAAAACTGGAAGCCTGTCCAATGATTTAAATCAAACTGAAATAATCAGCTGAAGTTTTGGACAGTTCCAAGGATAAAGAACTGACAACCAACAAATCTGATGTGCTGACAGAGATTAATAAAACTGATAAAACATTTCGAAAATGCTCAATGCGTAACAGCGATAAAATTATACGTTCTTTATTTCATATAAGGTACAACTATTTTACTAAATCTCTCTCAAGTTACCAAAATACCAGGGCAATTGAGTAAAGTACATACTATGTAAGGGATGGTGCTTTACGACCAACAGCAAAATATGTTAAAATGGTTTAATCTCATGAACAGGTCTTTATTTTAAACAATGTATGAAATCCTTTCCTTCAGAGGCACTGTCCGCACAGTCGAAGCACCATTGACTCAGGTAATTAGGATTAAAGGGTTCTAGATTCAACCCCCAACCACTGCCATGGTGGTTACGTCCTTAGACAACACACAATAATTCTTCAGTGCCTCTCAAGATTGGAGTCTTGAAAGAGATTAATCTACAGCTTTCGTAACAGAGCATAAATAAATTAATATAAATTAAATCAAATTCTTCCAAAGGAGGTTTAGAAAAAGTAGATAATGAAGACTTAGTCTTAATACATGTATATTAAACAGCTGTTTGTTCTACTGCGGTCTGGAGGTCTAATGGCAAGCATTTCTTTCAGTAGAGTGGTTTTGGAGACATTACTCTCAAGTTTGGACACCAACAGGACCAGAATTTGCAACCACTTTATAAGAAAAGAGACGCCCTGCCAGTTTTAAAAAAGTGCACAAACAGAAAATATAACTTTTATAAGTGATGTCTGTTTCATGTGCAAATTGTTCACTGGTTAATGAGTTTGTGCAACAACATCTCCAAGGCGTATGAAATTTGGCTATACATAATTATCTGAAAACAAGATTTCAAAATGCAGTTGATTGTCTCGACTGTAATGATATATTTACAAACCCTGAAGAAAATACCAATTAAATGAAACATATACACCCTGCCACCCACTCCCTTTAACTGCCTGTGTTACATTTGAATGAATATTACCATAAAATCTCTGAACCAAAGGTTGTAAAACAACCTTTAATAATAAATTACAAATAATTATGCTTCAATGACGCACTGGTTGGGGTATATTATATAAACAATCATCACGTTATAGAAAATCAAAGATTTTGGAGATTTTTTTTAAGAAACCTATATAATCATACAAAGGGTCCCAACTTTGAAACCACATCGTGACATGATATGAAATAAGTATGTGTAAGTAAATACGCTTAACCACATTGTAAAAATTAACAACGAAAAAATAAAACATTAGGTATTTAAATATTAACTTTCTACTTGAAATGCCTGTAGGAATAGACAGATCATATCTATTACAGTGATATCAGGTTGTGCATTGAACACTATTGGACACACGTATAAGTATATGAAAAACAGTACATCATTGTGAGGGTATGTGCCCGACTGGAAAGCTACTAAAAGTTTGGAGACCTTTGGTGCAAGTTTCAACTCTTGATCAAATTGATTATAAGTAACGACACGTCGTAGCTACACATCATTTATAAATGCAGAGATTTAAACCCTAACACTGCTAGCCGCTACTGATTGTGCCTTTTGTAACGACCAGTGCAGATCATGATCAGCCTGCACCTCCATGCAGACTTTAATACCATGATCTGCACTGTTTGCCCTTCACTTTGTAAATTTTCATTTGGCAACTCTTTCAGTAATAAATTGTATTAAGGTCCAAATTGAAAGAAAGACAGTTCATTCTAGAGAATATATGTAGCAGGGAAACACGAGGTCTGGCTACTGCTGCCGCAACACAGCATGAGTGTATGTGACACTAAAAACAGTCTTGCCACAAAACAGTTCAGGGCTTTATCCAGCTTTTTTTTGGAAAAGGCCCCTGGCCTAAATTTGGAAAAATTGCGTTTTTCTAGTACCAAATTCGAATGCAATATTTGCAAATATAGTTGTCTTTACTAGGATTATAATACAACCATGTTTCTGGTACTTGATGACATTAATGACTGCTGATCAAGATTGATTTATTTGCAGAACTATCAATCTCAGCATCACCAGAGTCTCAATCATTGAGATATTCACTGCAAATTTCTGATATATGAGCATCACATAACTGGGGTTGAGATAGTACTAGGAATTTAAAAGAGGTTTTTTGGTTTTGTTTTTTTTAATTTGGCCCCTGGTGACAGGGAGAAAAAGCCCTGCTGTTAAAAGTTTCCACATGTTATTTAATTCATTTCAACACTTTTGAGAACTCAGTTACTGTTAACAAATGACATCATGTCCATTGATAATTATTCCCATACATCATGTAGGTGAGGTGCCTCACAAACCCAAAAAAACTACACACATAAATGAATCATAATTTATGCGTAACTATAAAACATTGTATTATGCGACAATATTGAACTGGCACTCATGATTTCGTATATACCAATCTTCGGATGAAAATAAATACAAATTGATATAATATATCGTCAGTTACTTTACTGTAACAATGCTCGCAATGGGTAGTGGCTGGCATTTGACACCAACCAGCGTATGCAGGTTCGAGTCTTGCTTGTTGATTTGTGTTTTCTTTTTTTAATAGTTTCGTTTCATTAAATGTATTCACTATTGTCTTTGTTCATCACGGGTTTCAGATTTTTAAATTACTATTTGAGCATTCTTTCTCCGCCCCCCCATAGGACATTTTTATATAGAACTGAAATTTGATGCAATCACAAAACACTATGCTGTAATGATAATATTGCCTCGGCTAATATCTTGAAGGATTTTGAAGAGAACCCAGGGACAGACGGATAAACATTATTCAACGGATGATGTTATTTTATGTAAATTCCTGAAATGCAATGAATATCAAATAAGTATTAATACATAAAAATACAGAAAACAAAACAAAGATAACCAACAATAATAAAAACAACGAATCATATAATATGTTAAAGCGAAAACGGTGCTAGACTTGTCACAAATTAAATAAAAAAACATACTCCCATAAAAATTAAAATTATCTGTGGAGGATTCGAACTCATGAATCATTGTATAAAGTTGCATCTTACCACTCCACTGACTTTCGGTGTGAACTTATGTCGGTTGAATGTATTTGTTCGATATGATAATCAATTGAAACAACGAAAACACACCCGAACGTACACGAAGATATTGGCGAAGATTAATGAGTGCCAGGTAAATACTGTCGCACAATACACAATATATAACAAGCTTTTATATACCAATACAATGAAAGTAAATAAAAATAGTATCATAAATTTACACAACAAAAGCTGCAAGGTGGGTATGCACCAAGTAAATTCTACTTATATTTCTCTCCAAAGCTTCCTTATTTACAAAATGTACCTATTAAAAGGACAAATTAAAGGACATTATGTCACAAATACATTTAATGAATATTTTACTGATTTCACAAGAGCCTAGACTATTAACAGTACAAATGTACTATATTATGTAAAATCTATGCAATCTTATATCAACAAGTTATAATTTTTCAGAATTATACAAGATAGAAGTATAGTGCCACTCCAAACACTTGTGTAGAGTTGCTCTCCACTCCAAACACTTGTGTAGAGTTGCTCTCCACTCCAAACACTTGTGTAGAGTTGCTCTCCACTCCAAACACTTGTGTAGAGTTGCTCTCCACTCTAAACACTTGTGTAGAGTTCTATTTATTTTGAAGACAACAAATTGCATGCAATTTATTGAGTTCAAAAAGGGCACCAGAACTGCTAACATACTCACTAGATTGCAACTGCTGTCATTTTACACACTTCTCTCCCACCCCCGAAAAAAAAATCTTGTTTTATTATCATTTGTAAACTATGCAAACTGATGTCTGTGTAAGACTATATCTTATAACCATTTAGAATAGTTGCACTTTTTACAACTTAATTCCCTTACAATTTTTTAGCATACAGATTAAATTTTATTAATTTTGACACTGGTACTACGTCTTCAACAAAAACATGTTTGTTATAATAAACTAAGTGTGCAAATAGTTATTCAATGAGAAAAATTCCTGAATAAATACTTTAGATTCAATTTTAGTTTCATATTGAAGTTTTCTAATTTTCGTTGGGAAAGGTCAAGTCCATGCCGTGGGCAAAGATTAAATTTTATTACAAATACTCCAACCTGGTTAAGGCTGGGGATATATAATTTGATCTAACTGGAGATAGAGAAAGATTTTATCATTTACTGGTGGTGAATTTCAGTAGGTATGAAGATGTCTATCAGGTCAGAAAATGATACACAATGTTTTAATAGAATTTAGTCCCTCTGGGGCCGCCATGTTCGATTGTTTGTAGATCGCGGACATTTATTGAGTGAATTAGTCACTTAAACTACAGATTTTGTAGATAAAAACAATAAAAGCTCACGGCTGATTTGACGACTGATTTATAAAGACTGTCTTATCTTCATGCAGTTGTTCAATAGAAGAATATTACCTTTTTGACGCTTTCAGAAAAAAATGTGGACCATTTTCTACATAAGGGCAATAATCTTCTTTATTTGCTTATAAACAAAAGAAAAACAATACAATATACATATCAGGCTGTACTGCACTTTAGAGGAAAACAAAAGAATTAAAGACCATTAAAGACTATCTCCAAATATTATGATAAACAAAACTGCTCAGGGTGTTTCTTATTCCTGGCAACAGTGCTAAAGAAAAATTTGTTGTTTTTTTCAATTTGTTTGTAAAAATTCCCAATTAAAAAAAAATCTGAGCAAATCTGTTAAAAATGGAAAAAAAGAAGAGTGTTTGCAGTTCCCAATTTGACAGGTAAAATGGTGCCAGAGAAAAAATTAAAAATTAATAAACACTATTCAACATAAAATTTAAAACATAAATAACCACTTCACTGAAGACATTTGGTAAAGGATGTGCTTCACATGGAACTGCGTGAGGCAATGTTGCTAAATAATTTCTACTATTATTACTGATGTAACAATTTCAGTTTAAGCTAAAGGCTTTTTGCCCTGGTGGTAAATCTTACCTAAACGAATAAAATCTAAAGTCAACCCCATAATTTTACAGGCACATGAACATGTATCAATTAATATAATTGTGAACATTGGCTCCCAACTCGTCAGTACTGCTGGTCTTACAATAATGTTATTGAAAGCAAAACCATAAGACCTCCCATTTGGAAATTAATTTAATAAGAGCTGGACTCTGTAAGACAGATGTTTGGCTATTCTCAGTGCTAGTAAATAGCAAAAATAAAATAATGATGACTCACTAAGTATGAACTAGAAAACTGTAATCATAAAAAAAGTCAAAAGTGATCTATGGTAACTTAATTGTCTGATTCCCCTGAACACAATTGATAAATTTCAAATAACTCCCATTATTGGTTAAGTAACTGAAGTATGTGCGTGAAGGTACATTTTGTACCTTGCATGCAAAACTGTAAAAGAAGTTTCTAACTTCAACAAAGGCCATTCTCGGCTTCGCACATCCAGGTACTGATCTTACATTCGGGAAAGGTGATTCCTCGGCTGTCATCGCTGGTCTCTATGCATCTTTAACTTTGAGTAATACAATAACAAAGATAAGAAATGAAAGAAGACGACAATCTTCCATTACCTTGAAATTTTTTTTATAATAATTCTATGTTGTTAAAAGCTTTTTGTTTCGTTTAAAATAAGTTCAGACTTGCATATGAGTCAAAGGTAAAGACCGAGTTTTCACCTTTTACCAAATAAACGCGACCTTATGATCTGATTGGTTAACTGGTAAGTATGACGTCACTGCGAAGCCGAGAATAGTTTGTAGTAATTCCAGTCAGGAGTTCTAACCTGAATGTCTGATACCCCTGATGACTGTATTGAACTTTAAAATGAATCCCATACATGTAAGTAGCTTAGTGAAATATGCGAATGACAGTACCTTGCATACAAAACTTCAACCAGAATTTCTATGTCAAATATGGGTTATAATTTGAATTAAATTCATACAAGAGTTATCTAACTAGAATGCCAGACACTCATGAGTGCTTACTGATGTCCATGATCGTATATTGCATGCAAAACTTTAACTAAAGCTGCAGCACCAAT
This sequence comes from Saxidomus purpurata, assembly GCA_022818135.1. Classification (NCBI taxonomy): domain Eukaryota; kingdom Metazoa; phylum Mollusca; class Bivalvia; order Venerida; family Veneridae; genus Saxidomus; species Saxidomus purpurata. The sequence continues at coordinate 29,182,990 of JAFMSR010000010.1, forward strand.
GCCGACGCAAAAGTGACTGTAATATTAGCCCTTTTTATTAAAGTTATAACTCAAAAGTAATATATAATAAAATTTGAACCTGAAAAGTTAAAATAAGTAATGCATGGTATTATTTACAGATAAAACACCAAATTAGTTTGACAAACCAGTTAATTGTCTTGGCAACTAAGCCACTTGACTGACAACAGATACGGGCTTTAAAAAAATTATGACATACAAAATTTCAAAGGAAAACATCAAACTGAACACTTAAAATGCGGTATAAACATGTACCTTGGGGTTACAGCTTATCCACCTGGGGCACCTGTCACACGAAACGTGCTAATAAGATTATCCAATGTTTTTTATTTATCCGAAATCAACGCAAGAATATATTGTATATCCAAAACTATATTTCTGTCACAGTTTGGCGTATTCATTTCAATTAACAAGCTGCAGTTTAGGCCATTTTACCTTCTGTCAAACAAATAAATCTGCACACCTGAGCAACCGGCTACCTTCGTGTTTTATGTCAATCAAATTTCTTTAGCGAGTCACTGGAGCGGAACATGGACGGTGTTTTGTTTATTTGACTACTGTAAAATTAGCCATTAGGTATAACATCGATGTAAAATATGGGTTTACTTAGGTTAAGAAGAACTAAATTATGTTTTCTCTTCATAAAATTAAAGTGCTAAATACATTGCCTTTATGACACTAGATTCGGTAAATGCAAAAGTGGCTCCTTCTAACGACTCTTTAAACCATCAAACGACAAAAGAATGTTGCACCTATGACATAATGAAAATTAAACCTGATGATTTACAATAAAAAATGCTTATTTAGAACAGCAAGTATATATCAAATTTTATTCTAATGCTCGCAGCTGAGACTCCTAGGACTGTACATGGTGCCCAAACTTTTGCCAATCTCGCCACGGTTTGCAATGGAACGTTGTAAGTTAAACCATTAAATGTTGACCCAATTGCACATATTTTTACTGGCAATGTCAGTGTAGTCCACATTACGACTTCAGATTTTGCCTTTGGGGATGTTTGATTATCTGGTATCTAATGAGGGTTGAATTATGAAATTGTCACCGTGTTTGGCACTATTTAGTACGGTTTGACGCCCAACGAAGAATAATGTCCGCAATATCGCAGCGAATTGCAAAATTTCGCGCGAGTAATTTCATATTAACCACCTTTATGGGGTCGAAAATTAATTTGGCAGAGAAATAAATACGGTTTTTATTTAGCCGAAGGTAAAGTAAATTATTCGATTCATCAGAGATCAGCGTTATAAAAGATGTCAGCCGCCGGAATTAAAAACAGGTAATTCAAATCAACACATCATTAATCGGGTATGTAGTTCTAATAAAAGCCCCTAAGAATCTGTCGATATCCGAGCGCATATATGGTTAGGCTGGTATATTTAGTCCTTATTTGGAATCACTGTATCTCTCTATTCCACCCTATGATGTTGTGAAACTTGTAAAAATTATTGTCAACCGAAACGGCGGCTAAAATTGTACATTTTCTGTTTCCCTACCGCTTGTATGTTATAAGCCAAATTCCGTTATAAGTAACGTCTTCCCCCATTTCATTCAGACTTAAAAGTCGTCCTCTCCCAAATTGAAAGATTGTTCGATTGGCACCTATGTTTCATTTTTGTCCTAAAATAAAAATCTCTCTATGGCAGGTGTCCGTTGTGCATTTTCGAATCCATCGTTGCACGAAATTGCACGTGCGGTTATTCGTAAAATTGTAAGAACTTTTTGTACTATGCTATAGCATGACAATTCTCTTCTGTAAAGTTTAAAGTCAAGCCAAGGATCAGTTTGAATATAGTGATATACAATGTAGTAAATTAATTTACTGATAGGATAATGATAGAACCATTCCTTCCTTTATTTCGAAAACTAATTGCCAGGAAGCCCTTTTAGCTTGCGATAAGATTATTAATATATTACTGCGCTATATTTCTAACATGTATTTTTCGATTCAAAAAGCAAAGTTAGGAATGTTTTTTGGGTATATATAGGTAATTTCCATTGGTAAGATATTTTACTTGGTAAAATAAGAGCTACATTTGTACTTGTAATTGTGCTTCTGGGGCTTTAAGAATATTCGTAGTGGTTTTAGAGCTTCAAACACATTTTAGGTATGTTACACGGCGAATGGGTGTTCTGATTGTATTAATACTCGGTAGAAATAACAATCCTGGGTGTACCATGAATTGTAGGTGAAACATTTGCATATAATAAGTTGTATTGGCTCGAGCATTTTTAAATTGAAAAAATGACGTTTGTCCTACCGAAAGATGGTTCAGTACAGTCTGTGTGACAGACCCAATGTCAAGTTCAATCAGCGAAAGTAAATATTTTGGTGTGAAAACATACAAAACTGTGTTTAAGCAAGCATACTGTAAAAAAAAGCTGAATGGATATATAGCCATTCGTCCATTAAAGGATGACAATTTTCTCTCAATGAAGTGCTTTTAAGATGACCCTAAATATTATCAATTCACTGTCACCGGCCTTTGATACTCATGTCATTAATACATATAAGATAGTGATAAATTGCTGTTATGCCTGTTAAGGTGAATAGATACAGTACAATGGGATCTTAAACCGTCTCAACACGAGGACATTATATATTATCAGGGTCTCTTGAACATCAAAGAACGCCCTGGATTAAAAGCTTGTAGGTATATGGTCAATGAAATATTGTAATATATAGGTATTAAGTTAAGTACAGTACGTTGATCTTGTTTCTTTTGAGAAGCCATAGTTTCTGGGTTGACCCTGGCAATGTTCCCCAAAATACCTTATTATGGGGGAGTAATTTTCCTGCAGATAAATGAATGTGAACGTATGTCTGGTATATATAGAATTCTTCCATGATGCTTACTGAATGCAATTCTTATATGAGAAACAGTGCTGAGACGGAACTATTTTAGTAATGGAGTGTACGAGATAACAGAGTCTCAGAACATCACGTGCTTTCGACCTCGTGCCACGTTCACCTCGTGCTTTCGACCTCGTGCCATGCTAACATCGTGCTTTCAACCTCGGGCCACCCTAACAAAGGCTGATTTTTTTTTATACATTTGCCTTTCAACTTAGAAAAGTCATCCATTTATCATAAAAATATGTACATCAAATGATTCGTGATGATTGTCTATAAAATCTATCGGTATAAAACCGTCCATCCCTCAAACTCATTCAAGTCTTCTACAGAAAAAAATCCAAACAACTCAGTCATTAAACCGATGGAGCGAAAACTACAAAACGTTTGTCGTATATGTAAGTGAAAATTGAAACGAGCTTTGAGATTAAAATCACATTCGTACACCGGTATTTATTGGACGGACCGAACAAAGAGATCGAATTCTTTCCATGCTGCAAAATTACTAGTTTCTATATTTTATGACGCTGGACAATGTGAACTTCCTACAATTTTGTTCTTCATTGCCACTTTTCCAGTGTAGGACGTCTCCAACGAAAAGCAATATTACAGAATGAATGTGCTTTAGCATGCGATAATTTTCTTTTAATTCACGAAAGCAGAACAAATGCAATCGTCTGTCAGTGCTCACCTTAAGTTAATTGTATCTCTTAAAAAAATCTCTTAACACTACCTTGGTGTGCACGTTATACGGGCATTAAAACGTGGCAGTAATCAGATTACAAGATGTCTGTCTGCGTGTCCGTCCGTCAGTCCGTCTGTTAGCTTCTCTGTGTATGTGTGTGTATCAGTTTGTATCTTGCTGTGTGCCTTTATGTCTGTTGGTGTGTATATATGTCCTTGTATGTGCGTGTGTGTGTTTGTGCGTACTGGTATCTCACAATTATTTCAGGTAAGGCTAATATCCAGTTTCATTCATTCTAGTTTCGTTTCACATTGACTTCTTGTGAAGCATGGATACAATGACCTTCTTCTGAACAAGGTTACAAGTTTATCTGTATTTTAGGTATCATTATACAATGCAATTATTAACGCCTTTAATCAACAAAGCACTTGAAGCGACAACATGTCCTTCAGTCTGTCATTATAGCAAGAATTGAAACCAAACAGTACTGTGTTTGGGTAAACTTTTGATAATACTGTCACCTACTGACCAAAAACACTGGTGCGTAATAATCCCAAATGGTCCAAAATTCTTTTGGGACCACACAAATTTTCGTACAGTGGTATTAAAGCGTTATGTACAACCAACAAAATGAAAAATGTCTATTTTTTTCGTAAGTGAACAATTCAAAATATGTAATGGCATAATTATAGTTTGAAAAAGCAAATTGGAGCGCACATTTTCTTACAAATATAGCATCTATAGTTGTTTCTTTGTAACTTGATAAATGAAGGGTTATTAACCTTAAATTACAAAATCAGTGGTTATCGATTTTCAAAATTGTTCGTTTTTGTTCAATAAAGTGACAAATTGACAGGGGTTAAGAAATTATAAATACATTATTCTTTAGTTTCTGAATGAAGTGGGTTTTCTATTATTTCATTTAGTGTTGGATCTTGTTACATTGCGTATATTGACCCGAGAGTTCATTGTTATACCAGACAATGTGCTAGGTACCAATGTGTTCATGTGCTAGGTACCAGTGTGATGAACTGATGTAGTTCATTCTTTACGTTCTTTCGTGAAAATTGAAAAAAAAAACTTCATTTCCCTTAAAGTCCAATTTGCAATTTGGATGTAAAATTACATGTAGTTCTTATATTACCAAGAAATATGTCTAATCGGCGAAATTGACCGTTCTTCAGTGTTCGAAAACCATGTATATATATATATGAATATCTAAAGTGCCAATGGGATACTTTAAATATATTCAGCGTCCCCTGTACCATCTAAAACAGTGATAGCAACATGATATACTGTGTTATTCTTACTTTTCTCTCATGTAAGTGTTCAAAAAATCAACATTTTAATATCATTACTTTAAAAACTTATAGTTATATCAATAAGAAACTATCAGCAATATCTTATGTTATTTAAAAAGAGAGAGAACATAATTGTTAAGGTCTCAGTTACTATGGTTACAATTCCTATATACAGTATTCGCTGTAATATTCCTTAAACAAAACTTAAATGCATTTTGTTCTCAAAACATGCCAACAAACGATCGTTTAAACTATTGCTATATTCTTATTCTTGCTGGTATACCATTCTTTTACAGAACATGCCAGAGAGAAACTTTAAATATTACGAAGCAAAATTTGAATATGATTTACAACATGTATACCCTACCTGTGAACCTGCGATATCCTCAACAAGTAAGTATCACAAATCAAACAATTTTCAATCACTTTAAACAGCCGCACTTCACAGTTTATAAATTAACTCTCCGTGTATAGCGGAATGGTCTACCCCACTGGGCTCGGATAGATAATAAACAGCAGTGAATATGAGCATAAAACTGTCACTCCTCACATTCGTTAAATACCTCTTTAAAGTGAACGTCTATGATAACATTGAAAAGGTTAGCAAAATAGAGCTAAAACGCGTTTCCCCAGTTTGTTTGTTAACACAGAAGGCAAGGAGATCGACAAAGAGGAAGAGATGGAGACAGACAGACAGGCTGACGGACGGACAGACACATACTTGTGTAAATCATGTAACACAAAGAGACAGACAGACGGACGAACGGACGTGTAGGTGGGCGAAATCAGGCAAACAAACAAATAGAGAACTATTTGGGTTTTTTTTCGGGACAGGCAGGATGCTGGTTTCGTGTCACACCATCTTCCTGTGGTCGGAACAGGAATACCCGCTATCGCTCAGTGTATATTGTATACTATTACAGGTAGAGTTAGACTATCTTATGACGACCGCCAAGTCTACGGTTACCTCGTGCGCAGCGGGTAGTCACATAAAGTTGATGAGTTGGCCATGTATCAAAAAATATATCAATTTGTGACAAAGTGGACGGGTACATACAAGGACAAGATCTCTTAAAAATCCTGTTTTCTTATCCACTTAAACACTTGACTTCTTTAATAGAGTCATAAATCAAATATAAAACACGCTGGGCCTTTTCTTCACTCAGTCTGCAGGTTAACATATGTACGCTGCCTGAACAGAAAGTTATGAAACGATGACTTAAAGGTCCAATACTCGTTGCGAACAGAATATTCGGCGGGCAAGTGAAGCGTAGATAATATAAGATGCAACATGTACGAAGGTATTTTAAGTCCATACTCAGCGTTCCCAAAGAAAGCATATCGGACACTCACACAAAAAAACGTTTAATTTTAAGCCTGTCTGGAGGCTGTTTCATGATGTTGTGATGGCTTACGTTACAGTCAACTCAAAGTCAAGGTGAATATAAATGCTTTCAAATGTAACATAATACTGTGTCGTAAATCCAGTCTTGTTTCTATTTGTTACACTAGTAATGAATTCTGTCATGTTCCCTTTCATCTTTTATATGAAAGCTCTTAATGGAGCTGGGCGTGGCCTGTCAGCCACTCTAACTTTATATACACGAGAAACTTCGAACAGATGGAGCAAGAGTTCCTTTCCTTACACTAAAAGAATAATATAAATTTAGATGTTATTGGTCTGAGGTAAAGAAAAGTGGCGTAATAGCGTCATAATTACTTTCATTATAATAATTATGACGCCGTAACAACGTCAACGTGACGTAACGAGAAGACCATCGTCACTGGTAACGCCGTTCTCCTTCTTGGTGTATTCTAAAAATGTAGTTAACTGTATTTATGGATGCCTTGCAAAGTTTTGCAACGACTGTTATCGTCTGGGGAGTATGACGAGCTGGAAGATGTAGTTATAGCAGAAGGCGAGTTTGTAGAGTCGGATGATCGTCACAACGCTGTGAGGTACCGAAAACACTGTAGATCTATTACTGATACCAAATAATCTATATCTATTTCCCTTCTATGTTACCGAGCCGGGTGTTCATCCCATCGTTTTCATTGTGTAGCGTTTTTGACTTTCGAGTTGTGGAGGGCGAGAAAGACGATGAAATAACGGGAACGTATTTAAATTGTGCGGGATTTTCATAACGTTTACAACGGGGAAAGATGCAGATATAAATTTGTAGCTTAAAGCAGTTTTTAATGAATACAAATGGTAATAAATTGAAACATTAAATGAGAAAGTAAAGTAAAACGATTTAATTTGACGACTGAAACTGTACCGTTTTACAATCAAATCACATCGACTGCAAATTTTCAACTATTTTTTGTGCAGCTCTTTATGACCACGGAAACAAACTTATAGTTTAAGTTGTAGGGTTCTAACACAAATCCTGCATATGATGTTTTTTTTTCTGAAAACAGACTCACAGATTAAAGTCAGTAGTTTATCTTTATTTAAATTTATTATATTGCCTTATTGTTTTTTCTTTTAGACAAGTAATACTTGGGATGACACCATTCAATCTGATCGTCGCGGAGCGACACATCACCAGTTACAAGGATCATCCAGAAGTCTACTACCTCACAGAGGTTGACCCGTACATGGACGGACTTGAAGTGTCGTCTGTTTTGCCAGTATGTCTGATCAGGATGGATAAGTCGTATCTCAGATATGAACTTAAAATACGGGTGGACGATAAAACAAGGTTCTGTTTTCTTAGCAAATTGGAAGGAATTCTATTTAAGTTACTTGTATATAGCTATTTAAACTTATAGTTTTTGTGTTTTTCTCTCAATATTATGCCAAGAGTATTACCCTCTGCAAAGAAATACCGAAATGTGTTTGCTATAATAAGCATTTAAATGGCTTACGTCTAGTAAAAATCCAAAAGCTGAATTCAGTCCCGCAAAGCTAAAATCGAAGGCAAAAGTTGAATTCCCAATAGCGAAAAGCAAAAGCGGTACCCAAATTGTAAAAGGTGAGTTTCATTGGCCAAATATCAAATCCAAAAGCAAAAGCGGTACCCGAATTGTAAAAGGTGAGCTTCATTGGCCAAATATCAAATCCAAAAGCAAAAGAAGTACCCAAATTGTAAAAGGTGAGCTTCATTGACCAAATATCAAATTCAAAGGCAAAAGCTGTATTCAAATTGCCAAAGGCCAGCTTTATTGATCAAAAACCAAATTCGAAGGCAAAAACTGTATCCAAACAAGCCAAAGGTGAGTCAAATTTCAAATCCAACGATAAAACTGAGCCCAATTTGCAAAAGGTGAGTTTAATTGGCCAAATACACAATCCAAAAGCTAAATTAAAATTGCCAAAAGTCATCTTCATTGATCAAATACCAAATCCAAAGTCAAAAGCTGAACATGAACATGAATTGCTTGTATGAATATAACTTGTTTTCTGATTGGTTGACTTGCGGAATATCCACGAGTGAAATGAGTTCTGTATTTCATCTATTGCAGGTACTATGAATTAACAAACACTCGTTTAAATGGAGACTTGGAGGACACGTGGGGACGATGGGTAGAACGCGAGCTATATCTCAAAGAGGACCCGTATGGCTATGTTAGGTCTCAGTTCGATACGTACAACATACCTTACCCAGAATATTACGTGTGTCGTAAGAAATCACGTGACCAGGAAATAGACCTTCTCTGGAAACTGCTGGATTTGGGTGATATAGAAATGTTGGAGAAGGATACATCTGAAGGCGATAAAAAGATCTCAGAAAAGATGAAAAAAGATAAAACAAAGCCCGACAAAGAGAAACGTAAGAAAAACAAAAAGTGGAAATGGTTCAAGAAAGATAAAAAATAAAGAATAAATAGTCAATGGAAAACTTGCTATGGTGCTCATTTGATTTAACCAACCTGATACACGATAAGTCAGTACCAGCTCATATTCCACACTTGACTAGGATGTCATATTTTGAAAGGGAAATTTCATTCTAATACCCAGTACAATTCCGTAAGTGGAAGTGTAGCCATTGGTTGATATGTTTTCTCTTTTATCCATAGCTACATCACAGAAACTGCTCTCGCCCCACGTGGCCGCGTTGCACGTCGCGGAACAGTCGGTCGACATATACTCCGTACACAACAGGCTACATAGCAGTATTTCATATTTGTGAATTACCAGCTAGATTGGTGAAATAAGTCATGTTGTAGTACATGTGTACTGATAAACTTTCATTTACAGCTAATCTATTTGCAATATATCATTTAAGTCGGCTTAAATGCCCCTTCTCAGTCGTGTAATTGAAACAATATCATTTATGAAAACTGAAGTTTGAATTGTTCTAGAAAATAGTGTCACAAAATCATAAAGATCTCCATCAAAGAGGGCCAAGCTGGCCCTATATCGTTCACCCGAGACCTACTTATAAGCATGCGTGATCAAACTTTTACCCTTAGCTAAATATCATAAACACAAACATTCTGTTTGACTTTGCCACGACCTGGGACGAATATATTATTGCTCCAGCCACGACAAACCTGACCAATTTACACGATTGGCTATAAAATGAGTGCCAACAAGATTTTTCTCGGAAAATTCCATTGTGAACAATTTTTACTCCCAGATGATCCACACAAACATTCGGACCAATTTTAATGAAGATTGTGTTGTTAATGTCACCTGAATGGCATACACAAGGTTTTAACCAGATGACCTGGTTTTTGACCTCGGGTGACCCATATCGAACTCTACCTATTTTTTAAAGCAATTTTACTGATAAAGTTCCATGAAGATCCAATGAAAAAAGCAACTTTTATTGCAAGAAATGGTTTTTCTAGGCCTAGTAGTCTTTTACCTTAGAGGACACCTATTCGAACTCGTCCTAGATTTTATCAAGGCAATGCTGCTTCCATTGCATACACAAGGCAAGTGTGAACAGACGACAGACAGACTTTGTGCCCAGGCAAACTAAAAAGGATGAACTTAGTACTATTGTGCATGCAATTGGAAGACAATTTGTCTTCTTTTTTAGCGCATAGTCCTCAAGATGAGCTATTTATTGTGATCACCCGATGTCCGTCTATCCACACATAACCTTATTAACACTATGGAGGCCGCATTTTTTCAAGTTACCATCATGAAACCTGGTCAGTATGTTGGTTTTGATGACCCCTTGGAAAATGTGTTACATGGGGTCAAGGTCAAAACATATATTCTAGAAGCAACATTTGTAGTCATCTTGAAAATTGGTTAGACAAACTCTAGATAAAGATCAAAACTGGGTAACGTGGGGGTGTAAAATCTGGTCACCAGGCATTTTTGATCGTAACAATTTTTTTTTGCTTTGGAAATTACAGTAATGAAATTTAGGCTGAAGTTTTACAGATTTCAAAATTGTTCTCGTCCTGCTTCTGTCTATTGGAGCAATGTTTCACAGGTGAGCTATAGGCAACCACCATGGCCTTCTTGTTTCTTATGTGATAAGTTAAGCTAATTATTATTTTAGTAGTACAAGCCTGATAAGCCTATTTACCAGTTTCTACCAGTAAAAATCTGTCCTTAAAAAGTGTAAATTATGACAAAAACAGTGCAAATTTAAACATTTTATTATGCATGATTTAAAACACAACAATTTTAATAAAACTAAAACAAACTATTGCAACAGTTGAGAACAATAACAACATACTAAAATAAATGATTACTCATTTGATGCAGTATTTCCATGCATTTTCCAGAGTTTAAAACAACTTTTTGGTTTCAGAAACATACTTGTAAAATGATTCTGTTCTATTGCATGTAGCTTTGGACATAAAAATTCCACAAAAAATTCTTGCCGAGTCTGCAATGAAAGATATTTTTCATGAAAGCAGCCAACATTTAACACTCAAAACTGAAACCAAACAAAATCCCCTATTTGTAAAATATACAAACATGTAAATAACTTGATTATACACAACACACATACCGAAGTTTATAAGTCAAATAAGGGACATACAGTAAACTCCATACAATGACTACGGATATAGCAAAAATCCGGATATAAGGAATGAATTTTCTCTGCCCGATTTATTTTCTTTCTATATTTTTTAATGAAAATGTTGTATGAATATAACAAACTCTGGATATAAGGAACATAGTTTAATGGTCCAATTGAGTTCGTTATAACCGGAGTTTACTGTAATTTGCAAATACAACAACAGTTTTCTAACTTGTGTGTATTACTGCAGTTATAAATCAATCTTACAAATAGTTACTGAGATATGTTCGCTATAGCAGTTTGTTCACCGAACTTTAACCAAGTTAAAGTAGTTACATCAATGAATTTGTGACTGCACAAGCAATCTGTGTCAATTAGTCAAGCAAAAATTGATGATTTGTTTTCACATTGTATTCCTATTTTCAGCGATGTAATTTGCATATTCTTACAATAAATTGAAACACGTGCATCAGTCAGGGGCAAAAACTAACAAACAGAGCCTTGTTTACATGAATTTTAAGCAATTTCATGTTTAAATTTTTTGCTTCTGAATAATTTTGCAATAAAATCAATGATCACTTGTAGATGATAAAACTTTATCAAGAGAAAAGATCAAAACTTTTCTTGCAGAAGATCTTAAACCTATATTCTATAAATAGGGCTGTCACATTTACAGTACACACGTTTGTTTTCATGCTAGTCTGTGTCACCTTGAATATCTTTGGCAAACTTTTCAATAACTGGACACTACTACAAGACCTAACGACCATGGTGGCCTATCATCACTCACCTGGGTACCATTGGTCCAAGTATCATGCCTGTAGCTTCAAAAACAACAAAGTGAGTCAAAAGGTCATACTTAAGTTCATACAGATTTAATATGAAATTTGTTTGCAAAAATTAACACATGGTCCAAAGTTCACCACTGTAGCCTTAAAAAGAACAAAGTAGGTCAAAATGGCATGACAAAGTTTGATTAAGACACCACTAAATAAACAATGCTACATATCAAGTATCCAAGCTCTGGACCTTCGAACTACAGAGAAGTTTTTTTAAAACATTCTCCTGCACAAGTCCATGTAAAATAATGACCCCCTTGGCAGGGCAGTTTTGACGCCATGGGCAATAACTTGAACAATCTTGGCAGAAGACAAATAGGTGATGCTACCAGGGAGGTATGATTTGAACAGTCTTGGTAAAGACCAATAGGCAATACCACAACATCAATTTCGTCTCCCACATAACTCCCCTAACATTTACTGACTGAATATCAAACAGTGCATTGGATGATCAGACTGCATGGATCATGATCTGCACTGGTTGGAACAGCAGAATCATTTGCCGCAAGAAGAGCAAGGGTAAAAAGAGGATCGTTTTTTTCTCCTGTTAGGCCCAAGATGAGAAAATTTGAATTATTAAGACCAGCATTTGGACAGAGTTCCACATAAAAAAACCTGCTATGCAACACTATTTAATATTACAGCCAATTTGTTTGGTGTATAATATATTACTGTGCATTACATGATATCATTCAAATATGTTGAAAATTCAAATTCAAATGTTTACAGCAGAGCATCTCCAATTTACACAACACTGTGACTCACTTCAGTCTGTTTCAACCCATCTGTGGTACCACTTGATTCTGCTTGTCAAAATCAGCAAAACTGTAACTTGTATCTCTTGACAAATCCTGTGGAAAAACAAGAAGCCATTAGATGTGGCGTTCCATACAATGAAATACGACATGGCGAGTGGTGTTCTGGACAAAGTGTAGGCATATCAACCTGGTATCTGTTTGTTCAAAACCTATACAGGCAATACCAGATTCTCCTATAAAGGCACCAGTACTAATTCATCAAAGGATGTTAGCCCTACAGTAGTATACATATATCTACACTTATAATTATTTCTGCTGACAAATCTATGATAGGATCTTGTATTCTATTTCATACAATGCCCATTTTTAAAATCTATTTTGGTTTCTTGGGGAAGCTAAGGCTACCCTCAACAAGGCAAAACTTTAATGAAGATGTAGATCAAATCACAAAAAGAAATGAGAGGTACTGTGCTATAAGAGTCACGCATCCAACCTCTAACCCAAAGGCTGTGTATTTTGACCTTGACCTCAATGATCCTTTCTTTTAGCACAAGTACTTGTCAGAACACCAGGAAGAAGTTGCAAGATTCTGAATACACAACTGATGAGAAATGAAAAAGAACAAGAGCTGTCCCTCACAAGTGACAAATGCCCCCGAAAGAGGTACCTCACTGTCTGTGTCCTCTCCATGTGCTCAATAAATGTACTATGTAATTTTAAAATCCTTCCATGCATGACAGAGTAACCATGCATACAGTTTTCCATTACTTTAAACACTAAGTGTGACCTTGACCTTTGAGGTAGGGGACTTGGGTCTTGCACGTGACACATCCGCTTGATGAGCTAGACATTTGTGCAAAGTTATTTTAAAATCCTTCAAAGCATGATAAAGTTATAGTCCGGACACAAATGTATGCATATATACAGGATTCCATTACCTATAAACTCTAAGTGTGACCTTGACCTTTGTGGTAGGGATGTGGGTCTTGCACGCGACACATCTCTTGATGTGCTAGACATTTGTGCCAAATTATTTTAAAATCCTTCAATGCATGACAAAGTTACAGTCCGGACACGAATGTGTGCATATATGCAAATATAGAGGAATCCATTACCTTCAAACTCTAAGTGTGACCTTGACCTTTGAGCTAGGGACGTGGGTCTTGCACGCGACACGTCGTCTTGATGTGCTAGACATTTGTGCCAAGTTATTTTAAAATCCTTCAATGCATGACAAAGTTACAGTCCGGACACGAATGTGTGCATATATGCATATATAGAGGAATCCGTCACCTTCAAACTCTAAGTTTGACCTTGACCTTTGAGCTAGGGACGTGGGTCTTGTACAGGACACATCGTCTTGATGTGCTAGACATTTGTGCCAAATTATTTTAAAATCCTTCAATGCATGACAAAGTTACAGTCCGGACACGAATGTGTGCATATATGCATTATAGAGGAATCCATTACCTTCAAACTCTAGTATGACCTTGACCTTTGAGCTAGGGACGTGGGTCTTGTACGCGACACGTCGTCTTGATGTGCTAGACATTTGTGCCAAGTTATTTTAAAATCCTTCAATGCATGACAAAGTTACAGTCCGGACACGAATGTGTGCATATATAGAGGATTCCATTACCTTCATACTCAAAGTGCGACCTTGACCTTTGAGGTAGGGATGTGGGTCTTGTACGCGACACGTTGTCTTGATGTGCTAGACATGTGTGCCAAGTTATTTTAAAATCCTTCAATGCATGACAGAGTTACAGTCCGGACACGAATTGTAAGTGGGGACGCACAGACAGACGCACGGACAGTGCGATTTTAATATGCCACCCTTCGGGGGCATAAAAATATAAAACTGAAAAACGAAACAAAGTAGACCAAAAATCACCTTCATGCAAATTTAATGCCATTGTTAATACTGTTACAAAGTGTTTTTTATAAAAATATGAGAGAAGTTTGTCTCCATTTTAATGATACCTCCTTCGTTACTTCCTTGTGATAGAATACTCCCAGGTCTTCATATCCTTCTATAAAATGTGGTTCAAAATCAGTGTGCATCTCCTCAGACAGGTCTACACCGAGACTTGGAACTTCCTGGCTATCTTCAGATGTATGTGCCATTCCTACAGAAGTCGTGAGGACATAATATTTTTAGTTTTCTTGTCATCTGTTGGGGAATTTTTGTAACACATGAATTGCCATGGAAATTTTTAAGACTGGTGGGAAGTTGTTGTAGAATTCAATTGTATTTTCAAACTTCAACAGGTTATTTTTACAAGCGAACAGTTTACCTAAACGTTCCTCGTTCTTCTTGAGAAGAACCAGTACTATTCTTCATAAGAAACTGCCAATTTTCACACACTTAGGAACACAGTCTATAGCAGGGCTTGAAACCATGAACCTAAATCGAGAGGTTATAGTGATTTCAAATCAACAACTCTATATATAACCTCTTGACTACTGAGACAGACACAGGCCTTACTTGCCATGGACATTTTTAAGGGTGCTGGAAAAGGAATAAAATATATTAGTGTCATATGCAATAGTGTTATCACAGACAAGGCCCTTTTAAAAGATTTCAAGCGTTGACTTTCAGAACTTTTGAAAGTCTTCAAAGTATATTCCATGCTTTAAGTGCATATACCCTATTTATTTAAAATACACAATACTGGGTATCTAAGTTTGACAAGTGCACTTCAGCAAGAATTTACTTTGGAAGCGTAAATGTTTGTTGAGTATTACTTTTTGAGTGGGTTGACTCAAAAATTTAAGACAAATTAAAACAAATTTCCTTAAGTTACGACATAATTTTTACAAACCTAAGCATTCCTTATCGAGCGGTTTCAGATCAATACTCAAGAGATCAGCGGAAAGGTCGTTAGAATCTTCAGACTGGTCCAAGGAAGCCATCCGTGCGTACAGGGCACGGTCCTCTGCCTCTAGCTTCTCCCACATGTGTGCAGTGTTCAAAACCATCTCAGACTGGCTGTAGTCTGGGTCCATCAGTGCTGCACTATGTTGGTGAAACAACAAATAACTGAAATATACAGAAAATTTGTCTAATTCACATTGTACAATGATCACTTTACATTTCAAACAACTTGTAGCATTTGTATAATCAAGAAAGATGCTTTACCAGCTGAACTGATCATTAATTTATGTTACTATACAAAAAATAGGTGGAACACATCAAGTCAAGTAAAGTTTTTATCTTTGATCTAACAACCATCATTAATTTTTGTAAGAAAAGCATTCTTAACATTGCTTTTTCAAATGCAAAGTACATGTTGAAGAAAATATTTTGAGCGCCTGCAATGATTAAGAAATATTTACTGGCAACGCTTTTTTGTTATTTATTTATTCTATCCCAAAATTCAATATTATGTATGTGAATATGTAAAGCATGCATTAAATAAGACAAAATATCACACAGATAACTGTAGCAGGAGTATGGGGTTTACTTCGCAGTGATTTTCTCCCTTGTGTATATATACTCAATATCTCTAAGATGTAATGCTCACTTGTCTATCATTTGATTTTGAAAGCAACATTTATTGTTCATCATAAGCTGAATGGTCATAGACCAAGATGTTGATGTTATAATGCTTAAATTTTTTTGGCAATTATCTGTTGAATCTAAGATCATTGTAAGAGTTTTAAAATCTAAAATTTGACACAAGATGGCTTCATGCAATATTGTTGAACAAACTGACTTTTATGGACACAAAGTGATAAACTTATAAAATATTATCCACTCCAGCAGTGTTCATTGTCCCTGTCAAGCCAAATTCCAGCTAAATAAATTCAATGGATCTTAAAAACTACAGTAAACACTGTGTATAATGACTCCAGATAATAGCGAAATTCACGATTTATATAAGAAACAAATTTTCTTGGCCCAGTTCTTTTCCTTCTTTATTTTAAATGAAAATGCTATATGGATATCATGAGCACATTCTTGATATAAGGAACAAATCTAAATGGTCCCTAGGAGTTTGTTATATACAGTGTTTACTGTAAATGTTTTTTGATTGGTTCATGGATTTTCGAGTTTACAAAAGTTTAAACTTTGTAGTAATTTCAGTCTGCCTTTAACCTGCATGCTTACCCATCAAACTCTAGACAACTCTTGTCTGTTGTAGGCACTGTCTGATCTTGGCTAGACTCATAATCCCTGAAATACAGTCATTATATATCATATTATAAAGCAGTCTATTGAACAGTTTGAAGGTGCCATATATTTATGCTGAGTGGTTACATGGAGATTCACCAAACTGTAGGACAGCAGCAGACGACAGACATAGTGATTCCGCCTAAAGCAAAACTTCATTTCGTACAGTAGAAAATCCTACTGTTGGACACCTTATATGGACAAATCTGTGTTTAAGATCACCTTCAAATAAAGACCACCCTGTGAAATAATGACCAGGAAAAATAGCTCAATGCACACTGTATATCTACATTAGAATCATCAGTGAACAAAGACCACCTCTTAACATGGACTACTTTAGTTGTGTCAATTTACAAAATCTTGTCAGTCAATTTGAGCTTCTGTAACATGAAACATTATTGACAGTATGCCCCCCCCCCTCCCCCACCAAAAAAAAATATATATGATTCTGGTCTCCCAACCAACATACTTTTTATTGCCGACTACAAACAGTTTCTGTAAGAGGTTCAAAAGACCAATTTTCAAGTGTTTTAAGAGCAAAAAATACAAAAGAAACAGAAAAGATGAATGAAAAATCTCTGCACACTGATGGACCTTAAATTTTTTCTGGCTAGGAGAACGGGAAAAAACACACTTTTCCAGTCTAGTAAAGTATGTGTGAGGCTACTTCTTACAGTTGTTTTTTTTCCAGCGTTTAAAAGCTGAATAACCTGGCATTTAACCTACTTTTGGGATCAATCAAATGTTACGAATAGAAATGCGGTGAATGTAATTTGTATACGACCCTCTTCTTAAAACAGACTGCCATTCATGTATACAGTGTCCGCCTTTTTATGCTGTAAATGATATTCTAGAAAGGTTAATGGTGTAGATTGGAATATCAGGCTCTCGGGTATCTTATTCGCCTCAACGCTGTTTATCTTTTTTAAAGATACTTTGTACAATAAGCTCAATTTACAAATATCAGATGTTATGCTTCCACCTTTACCAGAAACCTACATATTTTAAGTACACATATTGTGCTGTTTAACCATCAAAGGTTATGAGAGTTAATCTGAGCATTGACAATCATCACATTGATCAATTGTGTACCTTCTACCATGTTTTCTATTCATGCTCATTTAAAGCCATATCCATTAATTCACTTCAATACTTTCCCATATATCTACACAATAGAAGAAAGCATTAGGATGAGATTTTAATGGGAAATTGATTACTGTACCAAAGCCGATTACTGGCACACCAGCTGACACCATTATATGATTGAGTTAGACAATTATCTTTATAAAAGAGCATTCTCACAATCTACACAAAGATGTAACTTTTGTACATTTGTTTTAAGCTTTTTTCCCCCCTGAAATTTATAAGTTTCTTTACCCAAATCAAACGGTTAGTGGGAACTATACAAGGGTCAGATTATGGTACTGTTGCTATCAGGTCACACATACATGTATACTGTTGTGTCACATCACTCATATACTCACTGTCCTCACAGTATTGTGTCAAATCACTCATATTCTGTTACATACATATACTGTTGTGTCACAACACTAATTAATCTCATGTTGTGTCATGTCATACATGTACCGTAGTGTCAAACAGTTATATCATATCTTCTTATTCCAATAACTTTAGGAAGAAGTGCCTTATTGTAACCAGACTTGAGACATTGGTAGATCATATAGAAAGGCATGCTTTATATGCATTTGGGATCACTAGGGTCAATGTCACAAGATTATGAAGGTCATGAAAATTAGGTCAAATGTTCATCTCCCATGTCTGCTTAAAGCTGTAGTTACACAAATGCGTCAACTGTTATGTGTCTAAATTTGGTATCTGCTGTGACTGTAACTCCTAAACAGCTTTGCGAACAACCTTTGTAGGGGTTATAATTATAGGAGTATAGAAGCTTTGCATACATTTTATATCACATCTTCTTTCTCTTTAACAAAACAAGAAAAACTAGTTCTTCTTTGACAGCAAAAACATACAAAAATGCATACCTATCAAGTCTTCTCCTGACTTTTGTCTGAAGCGTTTTACTAAGACAATTCCTGGCAGTATCTTCTTCAGTCTCACATCTGTTCATAAATGAATCTATCTTTAATACAAATTTTTATTTAACAAGAGCTGTCGCACATTAGAGACAAATGCCCTAAAGCCGTATCTCGCAGTCTGTGATGTTGACTTTTAAGGTGTTTACCTGGTACTTGCGCAAGGCACTTTATCTCCATGTGCTGAACATTTGTTTCAATTGATTTTGAAATTCTTCAATGTATAATAGAGTTACAATTCAGACATGAACATTGTGCAAATATACAGGTTTCTTAAACCACTTACTTCTAAGTGTGACCTTGACCTTTGAGTTAGGGTTGTGGATCTTGCACGTTACACATCATCATGATGTGCTGAATAGTTAAGTAATTTCAAAATCCTTCAATTCATGGCAAAGTTACAGCCAAGACACAAATATCTGCATATAAACAAGATTCCCTAAGCATGACCTTAACCTTTGAGGTAGGGACATAGGTCTTATATGCAACACATCGTCTTGATGTGCTAAACATTTCTGCCAAGTTTACCTAACAAGTGTTCCTAGGAAGAACCGCAGTACTAGATACCTTTCCTCCATAACAATTGCAAACACGGTCAGTAGCAGGGGCGTGAACTCATGACCCTCAAGAACAATCTCTATAATACTTGTATGAAATTAGCTATATTTATGGTAAGTTTGTCTCACCTGAGGTCAGGTGAGTCCGTGCTCTTGTCTGAAATTTGTTTCTCTGTTGTCTCCAACTCGTTAGAGGGTCTGTAATAAACAAACTTTACACGTAAATGGAATATAGCATTTAAATACCAACCTAAATAATTCTAATACTATAGCACTTGTAAGGATCAAGTCTGGGACCCTTCAAACCTGAGACAAACGCCCTGCCACTGCATTGTTTACAGCGGCTCCACAATTTATGAATTATTTATTCCTTGTCCTTGCTTGTAAAGAACAGTAGGAAAATCTGTCTTTTAATCATGTGCATATTGGAATGTGAGAGCCGCCGTGGTGCAGTGGTAGTGCGTTCGAAGGGCCCCGGGTTCGGTCCCTACCATAGTCATGTCGGTAGTGTCCTTAGGCAAGACACAAATAATTCCACATTGCCTCTCTCTCTTCTAGGTTGATTCCATCTGGAATGAGTCTCGAGAGCGATTAATCCAAGTTGTAAGAACTTGTTTCACAATCGAGAATACTTAAATTAGTATGAACTTAAAAACATTGGAACAGTCAAAGTGATACATTTTGTGCAACGTACCTTGGTGTATTATGGTCAGTACACAAAGGTTATTAAATTAAATGTGTTTCATTATGTTCTTTGTAACAGTAACAATTCCTGTACAACATACAGCCAGCAAAGATTTTTGGCTTTAGTTTATTAAGCTTTCACCCAAACAAGTTTGAAAGCTGTCTTGTCTACGATTGGCTAGAAGTAGGGTTAGATTCAAAACTGACCAATCAAAAGTGAAAGCCTACCCTACTGAAAATTCATATGATATGAGATGGTGCTTTACATACACATAGAAGAATACAATAAAGTGCAATACCTGTCAGTGAAGTTTATGTCAAGGTCCATGCTGTCAATAGATTCTGTACAGAGCAGACTGGCCACATCTTCTTCATCAGACAATTCAAAATATGCCACACCATTGAAACAACTTGCTGGAGTCTAAAAAACCAACACATAATGCCAATTGATCAGCAGACGACCTAAATGTAAATTTTGAACAGGGCAAAATAAATGACCAGCTAGAGGTTGTTTTTTCACAAAAAAAGAATATGTCTCCCACCACTTAACACTGTAGGATAGACAGGTATGTGTGTCATGAATTAAAAACATTCGGAATACAACTTATTTTCATATGGCCTTCAAAAAATAAATGAAAAATTCTGCTAGGAATCAGTGAACCAGTTAACGCTGATGATATGCATAACAAAGCTTGGCACTGATCATTCATGTGAAGTTTGGCTGAAATCCACATAACAGTGTAAGAGGAGTTGCACAGACAAACTTAGGGTTAGGGTTAACAAAAAGGGACAAAAACTCTGCTAAGAATTAATGAACCGGAAAATGCCAACAATCTGCACAAGGCTCGACACTGATCATTCATGTGAAGTTTGGTTGAAATCCACCCTAGAGGTATAAGGAGTTAAGCAGTCAAACTTAGGGATAGAGTTGGCTTAGGGTTTAGGAAAAAGGCCAATAACTCTGCTAAGAATCATTGAACCAGCAATTGCCTATGATATGCATAACTACACATCAATGGTACTAAACATTTCTACCAAGTTTCAGTAAAATACATCCAGCCATGTAGGAGTTGCGAGTACACACTTTTGTGATTGACTGACAAACAGCACCAAATCGTTATGTAAGATAAGACCTTATACAAGACCTTGACCTTTGACCATTTTACTAGTCAGGTACACCAAGACCTTATCCTTTGACCAACCAACCTCAAATGCAATCTGGGGTCACCTACTCATCATGGCTACTCTCATAAAGTGTCAGGATCCTGCCCAAAGCCTTCTTGAATTATTATGAAAACAAAAGTACAGACTAGTCTATTTCTGAAATTCATTAAAGGGTTAAGGAAAGTATCATGCTTAATAAAAACAAATCTCCTTGGCCCATCACTTAATTACATTTTCTTACAGAGTGATGCGAGAAAGACTGCCAAATGGTACATTGATATATGTCAGCATCAAAAGTGTTTTTTTTCTTGTCAGATTTAAACAAGCACTTGATCAATACCCCACATGATGACATCTAGCCCTCTGGCATTTTTTAAATGAGCCAACATCTTTTACAATTTCCTTTATGTACAATTTTTCCACTATCTTAAATAAAACATCTGTAAATACAATTCACTTAGGATATTGTGAAAGTAACACAGCCGACCAGTCCAATATTGTGTAAATTCATGCTTCCATAAAAGTATCATCAAAATCCAGCACGAGGTTAAAGAGATGAAGTTCGGAAAAGATTTCTTATTAATTAACAGGCCCCTGTGACCTCGACATTCAAGGTAGAGACCATAACTTACAATATGCACAACTCGACTAAATCCAGTGAGGTGTTTTCAAGATGTAGCCAGGACAAGGTGTAGAGGATATGTTAAGGTAAGATTTCAAAAGGCAATAACTTCCCAAACAAGAGCTGTCCCTCCCAAGTGACGAATGCCCCCGAAAGAGGTGCCTCACAGTCTGTGTCCTCTCCATGTGCTCAATAAATGTGCTATGTAATTTTAAAATCCTTCCATGCATGACAGAGTAATCATGCATACAGTATTCCATTACTTTAAACACTAAGTGTGACCTTGACCTTTGAGGTAGGGACTTGGGTCTTGCACGCGACACATCCGCTTGGTGTGCTAGACATTTGTGCACAGTTATTTTAAAACCTTCAAAGCATAATAAAGTTATAGTCCGGACACAAATGTATGCATATATACAGGATTCCATTACCTATAAACTCTAAGTGTGACCTTGACCTTTGTGGTAGGGATGTGGGTCAGCACGCGACGCGCCGTCTTGATGTGCTAGACATTTGTGCCAAATTAAAATCCTTCAAGGCATGACAAAGTTACAGTCCGGACACGAAGTGTGCATATATGCTTATATAGAGGAATCCATTACCTTCAAACTCTAAGTATGACCTTGACCTTTGAGCTAGGGACGTGGGTCTTGCACGCGACACATCGTCTTGATGTGCTAGACATTTGTGCCAAGTTATTTTAAAATCCTTCAATGCATGACAAAGTTACAGTCCGGACACGAATGTGTGCATATATGCTTATATGGAGGAATCCATTACCTTCAAACTCTAAGTATGACCTTGACCTTTGAGCTAGGGACGTGGGTCTTGCACGCGACACGTCGTCTTGATGTGCTAGACATGTGTGCCTAGTTA
Organism: Saxidomus purpurata; assembly: GCA_022818135.1. Classification (NCBI taxonomy): domain Eukaryota; kingdom Metazoa; phylum Mollusca; class Bivalvia; order Venerida; family Veneridae; genus Saxidomus; species Saxidomus purpurata. The sequence continues at coordinate 29,205,534 of JAFMSR010000010.1, forward strand.
TTTTAAAATCCTTCAATGCATGACAAAGTTACGTCCGGACACGAATGTGTGCATATATAGAGGATTCCATAACCTTCATACTCCAAGTGTGACCTTCACCTTTGAGGTAGGGATGTGGGTCTTGCACGCGACACGTCGTCTTGATGTGCTAGACATGTGTGCCAAGTTATTTTAAAATCCTTCAATGCATGACAAAGTTACAGTCCGGACACGAATTTGTAAGTGGGGACGCACGGACGGACGGTGCGATTTTAATATGCCACCCTTCGGGGGCATAAAAAAGCAACCTAGACACAAGGCACAACTAGGCGTAATAGTGATCACTCCTGTGAATTTTTGTCTAAATCCGGCCATAGGTTTTCAAGACAAAGCCCGGACAAGAAGTTGTATGGGGAGATAATGTAGACAGTGAATCACCTAGAGAGTCCCTTGGTAAAGCTATCTCTCTGCAGTTTTCTCAACTTCATCAGATCCACTTTCTACTATACATTTAAAATAAACCTTATTGTCTGCATTGTAACCTTGATCAGCAAGTAAGAACTGATACTCATCAATATTCAAGAAGCTGTAGAATTGTTTACATTACAAGGCATCATCAGAATCATGTTTGACAGACCATCACACCAACTGCCTGGACAGGTGATAAGCGCGATACCTGAATACCCCTAAACACCATCTTTGTATCAGCATTCTAATGCCCAAAGTAAAATGTACTGCATTTTATCTTATACTATGATAGCTAAAACTGCTAAAAATGGCATTATTGCCAGATAACAGATGGAAAGAACAACGGTCAAGTCTGCTGAAATTTTATCCACATTAATAAACAAGTATTATAGCAACACAAATTAGAATTCATACCTCTGGGATGGACAGGCAACAGAGAGGAGAGCCAATGGTCGACTCTGCAGGAGTTCCTGGGAAGGTCATCATCGGATCGCTATTATCTATGCCGTATGGTAGCTTTACTGGTGTAAAACCACTAGCAGGTTGGCCAGACATCTTAGTACATGTTCCAGTGAAGGACTTTGTTGATGTGTGGTTACAATTTTCGCTCAATGTCTGTGAAGGCAAGTGGCTGGATGTTTGTGCTGATGCTAGCAAAGACTTTCTGGAAGGTAACTTGGTCGACACAATTGGTGATTCAGTCAATGTCAGGTCCGATGGTGATGTTTGTGGTGATGTCTTACATGTCTGGGTAGATGTATGTGAAGTCTTTGTATTAGCTTGCAGACCGTTTCTCGACAGTAGGGAAACAGGCTTTAATTGTAAAGAAGTTGAACGAGGTCTGGAAAACTTGCTGCCAAATGGTAACTATAGAAATTATACAAGCAAATATTTCAAACTAAGCTTTGCGACGTCTTACTGTAGCTAAAACCAAAATTTAGGAGATTAAATCTTTTCACAAGACATTATTATACTTCTATGTTTCAAATCACAGCTTGGAATAAAAACATATTACAAGATAATTTAATTTTGAGGACTTATGTATAAAACCAAATGTTATTCTTTTATAACTTTACAATACAAATCACAAAAGTTAAAGAACCAAAAAATATGGCAAAATTAAAAAATATGGCAAAAATCTTTTTTGGCAAAAGGACCCGACACGCACATGTATTTTATTTTTGGCCTTACCTGCTTGCAAGCTTTCAAAGTGCTGTTCCTCACACTGGTTGGTTTGCCAGTTTTCTCCTTTTTCTCCGATGTGCAAACAACAACTCCAGTTTTCAGAGAATGTTGTTTCTTAGCAGGTGTTTTATTCACTCTGCACATTCCAAAATTTACATCTTCTACTGGGGTATTAAGAAGACTTTGAAGCTCACCTTCACTTGGTAAAGTAGTCTGAAACAGACAATGAAAGTCAGTGGGTGGTGGCCATAGCGTAAAATCTGAGAAGATTTTGATGAAAATGGAGGGCACACTGATGAAAGCTTGGGCATATATTGATGAAAATAAGAAAATACATTACATGCATGTACTGGTATGCAATTTTTTTTTTCTCAGTGTGTAACTCTTGTTCTCAAGCTTGATTGTTTCTTGGGAGTTTATGTTTTTTATCACTTTCAGAAAACGCACATGTACCTGTTAAGGAGGTTTATTTAATAAATTTTGTGATTTCAGCTGCCGTGTAACCAACTATTTGACCGATTTCTTGTACCAGTACATTTCTCATTTCTGCACAGAAATAGCTGTTTCCGATGACAAGGATTTTACGAGTGATTTTCTCTGTAATAGCTTAACAGACTGAACAGTAACAGTACATAAGAAATTTTATCCACAATTAAGATTTTGTCTCTGCTGAAGCCGTGCCAAAGTGTAATATCAGATTCCTTCAAAAAACTCATAACTCAAGCTTTATTAACTTTATTTATCATAATTTAAGCTTTATTTCACTTTTCAGGTTAGCCATTATTATGCATGAAAAAGTATATAATTGAACGTTATTTCTAAAACCTTGCCTCACTATTTTTGTTAAAATTGATATATTTTTTTGTCATTTGAAGTTGCCAATATCAGTAAATGTTAAAAATATGCTTAATTATAATTTGTTTTTCAACTGATTATTAACATTTTTTTTCAATAAAATGGAAAAACTTATATCTCAGCTTTCTTGGATATGCAAGTTTAAACAAAACTGATTAACTAGAGAAAACACCAAAGTGTATTGTAACAACACGACCAAAGCAGGATAAGTTTAACTGTTTATTATTTAGACCAACGTTTCAGTGTCTTATAGAGCCTTCATCAGGGTGATTAGCTGATTGTACCCATCATGTTCTTCGTAACGGACTATTTTAACAGGTATTTCTTCAGAAAACATACTCTCATCAGGTCTTTTTAACATGTGGATAAAGTTTTAAGCCAAATAACGAGATACAATTTTTTGGAACAAAAGCCACAATTTGTAAAAAAAGTGCTCCACCCCACTGACAATCAACTGTCCATTTCAGCCTAAAGGAACAAAAATCATGAATGATCTAGCTTTTCAGTACATTGCAACTTCCTTATAAAGCGTGTCAATATTATGCGAATTGTGGGTCTTGAATCCCAAAATCATATCAGACAGAATACCATTGTTTAGATACAAAAATAATGTTCGAAAACATAAATAAACAACACGACAGGTATTCAAGCACAAATAGGTGTTGATATTTATGGTGAACTAAACCATAAAATTAAAACCCCAATAAAAAGAACTTCTGCTGGGCTTTATGAATTACAGCCATTTAATGAATTTTTTGTGAGTTAGGGGCCTTAATGTTTTCATGATATGAAAATTTTGGAGAGGAAATCCTTTCACTACAATGGACATGTTGTTCGACATAAATAAACTCGATGCCTAAGGAGAAACTGTCAAGTCCTTTCAGATATTTGTGCAACCTTTACCTACGAGTTATGGGCTTGGGTGTTGAAGTTGACATACCATCTCATCAGGGCAAAAAAGTCAGTTCCAAATCCTTCTGATGCATGAGGCAGTTAGAGTCCAGACAGTTCATGTGTTCAATTTTTTACTTTAATCTCTATGCAAGACCTTAACCTTTAGGCTACATACCTAGAACTTGCGCAACACTACATTTCAATAAATTGAGGCAATCATTTGTGCCACATCATTTCAAAATCCTGAAATGCAAGAGGGAAGAAAGGAAGGGTGGACAGACGGACGGACGTACACTAAAAACCATTATGACAACAATGTCAAGCTTATTATGGGCAGACTTGACAAAATCTACATACTCATGTCCACTTTCTTACTTGAAGCTGAACACTGTGCACTTCACAGCCACACTCTTATTTGCATAAAATAAAAAATAAGAACACTCATTTTTTTTTTATTATCTCTTTTATTTATTATTGAACCAACCTAAACAATCATTTTATATGGCTAACCACAAGATGTCAGAAATGCTGCTGTCACTTTAAACTTCTCTATTCTGAAAAGTTTGAAGCCCTAGGCCACAAGGGAGACTAGCCTAAGAGATTATGACCATACTGTAACTACACTCCTAGAAATAAGTACAGTAAATCCTGTTGTATCCAGCATCCTTTGAGACCACTTAAAGGTCCATTACTAAGACCAAATCGAAATTTTTTTTTAATCCTGAATTGTAACAGGCGTCTTCTCAGAAGGAAAATATGACATACCGCCATGAATGTAACCATACTGTGTTGAAAACTCGAGTTTAACGAAAGAATTGAGAAATTATATTTTGCACTTTCAAAAACGAAAGGTTTTCCAGTTTTCAAGTCTTTGTAATTTTCCAAAATTCTCACAGAAAGAGGCTGTAAATAGGTTGCATATGAATAAGCATGCTTGTTTTTAAATAAAGTTGAAAGAATTTCACTTTCAATGATCTGCAATGTGTTTTTCTGACTGTTTACAACATGCAATAAAGCGAAAGCAGGACAAAAAGACCACCCAGGTCAATTTAAGGAAATACGAAAACATTCACTTGTTTTTCTGCTGCAGTATTTCAAACAGGGAAATACTCCACGGCTATTGTTAAGTTTCAGAAGCCAGTTTCAAACTGTATTTCCATGTTACAATTCCAGAAAATTCTATTTGGACTTAGTAATGGGCCTTTAATCGTGCCATTCAAAGTAGCTTACTTTCAACTGCAAATTGGGTAATTTTTGCATGATGAAAATTTTGCAATTCGAGTGCAGACAGCCTTATTCATGAATTTTGAATTCTCTAATATTAGTTAATCTATCTGCAAAATGAATCTTTCATAAATTTTTAATTGATTTTGCTGGCAGAACGAAACTGTCCCCCTCCTTCGCCGATCGATTATTGTTTGTTAATGCTGAACAGTATACAAGAATGGTAATTCTGTGCAAAACCCATATTATATGTAATTCTGATACAGCCTTAACAGAATATTTAAACATCTCTGTTGTTAAGGTATCAAGTCTCAAGAGTGTATGTTACTGCATAAATATGCGCCACCAGAGGGCAGAAGCAAATAAAAAAAGGAGTTTCAGACATTCTAATATAGTTATTAATTTTGTTATTTCTGTCTCTACATAATTATGTATAGGCAGCAAGAATCCTTGCTTTAATTAAAGCAGGAGCCTGCAGATACTTTCTCAGATAATTCTAGCTGTAATTTTGCCATTTGCAAACTCTCCAACAATTAGATTATAGACAGTACATATTTCTTAGCAACTACAAAAAATGTACCGTACATCTGAAAGTATTAACTCTTTTGTCAAACTGTAAAGATGACCAAGAAAAAAGAAAGAAATAGAATTGTGTCCATAGGACATGGATGCTAATTTTCAGAAAACAAGAGCAGATTTTCATAACATTGATCTAACTGACCTGATGTTATCAGGTGAGCTGAAAAATACAACAAAGTAGGTCAAGTCGAGCCAACTTTAATCTAAGGTGTATGGTCTTTTTTGAGTTATGCTCAGGACAATATTGGGTAAATTATGCCTTTAAAGAAGTAGGAACGGGTAAATAACTCGACAGAATGTATTATTTTAAAAGCTCAGGGGGATTTTTTTTAAGTGATAAACTAAGGGTATCTTCACAAAATACATTTAGTGCATTCTACAAGTTACAGTCTGTTGCTTTATACCTGGCAGGGGAAATTTTAGGCCCAAGTTGGGGGAAAATCATTCTATTTTGGAGAGGGAATGGGGTTGAAATTCAGGCCCAAAAATGGCATGCAGCCCTGAAAGAGACTAAATTCTTTTTAATAATTTTAGTACAGTTACAAGGTGATCATATTTTGTCAACTCTCTACCAAACTTACTAAAATGAATTTGGTCTCTTTCAGGGCTGTATGCCATTTCTGAGGCTGAATTTCAGCCCCATTCCCCCTCCAAGTATGTTTTTAGTAATTTTGGTAGAGAGCTACAAGGTGATCATGTTTGTCGAAGGGTGGTGCAGTGGTCGACGCTCTGGACTACCAATCCGGAGGTCCCCAGTTCGAATCCCAGCCAGGGCACTGGAAATTTCAGAAACACTTTTCAGTGTTTCCCACTAGAGATGAACTAGTTAGAAACCCAGAGGTAGTCTCACATGTATCAGTGCTATACACCGGGCATGTAAAAGAACCAAGCAGTCTATTCGTAAAATACCCGCATTCCCTTGTATCTGCATCTGTCTCTCTTAAACCTGCGCCTGGCACATGTCTTGGCAAGTTCACCCAGGGAGAAGTCCAAGGGTCGGCTGGGACCTATAAACAATCAAAGAAAAATTTAAAAAATTGTCAAATTAAATTTGAAGGTTTTCAATGTTTTTCTGTTTGGTTGCCATTGCAACAAGAGTTCTGGATGGATCAGAATTCTTTAAGTATATATTAGTAGAGGTTCATACAATGAACATCCCTGCTTAACTTTCTTTGTTGGCCAAGGGGATTCAGAGGAGATATTCTTTGAAGCAATTGTTGACGACGAACCATGACGATGGACATAAAGCATAATAGCTCACTCCGGCACTAATATGTCAGGTGAGCCAAAACGTGGAAAATGGGAGATAATTGAGATGTTAAGTGTCGAAGAGTTATAATTCCTGCGCTGGGCACAACTTCACATTGCCATCTATCATTGTTCCCAGTTTCTTTTAATTCCTTCCTGCAGTTGTCTAGTTCTGCTCTGGACAAGACTTCATTGAAGAAGAATTATAAAACATCTAATAAGAATAAGAAAAAACTGCAAATACAGAACGTCTCCATTCAGTGAAGAAGTGATTTAACTAGGATCCCTGCTTAGTCTCCAAGTTTACATAGAGCTTCAATGTGAATGTGACAAAACAGACAAAACTGCCAGTTGTAATTCAACCAAGAACTAATTTTTACATGATTCGGAATATAAAACATCTAGAAACAACAAAACAGCAAACTCCACGCAGTCTGATCATACCCTGCACTGTTCACTACTTGGCTGATCTTCATTGAGCACCCATTTAAGCTACTAATGTTACTGTCCACATTGAAAGAACGGTGTATTTATACACGACAACAGTTACTGTCTAAAGTTGATCGTTAAACAAAGTTTTGAATACACATTTCCTCAATCAGCAAATTAAAATAGGAAATTTCCTTCCATAATTGTTGCTTATCACTCACTAACAAACACATTTTCAAGGTTCGAGATCATGGTTTCAGGTTTTGGAGGTGAAACAACATGTTATATATAGGGTTTGCAACAACCTCTGGAAAAGTGTAAGCCGAACAGCTACTGTGCTCCAATCAACTCCAGCAATATAAATGTATGGCCTAAGAACTATTTCTCTTACTTGCAACACAAATACATTCAAATTGACAAATTACCATATTAAAGTCCAGTCTAGAATTGTAATAAAGAATTTCACAAGGACAATACCATCACGTTAAAAATGAATATCTAAAAATAGCATGTATGATAAAAAAAGCACTCTTGTATCTATAAAAATACATTGTACTATTTCTGTTAAAAGAAAACTCTTGTAAATCCATCATGCATCCTTGGACTGGTTATTCTATTTACTTCCCATAAAACATTTCTGAAATTACAAAACTTGCATCTTTGAAAATGCTGCTGAAACTTGGCAATTTCGCATAGCTACAATGCATCTTTTAAAAGAAGTGGATAAAATCCTGTGTAATTATTTAGCTTTGAACCAATTTCATCAAATCAAGTACTAAAACTCGGTAATATTTTTTCTCATTATTTTTTTTAAAATGCTTCAATTTTTTTTCAAATCCTGTTTCAACAAAAACAACATTGTATAAAAACAACCACCTTTTTACCTGTGATTTTTGTCTCTGGTTATCAACCATTCCTAGCAGATGAGGAAGTGACCTTTCAACTTCCTTACGATCCATTGTCATCAGGTCACATGACTGCTGACTAAGTTGGTCTAAGCTCGCCTCAATATCTGATGGTACATTGTACCTCTTCTTACCCCCAGTTGTTGTACTGTACATACAAACAAACAAAAATACAACAGCTGTCAGTACCCATATACGCCCAAAGGATATGCTATTAAGAAGTGTTGACCCTTGTTGCTAAGGCAAATACTGGGTAAATGAAAAGTCAATAACAAATTGAAATACAATTGCCACCCTCCCCCAATGCACTGGGATTATCTTGTGACCAAGGCCAGTATGGCTCTACCTGTCCATGTAATTTTGCAAATGAGGTACCAATTCTATATACACTTGGAGCCACTTCTAACCCGACACTTTTCAAATTCGATTTTCTCGAATACGGTTCAAGATATTTATTTCAAATTAAATATTATGTTGTTTGGCAACATTAGCTGTATAAAAATGATAAAACCTTTCAACTGTGACGATCGGTTACTTTTGCACGTGTGACAAGTGCGATTTCACCATTTTGCACAAGGAAATATAGGTGAGCGAAAAATATCGATTTTCATTTTCATTTTATTATTCTGTAACGCATTCAAACCGTAAAAACAGAATTTTGATTAAAAAAATCAATCACTTCAAATGAATAACCAAAGCCGTGGTGCAATTGACATGTTGCTTGCTATTCACTAATCAACAGACCCGAATATAAATGTATCATATTTATTAAGCAATAATTTTATTGGCAAACATATGCAGTATCAGCCTGTTCACTATAAATCGTAGCAAAGGTGGAAATTTATCCGTAAAATACAATTACATTGTACAGTAAAACCCCTATAATAAGACCACCATTCGGACTTTATGGAACTGGTCTTATTAGCGGGGTGGTCTCAGTATTGAGTTTGGTCTTTTTGTACTGGAAAGTATTTATTTTACTATAGCATGATCATTATGTACATGTATTGGTCTTTAATAATTATAGACAGAACATGATATGTACTTCTCATGAATAAAATTTATAGCATTTTTCATTAAATAAAACAATTTCTGACCTGCACTTCAAAAAAAAAATGTTTGCCATTTACTGGAATATGTTGCTTTCAACATTAATTCAGTATGCCATTTATTCCTAAACACTTTAAAACTAAAAGTTTCTGATCACCACTTAAAGCATAACAAGAGTTGAATGTATGCTTGAACATTAAATTTTCACCGACTGTCTTTCTATCTCACCTGTCATCAGACAGATCACACATGGTTTTGCTCATGCAATTAAATTTCTAACAGTTTCCCCCACCGATTATCACATCAAATGTATTAAATAAATCAAGGACAATTAATTATAAAACACTTCCGTGTTTGTTTCACACTATCCTTGACCTTTGCCGTAAAGTGGTCTCTTGTCGTAAATTGGTTATTAGTTGTCGTAAAACTTGGGCAGATGTTGTTTATGTCATCATTAAGATGTAAACAATACACATGAAATTGAGGTGAGAAAATGCCTGCTGTCGCATTATAGGATTAAAATAGCACTTGATTAATGAAAAGGGACTGTATTTAGTGGTCATATTACGGAATAACGGGGTGGTCGTATTTTCGGAGTTAGCGACCAGTAAGATATATAGAGAAAAATTCCGTTCTGAAAAATATTGGTCTTATTAGCGGGGTGGTCTCGAAATCGGGGTGGTGCAAATAGGGTTTTTACTGTATTTCGTTTTCTTCACCCCGATGCTACGGATTTTATTTAATTAAGCAACGACTGTTATCATTGTAGTAATTGCCATTTTGCCAATTCGGATTTGCAGCTACGTTTCCAGTTATTTGTTAAGTTTTATATGTATTTGTTAATCAATTAAAATTAAATTACGCAGTATATATTATGTGTTGAATTGATTATATTCTAAATTGAACGAAATATACAAACGAATAATTCAGTTATACCGAATTATATAAGTGTCGGGTTAGAAGTGGCTCCAAGTGTACATGTAGTAATAAACAGTTATATAAAGTTTAATTGAAATTGCATTGCATGGACTATGGACATAAATTGGGCAATTTTGCTTTGGCAAAAACTGCTATGGCAATTTAAATGCCCCCAAAGTTGGGCATATTAACATTGCACTGCCTGTTCATCTGTCCGCCCGCTCTTACATTTTTCAAGTCTGGGCTGTAACTTTGTCATACATAGAAGGATTTTAAAATAACTTGGTACAGATGTCCAGCACATCAAGACGACATGTCGCCTGCAAGACTCATGTCCCTACCTCAAAGGTTAAGGTCACACTAATCTTAGTTTAAAAAAAAATGGAGTACTGTATGCTAGTAATTCTGTCATACAAGGAAGGATTTTAATATCACATGGCACAATTGTTGCGCACATGGATACACAGACTGTGAGATACCTCTTTTTGGGGCATTCATCACTTAAGGGACAACTCTTGTTCATTCAATATTCAAAGGGCCATAACTACTGTACTTCAAAAGCAATTCAACTGAAACTCAAGGGGCATCCATTCTTTATAGTAATAAACATTTCCACTAAGTTCAAAATTGCATTACCAATGTGGTACATAAATGGCTCCAGACATAAACTGGGCAATTTTGCCTTGGAAAACCTTCACATTTCACAAATTTCTCTTTTCTTTTCAATACTAATTCTATATTAATTTCTGAAGTCCTTTCTTACAATGAAGCCTAATCACTCTATCAAGACTCGGTCCAGATGGAATCTGTTCGTGGGTTGGCAGGGTTTTTTATTTTGCCACTTTTGCTCAACAACAATTGAAAATTAGTCTTTCTGATTTTTTTCTAATAAAAAAGTTGAAGGTCGGCAGTAAAAAGTAAGTCAGTCGGGAGACCCAAACACCTTTTTTTCGGCCTTAAATGGAGATGGGGGTGATCTTACCACATGAAAAGTGTGTGCTGCTTAGTAGCAAAGTCTTGTCTGATGTCATCAAAAGTAGCTGGTACCAGGCAATTATCTTCTTTCTCTATCAGTATCACCTTTCCACACATTGGCGCTGTAAGTGCACTATCATTAGTAGTAAGCCATCAAAAACTTGGTATAAGAAATACAATCTTTCATAAAGGTGTAGTAGGGTGCAAAACATGGTTGACTCCTGCCATAGGAGGCACAAGAGGCCACCTTTGTTAATCAGCACAGCACAGCACAGCACAGGTTTGAACTTTCTCAGCTATTTTCAATTGGAAAACAAAAATCTTCCAAAAGATGGTTACATTGAACCATATTATCATTAAAAGTGGTATAGATATACATCAGTAAATATGGTAACCAGCAGGGCATATTTACTTTCTATAATATTTGTAGCCAATTTTTCTTCCACAAAATTATGTAAACTTTTCCCAAATGCTTGTAAAATTCCCCATCCTCCAAAAGTTTTATCAACCTTTTTTATCAAATTCATCATTTTTACACTGATGTTTGTCAATTTAAATGACTTCTAATGACACTTTTCATACCATAATTGCTAAAAATATTTTAATAAATTTTGGAATATTTTGCCCAATTTCTCCAATACCGTAAAAAAAAAAACACTTAAAATTTTCCCCACAAAAAGGTTGCCAGTGGCTGAAAATGCCCTGTCAGGTAAGTACCTGAGATGTCTTCTATATTAAATACTTGCACATACCCATACTCTAATGTTTTTACCTCTTTCCTCGATGAGCTCCTTCAACTTCCTTTCAAGACTAACAATATGCCTTTCTGTCTCCTTGAGAGTTAAAGCCTAAAATGTGAGAAGTATATATGTACAAAATACATGGTTGTTTTTGTCACAAAAACATAATGTCTCCCCCATGGCATTTGGTCAATCATTTTAATACCGAAACTGGATAATGAAATAACTCAAAAATCTATTTTTGGCAACTGACCTTAACACTTAAAAACCCACAAAATATTTTTTAAATCTATTTTTAGTAACAGTGACCTTGACCTTAATTTTTATTTTTTTCAAAACACGAAAAAATAAAAAAAAAAAATAAAATGAAATTTGAAAATCCCGTAAGAGCTCGGCTTATGACCCCAAAAAGTAATTATTCTATTGTTTAATCACTAAGTATTCTAATAACTGCCTGACACGGTTGGAACACAGACTGACTATCCATGGCAATCCCAGGAGTCTTCCCCATACTTTTATGCTAGCATTTTACCCTGACTTTAAGTTTCAATTGCAATACATTTTTGACCCTGCCATTATTAAACCAATATAAGCAAAGAATGAAAAATTTTCTATTTATAGGTTATTGAACTTTATGCGATATATTACCTTGGAACAAAGTGGTTTGCGGGAACAACGACCTTGCAGGCCTTATCGCGACCCAAGTAATTATTTCACCATAAGTTCTAAACCTTTTGAGACCTCTTTCATATTGATTGAACAAGTGACATTCTTGAAGCTGAAGACAATATTGAATCTTGAAATTTCAAAGGACAACTAATACAGTTGAAGCACCTTCTTCTCCCAGCATTTTCAATTGACAGATTCAATATTAGTTTTTTAAACCACGCATTTATTAGGACACAATTTTCGCTATTAGACTAAGAGGATTTAGTTGCCCCGACATCTTGTTTTGAAATACCTAATTGGCTAATTTGTTCCTACGGATGCGGTTTGTACTTTGAAATGTGAATAAATCAATTTGACGTAAGTTCTAAAAATGTTTTATCTTTCTTATGACTACATGCAAAACATCATTGTTTTCTTATTCATTGACTAGCCAGATATACGTAAGTTACTTTTTACCCAGAATTGTACTTGCGTCAGCCCCAACAAATCCAACCATTTTAAAAATAAACTCTTTTAACATCCCTTGAAAATGATGCAAGTTGCTATTTGACTTTAAGACCACACTTAGCCAATAACAATGTAAACTTTTCCCCACATATAAACCTTAAAGAGACGCAAATTACTGTCCGTCCTGTTGATCATAAAAGCCCTTGCACTCAGTATCATTCCTTGCCAAACTGCCATAAATTCTGACCGAAATGTAAGGCAAAGAATAGGTAAAAAAGTATATAATAAATGAAATAACATCTGTTCTAGCTGTGTTCAGCGTTCAATAAACAATGATTTGGAGTACTGCTACACAGTAATTAGCCACGAAGGCCTGAGTGGTTAATAACTGCGCATCAGTATGACAAATGATTGTTAATTATATGATAACAACGCTGAAAAGGATGTTATTTCGATTCTAACATGACCATTAATTACCAATGGTGAATAAATTGCAGTTTTATTTTTTACGCAAATGCTCATTTATCGTCATGAAGCGCAATATGACGTCATGTTTACAGCATATCAGTTCCCGCTCTGTTTAAGGTTTAATATAACATAATTTTTCTACTCATTGTATATAGACAAAATCCAGAGTCATGTTAGAATTTCTATTATTCACTGGATTAATCAATATTGTATGCTTGTCTCCAGAACTGGTAATTATATACCATTGGGATGGTTTTAAAATCTTTCTTCTCTTTGAGACTATTAGATTATATTTTTAATGCTTTGATGTCTCTTATCAATCTTCTTGTTGTTATAGGAATTTAACGCAAGTTTCAACCTTTACTCTTGATCATTTTAACACGAGGCGGACCTCCCTTATCATACTCATCTAAAAGCTTTCTCTTTCAACTAGGGGACTCCACGACTTTTCATGTAATGCATTAAAGCGACTGCACTCCAAATTCTTAGTAAATTTTAATTTTTTGGTAAAATCAATATATATTCAATTTGTCAGCATCAAGATTATTTTCTTTGTGTAAGAGCTAAAAATAAAGGTAGAAAAAATATTTACCCGAGCCAGGTTTTGAACTCGGATCTTTGCGATTACAAAAATTTACGGGCTTAACCTACTACACTAGGAGTCAGCTGATTTGATGCGAGTTAAAAATATTGATATACCAAAGAGCCCACCCGTTAGTCACGGGGTGATATTTTCTACAATAAAAATAAGCAAACAACACTTTTAATTGTTTCTTTTGTTAGAAAACTTGTCACTTATCATAATACAATGCCCCTGATACAGTAATGACAATTGTTTTCTTGAAATTGAAAATTTTCTTTTTTTATCGTAACTTGTCCATCTGGAGTGCAGTCGCTTTAAGATACAAGTACAATTTACTATTAGTACAAATATTTACTCAGGCCTAAAAAAAAAATTGTTTGTTTAGGGGTAACATCCCCAAAATTGCTAGGTAGGGATTTTTTTTTCAAATATAATTTTCTTGCAAATGTCATAGCTCAATATTTTATAACACTGTTGTTATGGAGCTTTATTCTGACCCCCAAGAAATTACTAGGGTCAGTGGCTCTTAGTAGGTAGGGTCAGGTGACCCATTCCTATGGCCTCACTGAATATTTTTTTAAAACAACAAACTTATTCAGCATCTTACAGGAAACAAACATTATTTAGGCCTTGTGTAAATTCTCATGAATTCAGAATATACAAAATCTAGCAAGCACAACTGGTTACCTTGGAAACTTTCCGCCTACCCAACCTTTTCTGGTTTGGTATAACATTCTTCATAATATTATAACACATGGCTACACTCGCTCGCCATTTAGCATCGCTCTGACGGCGCCGCACTCGTGTTGGTGTCACACCTCGTGGCATTTCAACTGTCAAGAAAGATCAGATTATTGTATACGGTGAAAAAATTCTTGCTGTTCAACTACAGCAAGAGTAGAAAGTGGATTTTATGACCAGTTTTACCCACAGGTGAGTGTAGCGTAGCAGGGACCCAAACAGTGAATGTTAGTTAAAAATAGCCTAATGACTATATATCAGTAAGAAGGTATAAACAACACCATTCACACATCGACCCAGTTTCAGCCTTAATTACTTCACCTAGAATAATGCATTTTTATTAAAACCCATTGCATTATAGCCTAAGTATTTATGATTTCCGTAAAAGTTAACTTCAAGGCCCAAATGCAAACCGTTTTGAAACAGCGACTGGTAGTTTCCGATTTTTTTTTACATTTTTCGCCAACCCGAATAAATCTCACACATTTCTGACACTGAATTCTTCCCTTATAACAAGCTTTTAAACAATGTCGCATTGTGTCATCCAAATATTACACAACAGACGCTCGTAGAAATTAATTTGATAAATATTTCCACAAGCTTTCCAGTTTTAATACGATCCGCCAATACAGTATTCATTTTATTTCGTTCATATATTTTGTAAACATATACATGCAGCCATACTGATAATGGGAAAAACTAGTTTCCATACCGCATAGATCGACCAGGTCTTACCAAGTCTAGGTTACACATCACTAATACATGTCTATGGTATACTGCGCTCAAGTACAGCTTCAATTTAGCAGTGTTGTGCCGTTCTCGTGTATGTCCACAGTGATGGTTGTGCGTTGGAAACTAGACGTACCCGAAATGTGTGAGATTTATTTGAGTTGGCGAAAAATGGTAAAAATTTCGTAAACTATCAGTCGCTGTTACAAAACGGTTTGCATTTGGACCTTGAAGTAAATGTTTACGGAAAATATAATTACTTAGGCTATATATGCAATAGGTTTTGATAAATATGCAATATTCTATATGAAGTAATTGAAGCTGAAACTGGGTCTATGTGTGAACTGTACTGTTTACCTTCTTATTGATATATAGTAACTAGCGTATTTTAACTAAAATGCACTGTTTGGGTCCCAGGTACGCTACACTCACCTGTGATTTTACCATGAATGAAAATTATCACTGAACATAATTAATATACACCCACAATTGCACCTTGTCTGACAGAAGATTCGCTTTTCTCATCGGGCTAACTTCAATAATATAAC
This sequence comes from Saxidomus purpurata, assembly GCA_022818135.1. NCBI lineage: Eukaryota > Metazoa > Mollusca > Bivalvia > Venerida > Veneridae > Saxidomus > Saxidomus purpurata. Next base: position 29,221,168 of record JAFMSR010000010.1, read on the forward strand.
AAAATTAAGTCCATGACCTTTGAAAATTAAGTCACATGACCTTTGACCCTTAACCATGGCCTTGAGATTGAATCATGGTGCTGATATGCACTCTATGCACATCATCTCCTTAATCATTGTGTGTTCAGTTTTATCAATATCCTTCATAGAGCTTAGGAAAGTCTCCTGGCCTTTGACCCTTAATTGTAGCCTTGTTAGGATGGCACAGTTGGAACATATGATCTGCATGTCTGTCAACAATCTGAACATTTCATATAAGTTTCATGTTAATCATTTAAGGGTAAGAAGATAAGGTGAACTTTTGACCCAAGTTTCATGAAAATCCTTCAAAGGGTTAGAGATATGGAGTTGATACAAACTGTTGAATTGTGTCCAACTGGACATGGATGCCAAGATTTTCCACCTTTGGCACAAAACAAGTGCAGATTTCCATTGTGATTTTACACCAGGATTTTAGTGTCCCCTTCAGCTAATTATCACTCCAACTTTTCCCAAATTGAAGGGCTAGGGCACCTTCCCCAAACTTTGAAAAAATGCCCTGCAAGCAGAGTGTTACATGACCATGATGACAAAGGGAAATAATTAAAAAGAGGCATGGTACTGGAGTTGTGGTCATCAAATTACTGCACTTAATATAAAGTAAATCTGTCTCATGGTTTTCTTCTTTCACTGTGTGAAATATCAATCCTGTGCATAATTTCAATTAATGGTCTAGACAAGGATATTTCAATTTTCATATTAGATTCTATTAGAAAATTTCTATAATTTTGGGAATAAATTAAAAAACAGGATTAGCTAGAGTTCCAGTGGGTTAAAGTCTTGCACTCCCACTGTATGCCCTCTTTCAATATGTAAAGTAACAACATAATTCCTTTAATACTTTTGATCTGTGCGTGTTTGAACTGACTTGAGACATAAATAACACCGTACCGAATTGTTTTAAGGACGAAACGACACACGCATGAAAGTTGAATATTCCCGCCCGTAAACTTAAATGAAACCTTTGCGGGAGACCAAACAGAAATGCAAACAACTTGCTTGTTTTTATTCGCGTAACAACTAGATGGCATATTTTGCCATGAACTAGACTTTTGCCTTAAGCACACTTAATTAATTGCGAGACAAGACACACGTGCTCCACCGCCGATGTCCTCCATTAACCCACACTAATTTTCTAACGGAACGGAATGGCACACTAAAAGATACGGAACAGAACACAAAACGGGACAAATTTAAAGATTTATTATGCAATAGTTCACACAGAGACCGTGGATGAAGTTATACTTAACATTTTTCCGGTGCATAGAATGACCGAAAAACAGTTTATGTAGACCGAAAACAAGCTCGTTATGAAATAGTGATTGTGTTTCAATGTATTAAGCGGTATTTTCTACATAAGAGATCATTGTTAATGCGACAATATGAGTAGTCAAGTGTTTTTATAACTTTTTAGGGAATTTTTATAACCCTTAACATAGCTTTATAAATGTTTTATATCATGGAAATCTAATAAAATATACACTTTATACTTATTTTCAATTTTTTAAATGACCAAAATTGTAAATATTCGTATTACAAATCCGGTAAAAAGATAAAACGTATAGTAAATGTTACAGACCGAACAACCCTCTGAATTAGAACTCCAGAGTTCATGTAATAAATGCATTTTTCAAGAGACATTATAAAACTGACAAAAATGGGTATTCAAGACTTATTATAACTTCTTGAATTTTAAAATCCTTAAGATACTTAAAGTTGTAAAATTCCTACATTAATCTTTTTAATAGCAGTTAATTTTCGGAAACATTGTAAATATTGTATTCAAATCGGTCGGTATTTGATAAATTTTGCGGTATTTTCCGAAAACTCTCTGAATTAGCACCTCCGTTTGTAATGGATTCGGCATGGGAACTTATTAATGAACAGAAAAAATTATTCACTATATACAATTGCCTTTATTTAACTACTCCACCTGTAATTCGTTTATTACCCTTTTTTAGATAAGTATTTCGATAAACATTACTATATGGTCGACCCTGGTCATTTTCTACACAATCTGTAATTTGGTCCAACGACGCTCAATCAGATGAATTAAAAATAAACCTACCATGTCCATTATGACCAGCCCAAGCCATAATTTTTATCTGTTATAAGCACTAGGGTTCAGATCGAAATATCCGTAACTGTTTTGGCGGGAACGAGGCTTTGCTGAGGCTCTTACCTCCTGGAGAGCTTTTGTTATATCTGTCTTGCCGACTCAAAATAAAACTTATTGTAGATGAGTATGCTGCAGACAACACCATTACCCCACCGCCCAATCCCTACCCCTTCAGTCTTTTATTGCATTGTTAATGTTTTCTGTTCTTTTTTTAATTTCCAAAACAATCTTTAGGCCGGTGCCTGCTGTGCCTTAAATTATAGCAGCTACGCCCCAGTCTGGTCTAATAAATTTAGAATTTGCAGATTTTTTTTTGTATTACTGTAAAACAATATTGTAAGTAAGAAAAAGAATTGCGGAATTGCTCATTAAAAAATTGAGACAGGTAAATCATTTTGTTTACTATATATAATATACCTGTGGATATCGAATGCAATTGAATAACAGAAAGCTGCATTTTGTCCATGTTTAAAACCGGTTTTCTCACGTCGCTCAATATGTATATATATTATATGTTATTTGGTTTTTGAAGTGGTATATGGAGCCTTTAGGCGAGGGTAATATTTTGTCGAGGCGGGTAATATATCCCCATATATCACGTCAAAAAAACAATTTTATTACCCTTCCCTTTCTTAAATATATTGAAAGATTTCGTTTATGTTTTATTTATTTAACGGCTGAACGTAACCAGACCTTCATGTCCCCTTATGATACCGCAATGTCACTGTGTGACGTCACAAATGTATTTTACACTTGACGTGGTTAGGGTAATTATTTGACCTTTGGCTGTGTAATCATTATCGGAGTTTCTACTTTCTACGTTATATATACCATTCCTTAAGCCCTAAATTATTATTAAGTGTACATGTATTTTGGTTAAAGAAATGTGCATGTAGATTTATACTATGTTCACAAAAAATTGTCGCGGTGATGGCTTATGCCTTAATACTACCAATAATTTCCACACCTTTGGCTATATTGTTATGCTGTATATTGCCGGCTTGCACATTTTAAATATCAATATCTATTTACGGATGACGGTTGACCAAGCGGGATCCCAACAACTTTCATGAATGTCGGGAGGACCTTATATATATATGTATAAAGAAATGTGTCATTTTTAGTTTATCTTTTAGTACATGCCCATATGATGTGGGCAAGTTTATTATGTTTGGTGTGGAATATAACCACGGACATATATACACATATATAGAGGTCTGTGAATACAACAAACGTTAGCCTACTCCACTACGCAGCTGGAAACCAGGGAATTTAAACAACATATGTTATTGGTTAAGTCTTTCTAGACATCTAGCTAAATATTTTAAAGAGTACCTGTTGTTTTTATTTGTAAATGTTGAGTGCATATGTTGGTTATTGACATCTGATTCCCATTGATTGAAATTGCGTCTTGACCACGCGTGGTCCTAAAATAAGGACCCAGATTAAAAGCATACAGTACAATACAATAAAACTTGAAAAGAAAATTATTTCTGAGATCTTTTGAAATGTATTTTATACTACGTTTATTGACCGATAATGTTTTATCATGGAATAAATTAATAGCAATGCTTCATTTGGTAATTAACGCCATTTCGTCACAGATATTTTATTCCGCATAAAAATCTCCATTCTGTTATTTATCCTTTAACCTGGATTACCTGCCGCTGGCTTAGACTAATCAACAGCTCGGGAGCAATGGTTCAACACATAGGATACGGATCAGGATCTACGTCAAAAAAGTGTCGTTGAATGAAGTAAGACGTTTTGAGGTAAGAATTTAATTTTTGTAATTCAAGGCAATCAAAATAATCTGACATAGTGGCCGAGAAAAGCGATGACAAGAACTAAAAAAAAAATGGCGAAGTCGTACTCAAATCGATACGTACCTAAATTACTGTTACAAGAATCTTTATTTAAAGTCGGTCATACATAAGAAAAAAACACTAGCTTGATACTATTATTGTTGAGGCTCACCTTCAAGCTGTAGTCAAGGTGCACTATTGTGATTGGTTGATGTCCGTCATCTGCCTGAATCTTGGTCAGATATTATAATTTAACACTGTTTAAGGTGTCAGCTGCTCATCCCGCAGGTTGTGGGTTCAAGCTCCACTGGGGTCATGAGCATACTTCCTCATATGGCACCAGTACTGGTTCTTCCAAGAAGCGGACTCCAGAGTAACTCGATATGCTACAAGCTTCTTCAGAAGATTGTTCAACTCATAAGCCCAGGGCCTTGGGTCAAAACTGACCCTGCCAAAGGGGGTCACTTGATTTTGCATAGGCTTATATAGGAAAAACTGTAAAAATCTTCTTCTCTGAAACTGCAAGTCCTAGAGCTGAGATATTTAGCATTTAGCATTGCCTTGTGGACCTTTACCAATATTGTTCAAATCATGACCCCAGGGACCAAATTAACCCTTCCCAGGAGCATTTGAATAACATAGGCTTATATAGGGAAAACTTTGAAAAAAACACACTGCCAACAGGCAGAGCTTAGATATTTGGAATGTTACTATCAAAGCATTGTGAAGTGGACCTTTACAAATTATGTTAAAATCATGACCCCTTGTATTATAGCCAATGGTAATCAGATGAGCGATAAAGGGCCATCTTGGCCCTTTTGTTTTCTGAAACAGTCAAAGCAGTACACTTCCCATTTTTCAGTGATCTGCTTCATTTGACAGGGGATATAAATTCACTGCATTTGCTTGTTCATCTTAAAGTATCGCATATTGCATTTAAAAAAAGATGGAAACTAATGCATTCTCATAAACAACTCTACCAAAAAATGATAAATGAATAAATAGTTTCTTAAGTTTGTAGAAAGGTATTTGCAGGTACATTAGTACTTAAATTTGTAAAAGGCAGGTTTTGAACAAGCAAAAATTGTGGAGGTTAACTTTTCTTATCTCTTTAATATAGCCTTAATAGGTCATGTTTTTATTGCCACACAGAGACATTGGATGCCTGCTATTTATGACTTAGGCCTTAAAAAGAAAATAGTCTTGTTTCCTGTAACCCTACTTGCCCTACTTTCTTTTATTTCCAACCCAAATTTTTTTATGGCCCTGAAAAAATTAACATGAAGACATTTTCTATAGTCAAGGAATTTGGTGTCGTCTGTGTTCAAATTTTGTTTATTGATTTCTTCCATAAATATTACATCAAAGACTTAAAGTAATAGCTTAAGTAAAATTTGATATTTCTACTATTATCATGTTTACATAAACAGAGTATAAGGGGTAGTTGGGTGTAAAATTATCCTTTCATAATTTGTTTGAAAAGGTATGTATTCACAAGTTTACATGTAGTCTTGATGTATCATCAAAGACGTGTAGCCTAGTGGATAAAAAGCCGGCCGTCGAAACTTGGTATCACAAGTTTGAGTCCTGGCTGCGGAAGGTTTTTTATTTATTTTTTTCAGATTTTGCATCCATGTACCAATAAGTCTATTAACTATTCACACAATGCATGGGTTTTTATTAGACATGTTAGAAGTAAATGTAAAATGAACTCAGAATTCTGTCTGTATACATTGGGGATGAAAGAAAAGTTTGAAAAATAAAAGCCGTGTAGATCAAGATTATGACTGAAAAAAAATTGTTCTAAAACCTGTAAATGTGCTAAAATTGTAAAGACAATGTGGCTATTGAAGGCTGTAGACCAGTTAACATGTAAATGTGCTAAAATTGTAAAGATAATGTGGCTATTGAACGTGCCGTAGACCAGTTTATAATACATGATTGTAATTAAGCAAGGAGGAGGCCTCTGATACGGCTTGCGAGTGTTAGGACTATTCAGACATGGATAGCTCCTTGGAATGCAAATAATGATATAAATATTATAGTGACATTATGCCCACCTTACTGCACAAAGTGTATTTTTGGTAACAGTTTTATAAAAGCAATTTTACTTTAACGCATTTAAAAGCACAGCAACCGAAAATTACTAATGATAATGCCGCATTAATATTTGAAGTTGGTGCTTTAGAAATAAAAAAATCAGACTAATAAAATAATAGGTCCTTTCTTCGCAGTGATCTCCCTTTGGTGTTGTTGTTGTTTGTAGAGATTTCGGCAGTTCAAGGGAAGCAACTCCTGCATGCAGTGTTTTTTTTTTAAAAAGACTGCTCCAGTCAAAATAGGAAAAGTAATATTTGGAAAGTTTCTATTTCGTACTGGCAGCAGGAAGAGTTTGGTGTATTGGGTTAAAAGCTATTATTTCCTCTACCCTTTTTTACACACACCTATTTCAGCTGGATTTTTACTTGAAAATAATGCACATAATTCCACTTTAAGCCGTTCAGAAATAATAAAAAGAAGAAATATATAATGACAAAAAATAAAGAAGAATGATGATAATTAAAAAGTAGATTGAATTAAGTTATAATGATAAATATAAAGAGTGGTAATGAAACTGTCCCAAAAAAATGAATTGAAATTTAAAACGAACATAATGAAACTGAAAAAATGCATTCCGGCTTCACATTGTCTTCTGGCAACAATGCATAAATTTGGTCCGAATTCAAAACTTCAGACACCTAAATATCCTCTACGCCATGGCGGCTTTTCGAATGTGCAACTGGTGTTCTTTATTCAATATCTGTAAGCTTATTAGTCATAATACTATTTCCTTACCTAAAATGTTGAAATTGAATTAGCATTATTAAATTGGATCTATAGCTGAATACTGTTATGTATACCCACCAAATGACATTGAATTCTCATTTAAAAAAAAATCCCTACCTACATGTACCAACCCATCTTTATTTCAGCATGTGACAGGAAACAGACATTTTTTTTTTGAAGACTTAGCAAGTAAGGGTCATTGAAATTTGAAATAAATGTACATAGTGTACACTGTACTATTTACATATGTATTAAAGATACAAATATTTCAAGGATTTGCATTGTAGTTTTGAACAAAAATACCAAATATTGATGATTTTATGAATATAGAATGTTTATTTAGGTTGTACATTGAATGAATTCTAAAGGCTGCCCGTATAAAAAGTGATTACCCTGATTATGAGATATGAAATACTCTACAATTACTCAATTCTGGTTTCAATAAATCATTGGGTTATGGTAGTAACATAAATTTTATACATTGTGAACAGTTTTACTGATTGCATTTTGTAATTTATGTTGTGATCATAAATCTTGCATTTTGCACCTCCTTTATATGAACAAAAGTAAATGCCTGTATTATGATAAAAAATAAACGCTTTAAGAAAACAGCTGGTTTATACTTTCAGTAGAAATGATGTAATAGTTAGAGGCTAAATAGAGAACTTTATATACTGAAGGGAAAAAGAAACGCAGGGTAACAAAAAATGCAATGTTCTGTTACTTCTTGCGAATAGACATTCAACTATTTATATTGAATTGTAAATTCTTTCAATTATGGTACGGCTAACAGAAGCTCAGAGAGTTCATAAACTGATATACTCATGAAAGATATAGTCTATAGTACTACATGTACCTTATATAACGTCTAATATATTCCTTCAAACCACTGCAAAGGTTTGCCCTGCGTTTCCTTTTCCCTTCAGTATACAACATAAATAACGTGTAGCTGGCATGCATTTATTTCAAGTTTCGTAATAATCTTTTTAAATTTCCATTCAATTTTTCAGGCTGTTTCATTACCATTCTACTTTTTATTTATCATTATAACTTAATTAAATATAATTTGTCAGCCATAATCTTGATCTACATGGTTTTTCTTTTTTGAACTTCTCCTTTCTACCCTTATGTATGTAGATAGAATTCTGAGATCATTTTACATTTACTTCCAGTAAAAACCCGTGCATTTCGTGAACCGTTAAAAGACTAACAAGGATGAAAATTTGAAAAAAAAAACAATCTACCGCAGCCAGGACTCGAACTCATGATACCAAGTTTCAACAGCCGCCGATGTATCCACTGCGCTACACGTCTGTGTGGAAACATGAAGGCTATACTTGCGTACATATACCTTTTCAAACAAAGTATAAAGGAATAATTTTCACCTGACTACCCCTTATACCTTGTTTATGTAAACATGATAATAGTAGAAATAGCGAATTTTACCTATAATATAATATCAAAAAGTTAACAGTATTGAAGTAGATGGAACAGTTATATTGATTGCTCATACATTTTGTACTTTGTAATATTGATTAGTGACACTTTTCAAAATATTGATCAGCTACTGTATTGATTGATCTTTAGATTTTACATTTAGATATATGACAACAGTGTCTTTATACTTTCTCAAGTCGGTTTCATGTTAACAGCTGGCAATGATAGTTCGTTACAATGAACGGACATTGAACAGTTTTTAGAATATAAACATGATAAAGACATCTTGCAAAAATGCAGAAATGAGATCAAGGATTTACCATACTATGCGGCACTATATAAACATATATATATGTAACTGGTGAGTTAATGTAGATAAAAATTATAATGAATGTGGAAAGTTTAGGGGAAAAAGGTAAGCTGTAAATAGTTCTGGTTGAAATGATGTTATTGTTCTTTTAAGCAGTAGGGTCTTCTGGTAGTATACTAATATTTCCGTAAGTCTTTTAGATGCGAACTTTTTGTAGCAAGTCTAATTAGTTACTGCAGTATTATGGTATGACCCACTCAATACAGCTCTCAAAACTTTGCATCAGTAATTGGAAAGGTTTGGATTGGTTTACATATAATTACAAAACTGGATTGTAGCTCAACAGTAGCTCATATTAGGATTGCTCAGCTTCTGATGCACGTTGTATGCCGTACGTCTGCTCACCATTTCCTTCAAACAACATCTCTTTTGAAACCACTATGCCAATGTTGATGAAACATGGCCGGGATGTTCCTTGTATGAAGCTCTACTAAAGGTGACTATTCCATGCAGAACTCTGGTTGCTATGGCAACAAATAGGGAAAATTTCAAAAATCTTTTCAAATTATGGAAGGCCTAGAGCATAGATATTTGGCATTTGACAATGTCTTGTGGACCACTACCAAGATAATTCAAATCAGGACCCCAGGGTCAAAATTGGTCTGTTGTTGACATGTATTATAGCCAGTGGTTGCCAGGTGACCAATATAGGGCCATCTTGGCCCTCTTGTCACAATATTGAAAGGTTCAGTTATTCGAGTCAACTGTACTCTATCTATTTTGTATCATGGCGCTATTCTTTGTTGTGCTATTGTGACTGTTCTTTAATGTAGATATATCACAGTTTTCAGCTCCACCCCCATACACAGTGGAAATTATCAATTTTTTCCTATATAAATACAACAACTTTGCATTGCACCTGAGCAAAAGTTGCTCATAGTATTCTGTTGCAAATACCATGTGTCCGTCATTGCTCTGACATCTCCATGAAAACGTACTTAGCCAATTTCAGTCAAACTTTACAAAAATGCTTCCTTATTAACTAAAGTCCAAGAATTATCAAAACTTAAAAAAAAATTCTATTCAATGCAGGTGTCTGGTTGCTATGGCATTCAAAATGAGAATATGTGAAAAATCTTGTAAGTCTACATGAAGCTTAGACTTTGTTATGTAGCATTGTTTGGTCATCTCCCAAGAAATTAAGGCTTATTCACTGTGCTGTTAGTGTGATGATAGAGTCACATTTATGATTTTCTATGGCTTTAAGCAAGTGCAATGCTTTCAAGGACTCTCCTGCCATTTATAGCATTGTAGTTGACTGAATAGCAAACAAGTTGAATCTAGTGAAAGCAAATCAGTTGTATAAGTAAACAAATTCTACCTTTTGGTTCTTTGGATCTGGTTATTTTGATTTGTTTAATACGGAAAAAAGAGAATGCAACAGCTTTCATGAGATGTTATCTGTCACAGGTTGTATTATCTATCTGCTAGATGAAGGAGTGAATGTTAGAACTTTAAATTGAGATGTAACCCTACTTGACCCAAGCATATCTTTGTTTACAGGCAATTTAGGCCTCGGTTAACCTGCACTCTAATGCCGTCTAATCATGACTTACTGGGTTCATTAATCAGACGCTAAGTTTTTATTGAAACCCCTATAAAACATTGACAGAACTGTCCATATTTAGGATTGAAATTTCAATTTAAAAACAATGGCCTGCACATTCATGAAGTCAGGTCACAGACTACTCTATTCATATTTTCAATTGGCTACCATGTGGACAATTTGTGGACTGTCCGAATTGAATGAGAAAATGGAGGAAGCTTTAATTTTAGAAAAGGTTTTGTTAAGTAAAGTTCTTAAATCTCTTCTGTTCCCTTCTATTTTTCCACCTTAACTTTAAAAAGATATGCTTCTTCTGTTACCCCTGTTCATTTTGTCATCATTTTCAAGATTTTGCATTCAACTTATAAAATGTTTATGGCATCGTTGTTTACTGCAGCCAATCAATCGAAATAATTCACTTCTGTCATAACCCAAGTACCGTGATTTCATATGTAGTCGAACGAACCTTCTAACAAGCAGTTTGCTTTCGGTTCTATCCACTCACTATTTGTACTGCACAATGATTTGTCTTTACATGTTTTGTAAAAATTGGCGAATAAATATGTTTAAACTAAGTAAAGTTATATGTTCTGAACTGCGTTCAAATTCTAAAATGATTTTAATTTGTGCTATATGTTATAGAGCCATATTACAGGAATAAGTGAAATGTATATGAATAGTGAATCAGCTACAAATTCATCAAATGATATTCCTGTAATTCTAGTTTTTTCTTTTTACGTAAAATGAATTTAAAATGCCCTGTAATGCACTTTCTAATAGCAACGTCGAAAAACGTAATTTTGACGTTTATGAGTCAAAATATAAACGCCTGCTTATAAAATGCGAAATGTTAAAAGTTTCTAATATTGGGCTTATATTTAAAATACAAGCTATTTTTTTAAGGATGAATTCAGAAAAAGAGAATATTATTTTCTCAGACTCTTTTTTACACAACATATTACACAAAGTAATTCAGAGTAAATAACAGTTTCGGTAATTTTAATTGCTTTATTTTGATGCCAATGTTATTGCTTTATGTCAGTAAATGATCTCAGTACAGTAAGAATAAGACAAAATTTGATTCTGTAGAACAGACTTAAAAATGGTGTGACATGGTCATGTTTGCGACATCATGGTAACATAATGTACATTAAATAACATCAAATAAAATGAGATCTGTATCAGAAATATCGTAAAATTTTAGGTGGTGCCAAACACTAAGATAGACTGGAGAATTTTCTTATAGTATGCTTCCACAGTAAACTTTGTTCTTGATAATAGTTCACTATGCCATTTTGACAGGTAGTATAACTTTAAATCAAAATGAAATTCTGTCTGGAAAATTAATATGCTTGTTTGTGATCAATCTAAAAGCACAATAGTCATGAATGATAATTCCAGTAATATATTTGATATGGCTTAAATTCGATTACATGTAAATTTTGAATTCATATTGCTGTAGGAACTTTGAGCAATCAGCCAATCAGCTTTGTCGAAAATGGAGATATTGATGAAGTAGAAGACAAGCAAACAGAGTTGTCAGTATGCCTGTAGGAGCCATTCCATTCCCATTTGGAGTCTGTCGAATTTGTAAGGACAAGGCAACAGGGGTGCATTATGGGGTTGTCACCTGTGAAGGTTGCAAGGTAAACAGAGGAAATAAGTTGAATTATAGTTTTAAGTTTGAAATATGACTACAAATTACATGATAAAATTCTATTGGTAACTAAAAAGGCATAAGTGTAGCTTGTAATACAAAATGTATTTAATAAAGACATTACATAGTCACTCATTAAATAGTGAAACTAAGGTAGGGTTAGAGTCAGCAGTTTGCTTAATTCTTCTTTTAATGTAGATGTACATTCTTTAAGACATTAACAGTTTTTCCCTTTGAATATTTCAGGGATTTTTTAAGCGAAGCATAACCAGAGGAGATAAATATAAGTGTTTCTTTGGCGGGGATTGTGACCTGACACCTAAAAATCGCAACCGTTGCAAGTCCTGCCGCTTTAAAAAGTGCCTAGATGTTGGCATGTCTGTTGAAGGTAAGGCAAAACGAACTGGAGACCCAGTGTGTGTATGTCTGTTCCTGTGATTATAAAAGCTTTTTAGCGCTCCTGAGTACAATGCTCTTATGTTGTGATTGCTATTGTGATTGCCCTTTGTCTGTTGTCAGTCATCTGCCATTAACATTTACTTCAAACAACATCTCCAAAACTACAAGACTAATATTAAAAGAACTTCACCCGAATGTTCCTTGGTGGTCCTGTGTTAAAGACGGTCAAAGAATTCCATTTTGTGCAAAAATGTAGCTAGTTTTCATGGAAAATAAGAGGAAAATCTTTACAGACCTTCTCAAAAACCACACGTATTTGGTCTTTAGCATTGTCTTGTGGTCTGATACCAAGTTTGGCCAAGTTAACTTTAGTGTCAAAATTGGCTCTGCGTAGGGGAGTAGTTTTTTCACATAGATTTATATACACTCACCCAAAATGAAAACTTTACACTTTTATCATACAAATATTTAACACAATATTAAATCAATGTATTTCACTCTGACTCTATAAAATAAGACAAATAACAAAGGCGATAATAGGCTTAAGTTAAAGTCATTTATCATGCATAAAAGGGAGATAACTCATATAGTGAAAACAGACAGTTTATCAAAAACAAAATTGGTTGTCAAGACAAAATATTCTTTTTGCTGTCAGTTGAGAGAAACTAATGTCAAGACTAGAAAACTCAACAATGTTTTATAAAAATGCAATGCAAAAGCGAGAGTTGAGACTCCAAAGATTCAAATTCTTAAATTGCCTCCCTCTGAATTAAATATATAGGTGAATTTATGACCTTAAATCTGAAAGCTCCTTGGATAATTTTTTTTTTTTTTAAACTCACACCCCAACTGATAAAGTTTAACATTCTTACAAATGATTGAATTTCACCTCCTGCATTGTGAGGTATTGGTGTTTCTGTCTCATGCATAGTAAATCCCATTATAAACCTGTAAAGTTTTCATGTTAGGTCAGAGTAGAACAAAATTTAAAGGTTCTTCTTTTCAGATTTCAAAATAATTTCTTTGAGGTGTTTCTATGGTAACCTTCTACCAGGATTGTTCAAATGATCACACTTGTCAAAGAAAGAGGCAGTCAGTAGAAGAGACTAGTTTGACCTGTACATGTATATGGCTGTTTAATAATCTTACGAATTTTCAGATTATATTACCATGAATAGCATCCATGGAAATATGTAAATTGTATATTAAATTTTTTACATATGGCATAAAATTGAAAGGGCATAATAGTAGAACCTTCCTTTTATAGGAAAAGTTAACAAATCTACATGTTAAAATATTCCATGACCTTGATCTTTTATGGGTAACATTTTTAAGTAAACATATGTACAATCATTTATTTGACTGAACATTAATAAATTATACACTTGAGTAAACAAACCTTTACAGTAATTCATTTCATTGTACAGCAATAAAAATACACTACATGTATTAGGTTACTCAAGACTGTGTTGTATTTAGATGGTATAAATTAACCAGACAATCTTTAAAACTTTCAGTGTTTTCCAATGCTATATTTTTCCCCAATTATGCAGAAGTACCTTTATTTTGTTTCTGGACTGTGAAGTTCTTAACAAGGATCACTTCTCTGTTGTTTGCCTGTCTGCTGGTGTGTGTGTGTTTGTGTGTCTGTCTGTCTGCCAAGTTGCCTGTTTGTTTGTCTGTCACACAGTCAAGTTGAAAGAAAAAGTATTTAGGCATAGAAAAAATGTACAAATTGATTTAGAAAGTTTATGTTAAGGACTACAGAAAATACAAAGATACTGGTACAGTCAAACTTGTGCTAACGGCCACCTGTTAATAGCGGCCACCTGCGGACAACGGCCAGTCTGAATTCCCCGTCCAAATTTGCTCTAAAAGGGCGGGAATAGCGGCCACCTGCCGTCCGCGGTCAGCGGCCAGAAAAGCTTCCCGTCACGGGTCCGTGATGCGAACACGGCCACTGAATTTTTACAGCTGGCTAATCAGAGCTTTTGTTTCTTGTAAAATTGTTTGCACCTCAAACACGGGCACAAATCAAAGATGCTTTTGGTGATGAAAGAAGTGCTAGCTTTATTGTCACTTCACACGTGAAATACCGTTCCAACTGTTTGTGCAACAAATAATAATTGTTTATTTCAGCTAATTAATGCATTCATGTTTAGTAAACTGTTTGATTTTTACATCAGACTGAAAACACCACTTTAATCTCTAAATTAGCTGTTGTATTTTTATTAATGGCAAGAAAAAAAATGAAAAGGGCGTAACCGTTAATTAAATGATCGTTTCCTGTTTGAAAAAGTGATCAGCGCACAGTTTCTGGCTTATTAAAGCGTGTTATCCGATTCTAATTCTGCCATTGTTGATCGATACAAATCTTTTTTTTGATTTGTATGTGCACGTTTCAAAATAAACCAAACCACAAATTGGATAAACGTTATTCGGTTAATGGTTGCTGTTTTCTGACAAGGATGATGAAACTTGAACTGTTTAGTATGATGAATATCACTCCCACACTCGAACAGGCCCTGTGAACGCCGCCCGGTATATGTTGTGTTTAATGCTGAAGAATAAACCAACTCTTACTTAACCCGTGATGTAAAAGCTTAGAAACAACATGGTTTAGTCTGTCTAGAAAATGATTTGGCCATGCATGTGGACAGTCTTGTTATGTTGAGCGGTTAAAACATGGAAGTTGCTGCTGAGTATTCAGTTAAATGGATCATCATTAGGCACAAAAAATGATATGATTGTAGGTTTTGGGTCGCCCCACCAACCTAAATGTTTTACTGCCAATACCAAACTTGATAAAAAAGACCAATTATAAAAGAACTGTCCCAGAATATGGAGTATGTGTAATACTTCTTTATGGTTGGGGGATGAATCTTTAAATATTTGCCACTGGTATGCGACTAAATTGTTTTCACAGAACCCATTCTACATGTATATAATATTATATTTAATTCATGTTTGTGTATCAATAGTATAGGGCTTATTTAATCCAAAAATTCTTACTTCCGATGTAACAAATTTGGATTGTTCAAATTCCGATATAACAATACTATGCATAATGATAATATGGAGTCCATCAAATATCTGACAGTAAAAGCTGAATTTTACAGCACTTTCAACTTACTGATGTGTAATGGGAAAGGTGTACTTTATGCTTTTGTGTCAACACTAACTATCTAGTTAATTTTGTCTTCCCCATGAGGAGGCATACTGTTTTTGCCCAGTTCATAGAAAAACTGATGCTATGAAGTGGGTTAGCGAGCTGTTCTAAATCAGAAAATCGGTTCCACTGAATAACTTGAGATCCATTTGACCAACGGTCTTCAAACTTCATTAGATGACTTGTCTTATTGGGTAGATGATCCTGAAAGTTTTTGGGGTCAGTAGGTCAAGGGTCAAGGTCACAGTGATCAAAACTTGGAAAATGGTCTCCACTGAAAAACTTGAGATCTATATGACCCTCAGTCGTAAATCGTCAGAGGATGATTGATCTTACAGAGTAGATGATTCCTATAGTTTTTGGGGTCATTAAGTCAAGGTCATTGTGACTTATACACAAAATTTACCTCTATGGCTATGCAGTGGGGCAGACATACATTTACAAAAAAACAGCATCTAGTTTCCTTTCATTTTTACAAAAAGAAGAGAAAGAAATGACTATTTTAATATGGTCATGCTTTACTTTCAGCTGTCAGGATGGGACGTATACCGAAAGTTGATAAGGAAAAAGCATTAGAAGTGTTTCACAGAGGTGGCTCTAATTATAACAATCTGGAGATTGAAGTGGAAATGACTGGCTCAGGAACTTATGATTTTAAAATTAATCCGAAGGATGAAACTGGAAGCACTGCTCAACAGTCTAATGGAGAAAGTAGAGTTCCAGGATGGTCAGCTCACCAGGAGCCAGTAGCGTACAAGTCTGGAAATACTCAATCTGTACCCGGAAAAATGGAATGTGATTCAGAAAAACATCCCGGTATGTTTGAGCTGGAAAAGAAGACTGCTTACCCAGATGATGCAGCAGTGGAAATGTCAGACGTGAACATACAATTTTCAGCTGTGAGATTTCCTGGAACACTTTCTGGCTTTGACTCTTACACCAGCTGTCATAGAAACCCCTATAACATGAACTGTAGTACTACCATATCATCTTTAGGTCAAAAACCATCCATCAGATCTGAGACAATTTCTTCTTGTGAGCATATAAATTCTGGTGAAAACAAGTTTTCAGACTTTCGGCAGGAAGGTAATTCAGTTTGTAGATATTATGACGAAAGACAGTCAGATCGTGAGGACTTAAACATGGCTTTTCCTACATGTGATACAGATAATAAAATACCTTTTTTGGGAAGAAACAATATGCATAGATGGCATTCTTTAGATAGTCAGCTGAATAGTCCTCCTGAACTTATGTGGGACAATTCTAACCACACACAATCATCATATCAACCTTCTACTAGTACCAATGCTGGCCATTTAGCACAGACGCAGTTAGGTCCAAGTACAAACAGAGATGTAGATAAGAAATTTTTACATTGGTGTAGTTCTCTGGGAAAGCAGGCATCTGGTACTCTTCCAAACAACAGTCAGGAGCGGGGCAGACCATTTTGTCGGCCCTTTCAGCCGGATTTTCAAGAACAGTTCCAACAATTTGTTGAAAAAGAGAGCCCATTTCATGAAGATTCATTTGCTCAGTACATTCCAAATAAACATAAAAATCCAGAACAGACATTTGAAGCTATTTCAGGGGATTTTAAAGAAAAGTGTAACAATGTCACTGATTCTATTGTACAATGTGAAGCATTCAGTCAAGATGTAGAGAATATAATTCAGAGGGATGAGAATAGCTGCAAAGAAAACTGTAACATGAAACAAAGAAATTTTTCTGAAAAAGGTAAACTGGACATGCATCATGAAAGCCAAAATGGTATGTCAGGTGTATCGCCAGTCCAGTCACCAACTTACACACAGTCTTTCGAGAATCTGAAGTTTTCATCTCCTGGGAGTGTAATAAGTAGTAATGAAGGAAGCAACTCCAGTCAGCGCAGTGGTTACAGTCCAGCGGTCATTCAGCTTCTCCTAGATCAAGTTGTTGAGTTTGATCAAGGACAGAACTTCGCTATGAAATTAAAACATAAATTTGAGCAGATGAAAGCAGATCAGACAGTTGTACAACGTGTCTTGAACCTCGTGAACGAAGCTGCGGCAAAGGCTAAAAAGAAGGAGGTAAATGATGACAGTCAGTTGAGATTGGATGAATTACCAGAAAATAAGTTGGAGAGTATGAACCGTTTCTTAAATGATTTGCACGACAATTTTGATAATGAATCGCCTTTAATAAAGAAAAAACGTATATCAGAAACCTTCTCGTACGAATCATTTGAAAATGCTGGTGATGTAAGATGTGCTAAACTTCGGACTGTGCAGCATGGAGGTAGCTGCCAGAATGGTAGGACTGATAGAAATCGATTTGTTCCGCAATCGCACCAAGATTTGTCAAATCCAATTGTTAATATGTCTTTAAACAAGAACGTCATGAACGGACATGTTCGTAATCATTCTGTAAATGTGTCCATACCAGTAGGTGAAAAGTTAAAAATGGCCACCCAGAGTGTTCAGGTACATCCTCCTGTCACTTCTGATACTCCTGTCGTTCAAGTGCCATCAGCAGACTTTTCCTTAAATCAGAATTCACATAACCACCAAAAGCATGTGTTAAACAGTCAAAAAAGCCATTGTCAATCTGAAGTTGCACCTACAAATCCACATACGCAATTCTTGGTATCCCAGAATTCTTCACAAAAGTCTATGACTGACCATGCACTGTTTTGTTTGGAACAAAGTTACACTGCAGATACTACAGTAACAAGTACTAACAGTCCAGATGAAAATTCTAAAAATGTGGATGAGATTCTCAAGACCATAGATTGTATGAGCCTTGGAGTGAAGATTCTGAATCGCTTCAAACCAGAACACAGGGAAAAAATTCGCCTCTATAAACAAGGACAGGTAAATAGACAGTCAAAACTATACCCCACTTTTTTCAAGTGAGGTAAATTGCTTTGCAAATGTTTGTCGGTCAGTCTGTCTGTCTTTACATTAGTGAACCAATTGGTTTCCAATCAGTAAGTCTACAGTGCTTTGGCGTAGGGTCCTGAAACGGAAAACAGAGGTTGGTTATTACTATTAGATTACATGATTTCAGATCAACAACTCAAGTACTCTTGGGCCTAGGATCCATTGACTTGTTAGAGAGATTTGACATAACACAGATGACCCCTATTTCTTTTGAGGTCAGTGGTCAAAGGTCAAGGTGACCTTTAGTTGAGAAAAGATTTTCGGTCAGTAAGTGAAGAACAGTAGGGTCTAGGATCCTGAAACATGGAAGCATGTTGGTCATGACCAGTAGATAACCTTTATTGATTTTTAGATTAGCATGTCAAAGGTCAAGGTCACAATGACCTTCAGTTGAAAAAACAGTTTTTGATCAATAACTGTAGATCAGTTTGACCTTTGATCTGCAAACTGCAAGTGTTTTGTCATGACCATCATATATTGAGGTCATTAGGTCAGAGGTCAAGGTCACAGTTGCCTTTAGTTGAGAAAAGTTTCTAATCAATAACTGAAGAATGCTTCGGCCCATGATCCTCAAACTTTCTAGGGATGGTGGGTCATGACCAGTAGGTGATCCCTATAGATTTTGATGTGATTATGTTAAAGATCAAGATCACAGTAACATTCAGTTGAAAAAAAACTTCTATATTGATATCTGAAGAAAAATGTTTGTCCCAGGATCCATAATCTTTATAGGTAGGTTGCTCAAGAGCTGTAGATGAATGCAGTAGCTTTTCCTTGAAAATTTGTCAACATGGTCAAGGTAAGTTTTTGACAATGTTTATTGGTCAATGATATGGGAGCATTCAGACTAAACATTCGGTCCAGCTGTTAACCATGTGGAATGTATTTGTTATTCCAACAGTTTTATTGAGGTTGTGAAAAGTTTATACGGAAATGTTAAATTAAATATTCACTGGAGTTTAGGAAATTTGCATAACTCAGTTTAATTTCTACCAATGCTGAGCATGTGGCTGTGGTTAGTGTAAGTATAGTTTGGTTACCTAGCAACCACCATCATAAGTGTGTCTTCCCTGATGTGACAGAAAAACCTTGAGCATCCTGACACCTTTTTAGCTCACCTGGCACAAAGTGCCAGAGTGAGCTATTAGGATCGCATTCCGTCCAGCATTCGTCCGTCCGTCTGGGCGTCGTCCGTCCGTCCGTCCACCATTTCCTTCAAACAACATCTCCTCTGAAACCACTGGGCCAATGTTGATGAAACTTTGCAGGGATGTTCCTTGCATGAACCTCTATCAAACTTGTTCAAATAATTCCATTCCATGCAGAACTCTGGTTGCTATGGCAACAAATAGGAAAAACTTTAAAAATCTTCTTCTCTGAAACCACAGGGCCTAGGGCTTAGATATTTAGCATGTAGCATTGTCTAGTGGACCTCTACCAAGATTGTTCAAATTATGACCCCCTGGTCAAAATTGACCCTGCATGGGTGGTCACTTAGTTTTGCATAGGCTTATATAGGAAAAACTTTAAAAATCTTCTCTGAAACCAAAAGGCCTAGAGCTTAGATATTTGGCATGTAGCATTGGCTAGTAGACCTCTACCAAGATTGTTCAAGTTATGCCCCTGGGATCAAAATTGACCCCGCACGGAGGGTCACTTAGTTTTACATAGGCTAATATAGGAAAAACATTAAAAAAAAATTTCTCAAGAACCACAAGACCTAGAACTTAGATATTTGGCATGTAGCATTGTCTTGTGGACCTCTACCAAGATTGTTCAAATTATGCCCTTGGATCAAAATTGACCTTGCCTGGGGGCCACTTAGTTTTACATAGGCTTATATAGGAAAAACTTTAAAAATCTTCTTCTCTAAAACCACAAGGCCGAGAGCTTAGATATTTAGCATGTGGCATTGTCTAGTGGACCTCTACCAAGATTGTTCAAATTATGACCCCTGGGTCAAAATTGACCCCGCGCGGGTGGTCACTTAGTTTTGCATAGGCTTATATAGGAAAAACTTAAAAAATCTTCTTCTCTGAAACCAAAAGGCCTAGAGCTTAGATATTTGGCATGTAGCATTGGCTAGTAGACCTCTACCAAGATTGTTCAAATTATGCCCCTGTGATTAAAATTGACCTTGCCCAGGGGTCACTTAGTTTTATAAAGGCTTATATAGGAAAAATCTTCTTCTCTAAAACCACAAGGCCGAGAGCTTAGATATTTCGCATGTGGCATTGTCTAGTGGACCTCTACCAAGATTGTTCAAATTATGACCCCTGGGTCAAAATTGACCCCGCCCGGGGGGGTCACTTAGTTTTACATAGGCTTATATAGGAAAAACTTTTTCTCTGAAACTACAAGACCTAGAGATTTGATATTTGGCATGTAGCATTGCCTAGTAGACGTCTTTAAAGTTTGTTCAAATCATGACCCCTGGGGTCAATATTGGCCCTGCCAAGGAGGTCACTTGTTTTACAAAGATGTATATAGGAAAACCTATTTGGTATGTAACATTGTCTTGTGGTGTTCCACCTACTTTGTTCAAATTATGCCTCTTGGGTCAAAATTGACCACACCCATTAGGCAAGTGGACTGGTATTCAGGTTAGAGATATTGGGCCATCATGGCCCTCTTGTTTTTTTCCTTCCTTTTAATGTAAATCAGTCCAGTAGTAAAGAAAAGCTAGGTCACCAGAATGACTTGTATGAACATCAATAAAGGCAGGTAGAAATTAATTAAATTCAGTGAAGCATTCATGCATTGGACAGATGTTCGGCAGGCAAAAGATCTCATTTCATTTCTTGAATCAGTTCTATGAAACATTACACACATTCGTTCTGAAAAGATTCGATAGTGCTGCAATAGTTACTTTATTTTTATGCTCCCGCCAAAAGGCTCAAGAACCATTATTTTCAGTCATATTAGAAGATACTTATGTGATGTTCTTAGCTCACCTGGCACAAAGTGCCAGGGTAAGCTATTTGGACCACTCTGACACCGTCCATCGTACATTTTCTGTCTGTCTGTCTGTCCGTCCACCACTTCCTTCAAAGGACATCTCTGAAACCACTAGGCCAATGTTGATGATACTAAATGGCAGGGATGTTCCTTGCATGGAGCTTAGGTCTGCAACAAACATATATATATATATATATATATTAAAAGATAAAAACACAGTCCATGAGATAATTAAATTATTATTTGCCAACCGGTTTCGCTTTCATGCTCATCAGGGCAAATATGGCGTCAAAATATGTGTAATTGCTTAGAAAGCGTACACAACGTACGACAATATTGATGACGTCAGTTATATTTTTTAGTCTAAAAATAGGATGTCAATTAACGCTATTCAATTTTGGTTCAAAAATGTTTATAAAATATTGCTCTCTAGATAACCTAGCTGAAACGTTATTGGTATGAAATTTATAAAATGGATAAATATAAAACTTTGGGTCTGTTTTGGCGCATGTATCTAAATGTTCACTTAAAGGTAATTGTCTCGTTGACGGGTCTCTTAGGCCAGCATTTTTTTATCTTCTGGTTTATGGGACCGCTGACTCTACTTTTTGGTGAAATCAAATAAAAATAAAAGTCCCTTTCCGTAATTTTATTTTCATTTTGTCGGCCGCTCTGTTTCCTAAGCGTAAAACGAAAATAATTTTTTTACGGTATAGTAGTGTTATTTTGATCGGGCTCAAAAGACGCTTTGTTTTAATATTGGTTCCCGAGTTTACCTGTGTCGTTGTTTCTTTATCGATGCGTGGCCGGGATACACTCCATTTTAATGGCGGACAACACAAATCGCAAGCATGAGCTGCAGTATTTTAAATTGAAAATTATCAATGTTACGAAAAACAAAGAAGAATCCTTTATCAGGAGTTTCAATTTAGGATCGTCTGTCATTGATGTTGTTAATAATCTTCTCGACACTGAAAACACACTAGTTACGCATGTGTATGCGGACGATTCGGCTGTGGGTGCCGAGACAAAGTTGTATGTCCTGAAGGATTTTGGGCTTGTTGATTTCATGTACTTTAGTATTTTTAATATTAAAATCAATTACTGAATGAATATATTCACGGTGGGGAATCACATGGTCAAAATAATCTCTAAACGAAAGTGAATATATGAAAAATGTTACAAAATAATGAAAGCTGTTCAGCTGTGATTATAAAAAGTAGACTATCTTATGACAACATTAACGTATTCTAGAACTACTATGGTCACGGTAACAATCACCTTCTGAATGTGCTGAACACTTCAAAACTAAATTAGTTCAGTGTACTGAAGTGTTTATTACAATCGGAAGGAGACTATGGATGAGACCTATGGATGAGACCTATGTAGTTCTAGAATACATTAATGTCGCCATAAGATAGGCTACATTTCATATTTAAAGCTAAACAACTTTCATTATTTTTTTAACATTTTCATAGAATTACTTTTATTTAGAGATTATTTTGATCACGTGATTCCCCACCGTGATATTGGTAATAAAATGAAGTGAAAATGTTTTATTGTCAGAGTGCAGAATAAAGAATTAAAACATCGGCTTACGGTCACACAGCATTTGTAACAGAAATAATTAAAATGAACAAAGTCTAGACAAATTGAGAAGATTTCGACCATGGAGCAACTTGGATTATATTTATAAAGAGTCCTGTATAACAATTGATGGCCGAGTGGTTAAGGTCGCTGCCTATGAATCACTTGCCCCTCATCGAAGTGCAGGCGTGTTTAGTCTCTATTTTATTCTAAAACACTACAAACCACATTATTCATACAAGCAACAACTAATAAACTGCTATATATCCAATAATAAGGTACAAAATAGGTTAGAATAATTAATGGCCAAAATATTGTTTTTTTGAAGGCTTATGAAAATAAAAAAAATCGACTCTTTTCGGCATTTTATTTTTATTTTTTTGGTCGACCACTCTAAATTGTAACTTTTATTTTTATTTCGCCCCCCCGACTCAATTTTTTTGAGAAATCTCCCGTAAACCAGAAGATAAAAAAATGCTGGCCTTATTACGAAACTTGAAATAAATGCATGCCAGCTACATGTTATTTATATTGTATACTGAAGGGAAAAAGAAACGCAGGGCAAACCTTTGCAGTGGTTTGAAGGAATATATATGACGTTATATAAAGTAGTACTATAGACTATATCTTTCATGAGTATATCAGTTTATGATTCCTCTGAACTTCTGTTAGCCGTACCATAATTGAAAGAATTTACAATTCAATATAAATAGTGGAATGTCTATTCGCAAGAAGTAACAGAACATTGCATTTTTTGTTACCCTGCGTTTCTTTTTCCCTTCAGTATATAAAGTTCTCTATTTAGCCTCTAACTATTACATCTTTTCTACTGAAAGTATAAACCAACTGTTTTCTTAAAGCGTTCTTTAATTCTCCTTGCAAGTGAAAACGGAATATTAACTTTTGTAATACCGGTAGTCATACAAAAGTTAATATTCCGTTTTCACTTGCAAGGAGAATCTGTACAATTGTATCATACAAAAACATATTACAAACTAGACTAAAGGAACTTGCCACTACCCTACTTAAAAAGAAAATTCCCGAAAGAGGTAATAAAAACAGGTATACGGAAAGCATTACAAATTCCTAGAACAATCTTACTTCAAGTTAAAGAAAAGTCACAAGACAAAATTTTACCATACATTTCTACGTGCAATCCGAAAAACAGAGAATTGTTTGGAATAATCAAAACCAACATAGGCGCAGATGGAAATTTTGATAAACAATACTAGTCATTAAATGCAAAGCCAACTCCCCTATTTAAACCTTTCTAATAAATTCAGAATTCAAACAAAATCAAACAAGTCCTACAGTAAAAAAATGTAAGGAACCGAGATGTGGGCTTTGCAATTATTTATGAGGATCGCCTTTTAAAACTGAAAAATAAAATATTTCATGCAAAGGAAAATATGGATTGTACCGTGGAAAATGTATTATATTTTTTAGTTTGTTGGATGTAATGAATTTTATATAGGTCAAAGAGAAATTAGAAAGAAGATCAGTTCATTACAACAGATAAGTGATACGAAGACAATTGCTTTAAGTGAACATTTAGATACATGCGCCAAAACAGACCCAAAGTTTTATATTTATCCATTTTATAAATTTCATACCAATAACGTTTCAGCTAGGTTATCTAGAGAGCAATATTTTAAACATTTTTGAACCAAAATTGAATAGCGTTAATTGACGTCATATTTTTAGACTAAATTTTTTTTTTTCACATATTTTGACGCCATATTTGCCCTGATGAGCATGAAAGCGAAACCGGTTGGCAAATAATAATTTAATTATCTCATGGACTGTGTTTTTATCTTTTCATATATATATATATATTGGCTTTACATGTAGTCTTTAAATGTATATTATGTCACTCCCAGTACAATCTGATGGAGATTTTGTTAAGATACATATCCTGTTCAATATAATGAGAAGAATGGATGAGCAAATATTGATGCTATGGTGTTGACATGTTGTTGCTTTTTTACTTAAGACTGAAAATTACCTGTCATAAAATGGACTTAACCCATATCCTGGTAAATTTTGAAAATGGCTTTGTCAGTCTTTTAATTTAGACAGAACCATTTAACATTCAAAGTGGTACTCAATAAAAGTATACTGACAGTATAGGGAACAGTGCACATCATGATCATACTGCTGGCAATGGCAGCAGAATTGGGTTCTAGCAAAGTAGAACTTGATACCAGACTATTTTCATTTTCTTAATAATACATTTGACTTAGTCAAGACCAAAGTCAAGACACAAATCATATTTCCTGTTTTCTTTATCTTTTTTTAATGCATTTTGAATTAAATTACAATACTGTTTTGAAGTGTTAAGCGTGAATCAGCATTTTACCAAGGGATTTTAACATCAGATATTGTTTTTGTATGAAAATAAGTATATGTATATCTCATAAATCATATATGTTGAAATAAATGATAAAAAAAAAAAAAAGACCAAAGTAAAAAAAACCCACAGTCTTAGCCGTTCAGGGAATATAGCCCCTGAGTTGTGTCCTCTTACTGTTTACTCATATAGAAGTAAAGTGTTGTTGCTGGAAATAAACAAAAACCAATAATTAAGCCAGCAAAAATTGTTGAAAGTGATAAAATATTTCTGGGGCTGACTGGAAAACTGTTGTAACTTGTATGAAATAAAGAAGGATTTACAACTGATTTATGGTCAACTGAAAAGTGGTATTGACACAGGTGATAATAAAAACAGTTTATTGATCACCATTATCATACATGAAGTAATATAATAAGATATGACGACAGCAGCTGTCTATGGTTGCGAGCCAAATGAAAAATCACCATATGTTATTAGGTCATTTGTCAACAAGAACAAAATAATAGAAAGTCTTATGATATAAGATTGCAAACGACTACATCAAACTCATCAAAATGGAATAATAATAATGAAGTAATTTGTATATACAAAATGTAATTTATCAGTAATTTTCATGAAAATACCTACTAGAGAATAGCAAAAGGCAAGCTTCTAGAGCTATCAGGATTGCATTCCGTACGTTGTACGTCTGTTAACATTTTCCTTCAAACGACATCTCCTCTGAAACCAATAGGCCAATGATGATATAACATGGCAAGGATGTTCCTTGCATAAAGCCCTTTCATAATTGTTCAAATAATTCCATTTCATGCAGAACTCTGGTTGCTATGGCAACAGAAATGAAAAACTTTAAAAATCTTCTTCTCAAGAACAGGAAGGCCTAGAGCTTATATATTTGGCATGTGGTATTGTCTTGTGGACCTCTACCAAGATTGTTCAAATTATGACCTCTAGGTCAAAATTGACTCTGCCTGGGAGGTCACTTGATTTTCCAGGCTTATATAGGAAAACTTTAAAAATCTTCTCAAGAACAGGAAAGCCTAGAGCTTAGATATTTAGCATGAGGCATTGTCTTGTGAACCTCTACCAAGATTGTTCAAATTATGACCCCGCACGGGGGTCACTTGTTTTTCCAAAGGCTTAATGTAGGAAAAATTAAAAAATCTTCTTCTCTGAAACCACAAGGCCTATAGAGCTTAGATATTTAATATGTGGCATAACCAAGTGGACCTCTACCAAAATTGTTGAGATTATGACCCCAGGTCAAAATTGACCTTGTCTGGGGGGGGAGGGGTCACTTGTTTTCTATAGGCTTATTTAGGAAAAATTAAAAAAATCTTTTCCTCTGAAACCACAAGGCCTAGCGCTTAGATATTTAGCACGATACATTACCTGTTGACCCCCTACCAAGATTGTTCAAATCATGATCCCCGGGTCAAAATTGACCCTGCCCGGGGGTCTCTTAATTTAACATAGGCTTATATAGAGGAAAATCATCCCAGGTCAAAATTGACACTTTCTGCTATTGATGATCTTGTATTATAGCCTATGGTAGCCAGGTGAGCATTATAGGGCTATCTTGGCCTCTTGTTTATGGAAAGTACCTTTAACACTGCAGTCTGATCATGATCTGCACTGCTTAGTATTCAGTCAGTAAATATTCATTGAGTACTAGATTGAGAAGTCTGTTTTGAAAATTTATCAAGGTAAGGATTGACAATTTTTGCTCTAACAAGTTATACATCTCCTTATATAGTTACTCCTAGGACTCATCTGTTTATATATATTCTTGAAGTACAAAATTCAGTCTAAGCAAAAAAAGGCATTAGTAATTAATAAATTATTAGCTCACCTGGCTTGGCAGACAATGACCATGCCCGGGGGGGTCACTTGGTTTTACATAGGCTCTAATAGGAAAAACATTAAAAATCTTGTTCACTGAAACCACAGGGTAGAGGTGAGATATTTGGCATGTAGCATTGCCCAGTGGTCCTCTACTAAGTTTGTTCAAACCATGACCCCCTGGGTCAAAACTGACAAAGCCTGGGAGGGTCTTGATTTTACATAGGAACAACTTTAAAAATCTTCTCTGAAACCACAAGGCCTAGAACTTAGATATTTAGCATTGCCTTGTGGACCTATACCAAGGCTGTTCAAATCATGACCCCTGGTTGAAAATAAACCCTTCCTAGGAGGGGGGGTGGGGGGGGGAGTCACTTGATTGCGCATAGGCTTATTTAGTGGACTTCTATGAATTATGTTAAAGTCATGACCCATTTTATTTTTGGCAATGGATATACAGGTGAGCGATATAAGGCCATCTTGGCCCTCTTCTTGGTAATGAATACTGCACCCACTGGTAACTATGTCAGGCTACACTACAGTAACTCTCTGATTTCTTTAAAAGAGAGATTAATGCTGCTTTTATATGGTCACATGATAAGTTCGTGCTATGATACATGATTATTAGCATATTTCTCCACTAAGGAAACAATTCGTAAGTTACAGTAAGATATTCAGATTAATTTCAGCTGTTGGTGGATATAGCTGTTTTTCAGACTGCCTTATCCGATAGGGATGCGACCAAAGGTCAGCTAAAAAAATTAGCAAACAAGTCTTCATGTAGAAACTGAAGTTGTTATTGGAAGAAATAAAAATGGCTATAATAGTATTTGATTTTTACTGACACAAGTGTGTGTTTTAATAACAGGTTACACTCTGAACTAGCATTGTGCAAAGTTCTTACCTTTACAGATGATATAGAAAAAAGTTATGAGCAGATTCCAGAAATTCTCAGTTTTATTTAATTTTTTCAAAAACTTTTTACCCAAAAAAAAAGGGATTTAGCACCAGCAGATTTTAGTAGATTCTGGTATGTAAGTTCATACTAAGTTATATATCACACATGCCAAAAATCATTTCTGCAGGATTTAATTCCCCTATTTTTCATAAATATCCTCTACCATAGGTCAAGTTGGCACTTTATCTTGGTAAAGATTGACACATGATCTATTATAGACTGGTTCCACAGCTGCTTGTATGGTGCTGATTTTCTGATTTGCCATATTTTTCAGCTCCACTTACGGATTATGACGGACAGTGATGAAGACTGCGCAGCTATCTACGAAAAGTTAATGGAAGGAATTCCAGGTCTTAATGATCGTATAATAGGTAATGTGTCACATCAATTTGATAAAAAAAACAACTTAATATATCTTAACATAACTTAGAATTGTAAGAATAAAACAGTTAATATAGTGCAGTTGAAGATTGTTAAGTGATTGTGATCTAGCATACAAATTACTGTATCCAATTTGAATGAAGTATTAAGCGTATCCGTTTTAATCATGTCCATTACATGTTTGATCATATTATGAGGTCATGGGTTTGAGTACCGCAACCGACCGTGTCTCTTTATGTGAGAAAGCAGCTCCTTGTTCAGGATAGGGGTCTAATACTGGTCCTTCCACTATCTAATAATAGATACGTTAGCAGCCTATCAATACTTGAAATTCTGTTTAAATGTCAATTAAACCCAAAGATTGAAAGAAAATATATTACGGTATGTTTTAATCTTCTACTAAGAGACCAGCAGGCCCTGCCACTTTGCTCTGTTTGTTTAGTTGTCTTTTAAAACAGCCTTGACTGTATAACAAATATTTACAGTAAATTTTGGATATGTGAAAGTGACATAAGAGATATTATGTGTACATAATAGTTTACAAACTTCATAGTTTACAAACATTGCATATAGAGATATACATTTGTATGTGTAGCTCATGCATGCAAGGAAAGAATTAATCTTTTATAGAAGTCATTGTATGTACTCACTAATAGTAGACACTTTTCATACATCTCTGTCACATAACCTAATGAACTTTGCCAAGACTTGCAACAAAAATGATCACTTAACTGCAGGCTTTTTGTGGCCAGTTTTTATAGCCATTGTTTGGCTGTCCCAGCTTGTTTGTAGAAATTCCCAATTCACAGTACTACAAATAAAGATGTGGGCAAAATTGGTATAAAAATGACAAAAATAAAGGATGTCTTCTCTTGCATAGATCTAAAAGCTAACAGTGTACGAATAAAAGGGCATTTGTAGCTAAATACCTAGATATACTAATAGTAATTAGCATTGGAATGATTTCCCTTCTCTCTCCCCCTCTCCACAGTTTAACAGATGCGTATACACTATGCTAAATCCCCAATCTGATGTGTAGGGGTCATGATGTTCCAAAAATGGAGATAGATAACGCTAAACTGGGTCATACATATTCATGAACTTTAAAACTGGAAGTCTTTAAGTAACAGTGGTGACCTAGGCACATAGGATGTTGACCCAGGCGAACAGTTACTAAAAGCTAAATGTACATTTCAAATTATTTCAGTTTCTCTGTAATTTTTTTACAGGTTTCTGTGATAGTGTTCCAGGCTTTTTAGACATACCAAAAGAAGACAAAGAAAAGCTGATTAAGAGATCCTATTATGATATGTGGACAGTAAGTGTTGAAAGGTCATGAGCATTATTGATGCTGATGGGTTCTTAATGGATTTGAATAAAGAAGAACAATGATGTTATGTTTTGATTTGTAATGGTTTTGTGGAACTTGCAGTGCTGGTATTTGCTTCATGGTTTTATCAAACTTAGCTCATCATAGGGTGGGCTTGCTTCTGGCCAATTTTTCACCTGGATGAAGGCGGTACTGCGAAAGTATTACATGTAGTAGTGAGGTTACAATTTGAATATTTCTGTTCACTGGAGTTATAGCCAATTTGAATTTGTAGGCTAGTTGTTTGCATAAACAGTTCCAATTGTCCATCGATCAAATAAAAAAACAATTCAGTTTTGGTGAATTTTAGAAATACATGTACATTTGATTAAATTTTTTTTGGCCGATATAAAATGAATTATAGGTAATAAAAAGGTAGGAGATTTTACATTTGCATAACCAGCTACAAACAGTCTGATTGGCCGATTTCATCCATTGATAATAGGAATGGCTGGAAAGAGGTTGGATAATACATAATACTTGTTGTCATCTTCAGCTTGTATGCCAATGGACACGATCACTATGGTAAATTGGCAAAGAAAAAAAACATGCAAGTATTACCATAGCACACTGAACCATTGAGACTGGTATCACCTTGTTTATATATCCAGAGATTGATTTCTATGTAAATTTTTTCAGATGTTTCATTATTGGTTCATTTTTAATCTATTGAAAATGGAGAACTGACTGGTTTTTATATCTGTCGAGCTGTCTGTCCATTTGTCCTTTTTTTCTATTTTGGACTATTTCTGGGCAACAGCTGCCTGGTATTCAATGAGACTTGATGTAAAGCCCTCACTGTCAAGGGCCTAGACAGACCAGAACAGTAGGCGGACACTTTTTCCGGCAACCTACTTGTTGTGTCAAATCTATCGAGGTTCAGATCATCCGGTCTTCGTATCTATTCAGATAAGTCCTTGTTCGAAAATTTACAGAAAGTTGTGTGTGTAAACCCCCCCGCCCCACCCCCCCTGCGCAGTCTGGCTCTGCACGGGGTATGGTCCCGCCCGCCTTACAATCAAGCGATTTGACCAGTATGCGGACACCCTCTTGTTGGAGAAAATGGATGAAACGAATAGTCTAGATCCTTGAAAATATTTGTTAATGTTCTTTTTTTAGAATTCAAGTGTTTAATAACTGAAAAAAAGATTTTGTCCATTTGATTTAAAAGTCCATGAGGTACGCCATGGACATAGAGTGCGTAGTTCGTAATCGTACGTGTGCAATTAAAATGATCCATCACCCAATTCCCATGAATTTTAATTTCGTCCATCAAAGTAAAAAACTTGTCAATTTATGAATTATTGCTTTTTTCTAGAACTTGAACTATGCATCAACAAGTTAAAAGAAGAAGAAAACTTTGTGTAACTGGTGCGATGCACCTAAATGATCAGCTGCCGTTCTCAATGACGCCACTTTTAGGCTCGTGGTGAAATTTTTTACATCTCTTTAAAAAAGAGCTTCATCTTAAAAACTTCGACTTTCTTACATAGGGTTATTTTTACCCGATCGTTATTATATTACTACTTTTTAGCAAAAACATGTTTTTTCTTTTCCTTTTGGGTTCCTCTCTGTTTGTTTGATTGCCGTTAAAAATCGGAAATGTAAGAATACTTTTTGTACCGAAGAGAACTGATATCTACTGAATAATTATGTATTATTAATAATGCAGAAAGTTCTTTGATTTAAAAAAAAACGGAGTGTCCGCGTACTGGTAGCGTCCGCTGCTAGTCTGATTTGACAGAAAATCCAACCTGGCTGATAGAAGATGACATCTGCAGATCTTGATATAATATATTTCGTTTGGGAGCAGGAATCATTTTCAATAACTGTCTTGTTTTATTACAGTTGTCTTATGCTGAATATTTCCAAAACGGTGAAAGTTTCTGGATTCTGCCAACTGGGGAAATTTACTCTGCACAAGCTATGAGAAAAATTCTAAACGATGAAATGGTTGATACAATAATGCAATTTTCTGATGAATTTAACAGTCTTGAATTGACTGACCTGGAAACAGCCATATTTGCTGCAATCCGTCTTACAACAGATGGTAAGATTTTTGTTCAGCGTTAATTACTTACCTATAACACTTAAGTCCATAATGGCACATTGTCAAAGACTTGCATAGTTCACACTAGACACATTGACAAAACTTTTGTTCCATTATATACATGAGCTCAACTGATATGGTATTATTGTGTCAAAGGTAAGTGTCACAGGGCCTGCAACAGGAAAAAGCACTATCTGTTTAGAAATAGAAGAACTTCCAGGCTTACAGACCCTCTTCTATAGCCGAGGGATTAAGATCAGTTACTCTCTGATCCATTGAGGGTTGTGGGGTCGAGTCTGGATACTGACCAGACTTATAATGAGAGAAAGTTGTTAGTTTCTTACATAGGATGAAAGTCGAAACTAAATTAAATTTAATTAAAACCCTAGTGCAAATACTCAATACTGTATACGTTGATTTATTGGCCGTGGTTTAATTTTGGCTTTATTGGCGCTCAACATCAAATATGCCTGTTTTTAATGCCGCCAAATATAATTGTCACTAAATACAAGCATTGCCATTTTCAGTGCTGACATTAAGGGAGACAACTCTGTGTTCAATAGGTAAAGGCTCATTTGTTATCTGCTAAACGTGTCGTTATCTATCAATGACTGTTTGTCATATGAAAAACTAAGTCTTGAGTAACTGTTATTTTTAATTTTCATGTATTGGGCATAAATGAAAAATACTATGCATGTCAAATGAAGAAACATCAATAATTATCAATCAATATAGACAGCTACCTGTTCAGTGATTTCACAGTTATTATTCTCTTTTATCAGGAACTGAGCAGGTGTGAAAATCTACACAATATCATAGAAAACAATCCATAAAAGCTGTTTTTATGCTATTGCATGGTGTTCATTGTAAATTATGGAAATAAATTGATCTTTCTAAACTTAACGATTACCAGGTAAAATTATAATAGAAGTAATAGAAGTAATTTCATGATTCAGACATGATAATCATGATGTACGAACAAAGGTTGCAAATCACCCGAAATAACTGCGGAAGTTGTAAACAGACATATGTAGTAACTCGTACTTTCAGTTTTAATTTGATAGCGCGAATTCTAGACACCGCCAAATCAAAGCCATTCAAAAACGCCAACATTTCCCCTTGCAGATATAAAGACATATACAGTAAGTGCATTATTATTTAATTGCACTTATTGAGATTTTTGCACCAGGGTGACATACTGATCCTTCCGAGGAACGATGGTGACGGTAATCTGCCTATCAGTAGATAGTTGATATACAGCAAAGTTCTGGGCCTATTTTCCTGAAACTTTATAGGTTAGTTAGGATTAGCTAAGCACTATTGACTTAGATGAGTAGGTCAAAGGGTCAAGGTTACACTATTCTCGATATTATAATTGATATCTGCTAAGCAAGTCAAGAAAATTTTTGTAATGGTTGAAAGAGTCTACCGACACATCTCTTAGAGATTTTGGTTTCAGTAGATCAGTGGTGGATAAAGATATAGAAAAAAATAGATAAAGTTATGTGTGCCCTTTGTTCTTGAAGGTCTTGTGTAGTGACCTTTTGACTTTTTGAGTCAAAGGTCAATTTATTTGGCTATAACTTGAAACGTTTTTAACAATTAAGCTAAGGTGAGTTGCAGGACTATCTTAGTCCACTTGTGCTCTATACCACGGCCTCTCTTAATCTACAGTTACTGTTGTTTTTTCTGTTTCAGCTGGAGTTGACCTTGAAGAAAAGACAAAAGTGAAGCATCTAAATGCACATTTGCTCAATACACTTGGTTTTGAAATGGAAAGAAACCATCCAAATCAGTATGCGCAACTTCTGGTCCACGTTTTCAATCTAGTGCCTTTAATAGAAGCAATTAACAGGATTCAGAGTCAAATTATTGCCAATTTTTCAGTCAAAAGATTTAGTAAGTAAAGTAACCAAAGTTTTTATTATGCCCCCCAAAGGGGGGTTTTATTTTGTGTTTTTTTTCCTCCCTCCCTCCCCCCCCGCCGGGGGGCGGAGCGGGGGGCCCCCCCCCCCCCCCCCCCCCCCCCCCCCCCGTCCCCCCCCCCCCCCCCCCCCCCCCCCCCCCCCCGTCCGTCCGCACCCCCCCCCCCCCCCCCCCCCCCCCCCCCCAATCTTGTGAACGCAACTCCTCTTAAACCGGATGGCGATTTTGCTTAAACTTCCAGGGATGAACAACCTTAAGTGTAGATGGTAGTAAAGGAAGGAATTTTCAGCGACCAAATTTAACAGAATTATGGCCCTTTGTTGATTTTTTCACTATATATCTTGTGAACGCAACTCCTCTTAAACCGGATGGCAGATTTTGCTTAAACTTCCAGGGATGAACAACCTTAAGTGTAGATGGTAGTAAAGAAAGGAATTTTTGCTGCACCAAATTTAACAGAATTATGGCCCTTTGTTGATTTTTTCACTATATACTATGTAGAAATTTTGTGAACGCAACTCCTCTTAAACCGGATGGCAGATTTTGCTTAAACTTCCAGGGGATGAACAACCTTAATGTGTAGATGGCAGTAAAGGAAGGAATTTTTGCTGCGGCCAAATTTAACAGAATTATGGCCCTTTGTTGATTTTCACTATATACCATATAGAAATTTTGTGAACGCAACTCCTCTTAAACTGGTTGGCAGATTTTGCTTAAACTTCCAGGGATGAACAACCTTAAGTGTAGATGGTAGTAAAGGAAGGAATTTTGTTGCACCAAATTTAACGAATTATGGCCCTTTGTTAAGTTTTTCACTATATACCATATAGAAATATTGTGAACGCAACTCCTCTTAAACCGGATGGCAGATTTTGCTTAAACTTCCAGGGATGAACAGCTTTAATGTGTGATGGTAGTAAAGGAAGAAATTTTTGTTGCACCAAATTTAACAGAATTATGGCCCTTTGTTGATTTTTTCACTATATACCATATAAATTTGTTCACCAAATTTAACAGATTATGGCCCTTTGTTGATTTTTCACTATAACCATATAAATAATTGAACATATAAATTTTACTTTGTAATTTAATTTAACATGTACATAAGGTTACCTGTAGATCATTTTAGGTATATGTAAGAAATGAAACAGTGGAATGAAAAAGTTCCACAAAAATCTTACTACATAAAATCTTACATACAGATATGCTTGCTCTTGTTTGAGCACTCGCACAGGGGGCCGCCTTGCCCTATTCAATCTTTATTTGAATGTTATGAACGGATTGTCAGTTGCTCATATTTGCTTGCTTTCAAAAGAACTTTGTTTTTCAACTTGAAAGCACTCTTTGTTTATTCCTACTAATGACTGCCGAATGGTTTAGGTCTTTCCATAGACACAGTAGATAT
Organism: Saxidomus purpurata; assembly: GCA_022818135.1. Lineage (NCBI taxonomy): Eukaryota > Metazoa > Mollusca > Bivalvia > Venerida > Veneridae > Saxidomus > Saxidomus purpurata. The sequence continues at coordinate 29,256,282 of JAFMSR010000010.1, forward strand.
GGTAACTTATTAAATATATGTAACATGAAGGGTGGATTTTATAATTTTTTACTATGATAGCATGAAAAGTTTACCACAGATTTTCAACATATTAAAAAGGAATGAAACAGTTCATATATTTTTGTTATAATTTTGGCAGTTTTCATTTTCCAACGAGTATAAATCTGTGATTAACGTCTACATTTTGTGTATCTTAAATTTATGACGGTCACTTTGAAGGATGATATCACTTTAATCGGAACAAAGTTTTGTAGCGTAATAATGATGATATTGTACATTGTAGATAAAGCTGCTAATGCAGGGAAAGACGGGGAACAGAAATAGTCATCAGGTACCAGTTCTCACAATAGGCGATGTACAAATAGATTGCATTGAAAACGCATCTTCACCCAAGATTCTAGTCATAGTGATATGGTATACCTTAACTGACTTTACAGAGGTTTTTTTTTGGTTCAAAATCAGACAATCACATTGCAACAACATGGAGAATTTATACCCTGATTCGTGGTGTTCTATCATTGATATTCCATTGTCAGATTCCATCGTATGATATTCCATTGTTAGATTCCATCATATGATATTACAGTGTTGATAATTAGCTTAGTGTTAGATTAGATGAGAAGCGTCTGCAAACAAAGACCACATTTGTAACTTCAAAACAGTGGTCTTTGTGCTCAGGTTTGACTGTTGTTATAAAGAAATGTTCTGTCCATCCAGCCATAGATATTGTACTTGTTACTTGTTAAGATATCTTGCATTTCTGTAATAATTATTAGAGTATATTTTCACATTTAAAGGAAGGAGAATATTTTTCAGAAAAGATTATTTACATTTTATATACCCGGTAATGATGTTTTATGAACAGAAGTGATATTTCAAGTTTTTATGGCATAATTTTTTGATGTCTTCAGGTGCAGTAGATTTAAAGGAATAACTGTTATTTATTTATTTATGAATTGTATTTACATTGACTTTGTATTGTGCTGTGAGATTGACTGCAAACATGTTTATGAACTTTATGAATCAAGTCAATTAAATGTAGGTAGGGTTCCTCTTTTGTTCTTTCACAGACAGTAAACTCTGTATATAACCACTCTGGATATCGCTAAATTCTGGATATAAGGAACAAATTTTCTGGGCCTGATTTTATTCCTTCTTTATTTATATGAAAATTCTACACAGATATAACATACGGCAGATATAAGGAACAAGTTCAAATGGTCCCCAAGGAGTTTGTTATATTCAGAGTTTAGTGTATATGCTTTAAGAGATGGAAATACAAGCGTGGGTAAAAGATATAAACAAAATAATATATTGGCAAATGATACATGTTTCTATATGTATTTTTCAAGCATTTAATAGCAAACTGTGAAAATGATGGCATTGTAATGAAGTAGTCAAAAAAGTTTATACACCAGTCCACAGTCAATCTAAAAGCACAAATATAAATGGTTGTGCTGATTTTTGCGAAAAAAAGTTTAGGTGATAATGCGTGATAATGAAGATGTATGTTAACACTTGCTTTGTAGCCGACTGAAAGGCAGGATGGTCATACAGTATAATCCTTGTCTACACTGTCTGTTGGTAAGTTGGTATAATGTGACAATGACAGAATTTACTGGTATTGGCCAAATTGAATTACGGACAAGTCTTTCTAAAAATCTGCCAGAGCTTACACTAAAAACCTGCAAGAGTGTACATTAATACCAAGTTTCTGGACAGTTAAACGTAACTTAAGGCCAATGTTACACACTGAGAAAACACATTTTAGACTGGTAGTATTTTGAATAAATGTAATCATGCAGATGTGACGACATCTGGAATGAGTGTTAGAGAGCAAATCAATAAGATACAGTAGTTTTCTTCATGAACTTAAATATATTTGTAATAACTAATAAATGTTGGGTATATGTGTCACAGTCTAAGTAATGTCCCAATCTACATATAGTTGTTACTCCCTGTTGCAGTTACTTCCCCTTACAGTCATCAGTGTCCGTCTGTCCGTCCGGAGTCATAACTCAGGAACCAATGGATAGAATATCATGAAACTTTAAATAAGTGTACAATGGCATAATGTGGCAGTGCACACACAACTTTTGTCAAGATTGGACTAGTATCTCCAGAGTTATTGCCCTTTAATTGTTATTTTCTTCTATATTCAGTATAAAAACATTAAATTCTATTTCTCTGAAACCGGTTATTAAAATTGAATTGTAATTGGCTCAAATAATTTAATGATTACTCTTTCTAATATCCACCCCCTACACTTCCTGATTGTTTTTTAGAAATGAGGCCCCTTATGGGGGATGTAGCGCTTCTCTTACATATTCTATTTAGAAACTTAGAACATCTTTGTTTTCTGAAACTCATAGTACTGATTTAAATGAATTTACAACAACTGAGTTCTGTATCAATGTAAGATGTAGAAAAAATAATTACCCCACAGAGATGAGGCCCCCTACGTGGTGGTGACATTTTAAAAATGCTTCTTTTTTCTGAAAAGGCTTGTTAGAATTTGATTTTGTTTGGCACAAATAATCAACTTAGTGTTCTCTAACAATGGAAATTTTTTACAAAAATGAGGCCCTTAAGGGGATGTAGTGCTTTTCTTACATAATTATTCTATGTAGATACTTAAGAATTCTTGTTGTCGGAATATAGTAGTACTGATTAATTAACTTACAACAATTAAGTTCTTTATGACTGTAACTTGAAGAAAAATAATATCACCCAAGCGATGAGGCCCCAGTGGGGTTGTGAAATTTAATTTTTTTTTTTTTTTGGAAACAGACTGACAAATACACTTTCCACTTGTTTTTCAGCTATTTGCTTCATTTGGCGGGGGACATTATATCACTGAATTTGTGTGCTAGTAAATAAAATGAATTTTTCCATTATTTCTTTGCACTGCTAGTGTTGCGACTGTTAAATTGTAAAAGCTATGAAGGTACTTGGTTTTAGATCTTGAACACGATTATCTATGTCATATAGTACTGTCCATAGTTACATATGGAGGCAGTGAATGGAGCTCATACAGTAAAGTTGCTGTGTGGAGTTTCAAGCATGTTATTGTGTGGGATTGCAGCAATAGGGAGGGGGAGAGTGGATAATAAGATTTTGCTGAACTAGAATCATATTTGTTCTATTATTAACTTGTGTCAGTGAAATAAATTATGAAGCTTTTTTGTTTTGAAGGTCTTGTGAAATCCTACTCTTATACAGGTGAAAGTGGCAGTTGTAGATATTTCTTCTTACTGGTATTGTTTATCTGTTAATTGTTAAATCTTTACAATTGTTATAAAACTTGTTACAGAGATCTGAAACATTCCATGTTGAAAAGGTCAAGTGTAATGTTCTATTTTTAGCTCACCAGGAACACATAGTGCTCCATGTGAGCTATTGTGATTGCTTGATATCTGTAACCTGTCGTCTGTCAGTTCACATGTAACCATGCATGTGCAATAGAGGCTACATTTTCCGATGGATCTTAATGAAAATTGGTCAAAATAACTGTCTTGATTAAATTTAGGTTGAGTTTGAATATCGGTCATGTGGGGTCAAAACTAGGTCACCATGTCAGATCATAGGAAAACCTTTTGTTTGCCGTAGAGGCTGCATTTTTCATTGGATCTTTGTGAAATTATGTCAGAATACGTGTCATGATAAATTCTAGGTCAAGTTCGAATATTGGTCATCTGGGCGTTAATAACTAGGTTACCAGGTCAAATGCTAGAAAAACCTTGTGTATGCAATAGAGGCTGCATTTTTATTGGATTTTTATGAAACTTTAACACAATTACTTTCTTGTTAAAATCTAGGTTAAATATTGATCATAGTTTGTCAAAAACTAGGTCACCAGGTCAGATTATATATTATAAAAACCTTATACAATGTATATGTAATAGAGTCTGCATTTTTGGCTGGATCTTCATGAAACATTGCCAAAATAATCTGATGTTTGTTCTACAAAAAATATCATTGCAGAACTGGGTTGGGTCATTTTTGATTAAATGTATATAAAAACAAAACTTGCAATGGAACACAGGTGGGCAACAAATCTCCATTATAGTCTACTTGTTGTTATTTGACAATAAGTCATAATAATGTTTTCAGAATGCTACATTCTTGTTGAATCTTGGCAAACATTTAGATACAATGACAAGTATTTTACTTGCATGTAGTACATTGGAGTACAGTGCAATGCCTTACATTGGAGTACAGTGCAATGCCTTACATTGGAGTACAGTGCAATGCCTTACATTAGAGTACAGTGCAATGCCTTACATTGGAGTGCAGTACAGTGCAATACATTAAGAGTACAGTACAGTACGGTTCAGTGCAGTACAGTTTGGCACAGCACAATGTTATGCAATGTAGTGCAACTTAACCCAATAATTTTATGGGGTTGTTGTTTGAACAGGTACGAACCTTCATACTCGGATGTTTTATTATTATACCCTGCAATATTAGTCATTTTCATGGGCAAGAGAAATGCATTTTTTCACAAACTGTGTTCAGAAAATCTCGAAAAAACAAGAGCAATTTTTTTTCGTCTTCACTACCTTACACTAGTTACGATCTTTTGATCGCAAAGAAAGATTTTCCTGTTTTACATGATCAGAGAATATATAAGAAATTGCTTGACAACTATTGTACAACTTTAGTGCACGGAATGTGTTGTGTTTATAGTTGTTGTTGCATGTTGCATTGTGATATATGATTGACGTATCATTTGATGTCCATTTACATCGTCTGATATATTGTATGGTATTTGAGTTGATTTCATAGTTTATTTTGCTCTAATTAAAGCTCACCTTTTGTTGCCATCATGTTCAATAACACTTTTTTTCAAATTTTAAAAATCTCCTTTTAAACCACTTAATAGAGGTTGATGAAACTTGCTGTAAATATTCTTTTGGACAACATCTTTCATATTAAATTTTGTTCCATGAATACCACTTGGAAATGAATTCCAGGTGTCATGGCAACAATTTGTTATAATCAAAGTATATTTTGTTACCCAACATAGGTTAGTATGATAGGTTTATCAGGACCTTCTTGTTTAAGTATGTTTATTTATTGCAAAGTTTTGGTTAGGACTATTGCTTTCTGTCACTTGTGCACAGTTTAAGCTCATCTGACATCTGTCACTTGTGCACATTTTAAAGTCATTTGACGTCTGTCACTTGTGCACGGTTTAGTCATCAGACGTCCGTCACTTGTGCATGGTTTATAGTCATCTGACGCCTGTCACTTGTGCACGGTTTAAAGTCATCTGACGTTTTGTCACTTGTGCACAGTTTAAAGTCATCTGACGTCTGTCACTTGTGCACAGTTTAAGGTTGTGTGACGCCTGTCACTGGTGCACAATTAAAGTCATTTGATGTCTGTAACTTGTGCACAGCTTAAGCTCATCTGACGTTTTGTCACTTGTGCAGTTGATGCAGTGACAATTTTGAAATCAGGGGTATGTGTTGGGGCATTTCCACTGCTTTTGATCCTGCTAGAGATTGATCCGGTGTATGTTGTTATTGTATTTTGTATATATAATTATATTTATGTAAACTTTAGGTTTAAAACCTCTAAAATGCTGGAAAAGGCAATAGATACAATGAATTAAATAAAAATGACTTTATATGGCTTTAAAATAAAGATTTAATTAATAGAATTAACACGTTTCATACAACTCATTAGGCACATTTGTAGTGAATGATGTAATTCACTACAATCGTGCCTGATGAATTGTATGAAATGCGTACAATTGTGCCTGATGAATTTGTATGAAACGCGAATGGTATGAAACTAGTAGCACAGTTAATTTCATTAATTAAATCCTTATTTTAAAGCCATTTAGTCATTTTTATTTAATTGATTGTATATATAAATATATACAGTGTTTTTTTATGACACAAGTTGTGAATGGTGCAATGCTTGGGTGCATTTAATGTGTTTTCTAGAAAATTATCAGAATCATGTGTTTGTCAAAAAAACTACTGAAAATACAGTAGAACATGCTTATATTGAATTTCTGTTAATTGATTTTCTCATCTTTATTTATTTTCTTTTTGAAAACACACCTCAAGCAGCATAATATTTGTTATTTTTGTTATCTGCATCTTTGCTCACACTTTGATGTTGAATCCAAATGTTATAAAATTAAGTGTGGGTTTTCCTTTGCATATTTCAAATTTTTTTGATGACCTTATCACTTTTACATATTGTTTATGTAAAGTTTGTTTCATTGTGAATCATTTGAGTTTGTTTTACGTATTAATAATATCTGTCATGTGTTAGCAGTTTGGATAGGAATATCAATACCAGGAGACCCGCCAATGGGATTCTGAGGGACAGATATTCCTATCCCAAGGACAAGTGCATGACTGATTTTTTTCTTGCATGTCGCATTGGTATAAATTTCAATTCATTGTTTTTGCCGTTGTCAAGATGTAACAATTCTTTTAGCTTACCTGACCATGAAGTGCTGAAAGGAGAGCTTTTGTGATCGCCAGACCGCTCATCAGTAGAGTTTGATCATGATCTACACTTTATGCTATTCAGGAATTTGTTTAGTGAGCATACCATTGGAACTAATGGTACTGTACAAAGCCCATTTACAAGATGTACTGTAAATTTTGACCACAAGTCGACCTAATACAATCCCTTAACTTGGCAAGGGTTTATAGAGTGACTGCAAACTGGCTCTTGAAGCTTGATGTTGGCTTTTATGACTCAATTATTTACCATAATAATACTACCCTGTTGTCTTGAATTATGTCCTGCATTGGAACAGTGCCTTTTGATTTTGTTATGTCATAGGTGTTTTAATGGTAAGGTTCAACCAAATGAAAATTTAGCAGAAGTTTGGTGTTAAGTTTTATTAAAGGTGGAGGGATACAGTTTGTCTGTCCGAGGCCATTTATTAAGAAACGCTTGGGAGTATTTTATGAAGCTTTGTACAAATTGATACAGTCCAATCTCCCCAAATGACATTGCCCTAGAGCAATAACCTACCTTAAAAGACATCTTTTCTTTCTGGGTGCATCAATTATATAAGGCAGAACAACACCTCTCTACAAACACATGTTTGTGTTCCCAAAAGTGTTTGCTTCATGGAGGTTGCACTGTATTTACTATTATATCGCAATGTGTCTCTGCATTTTTGATTGATTGCCATAGTAACACTTGTGTAGATACACACGGTAATGCTATCTCTCAGGCATGCAATTAAAGTATATATTCATCTCTCTTTCAGTGCCATACCTTTAGAGCCAAACATTTTACATGACCTGCAATCTGTGAGATATTACATTACTTCAAATATTTTAGTACAGCTGTCCCGGTGCTTTTTTGAAAACAATTCTGCACTAACATGACAATCTACTAGAATTTTCTAAGGAAATATTTTGCCTGAATATATCTTTGTTATAGATAATATTATTGCTCATTATAAGAGTTTACATATGTTACTATACATGTATACGGAAATTATTTTAGAAATTCTGTGAGATTTACTTTTAGTTGAACTTTGAGATAAAAGAAAATAAAGTAATTTATTTATATTTGTGGTTATTTTTATGCCCCCAAAGGGTGGCATATTAAAATCGCACCGTCTGTCCGTCTGTCCGAGCCCGCATATGGGCATATATTGGGTACTATATCATTCATTCCGTCAGGTAGCCAACAAAAAAAGGGGCACATGTTGGGTACTTTTAATACTTTATATAGTGCCTTGTTGGCTACTTTCTTATAATAGGAGGCAATGCAAAGTACCCAACAAATGGCCATTTGTAAGGTCGTCCATCCGTCTGTGCGTCCCCACTTACAAATTCGTGTCCAGACTGTAACTCTGTAATGCATTGAAGGATTTTAAAATAACTTGGCACACATGTGTAGCACATCAAGACGACGTGTCGCGTGCCTACCTTAAAGGTCAAGGTCACACTTGGAGTATGAAGGTTATGGATTCCTCTATATTCGTGTCCGGACTGTAACTTTGTCATGCATTGAAGGATTTTAAAATAACTTGGCACAAATGTCTAGCACATCAAGACGACGTGTCGCATGCAAGACCCATGTCCCTAGCTCAAAGGTCAAGGTCATACTTAGAGTTTGAAGGTAATGGATTCCTCTATATATGCATATATGCACACATTCGTGTCTGGACTGTAACTTTGTCCTGCATTGAAGGATTTTTAAATATCTTGGCACAAATGTCTAGCACATCAAGACGACCTGTCGCGTGCAAGACCCACGTCCCTAGCTCAAAGGTCAAGGTCAAACTTAGAGTTTGAAGGTAATGGATTCCTCTATATATGCACACACTCGTGTCCGGACTGTAACTGTATCATGCATTGAAGGATTTTAAAATAATTTGACACAAATGTCTAGCACATCAAGATGACGTGTCGCGTGCAAGACCCACATCCCTATCGCAAAGGTCAAGGTCACACTTAGAGTTTATAGGTAATGGAATCCTGTATATATGCATACATTTGTGTCCGGACTATAACTTTATCATGCTTTGAAGGATTTTAAAATAACTTTGCACAAATGTCTAGCACATCAAGCGGATGTGTCGCGTGCAAGACCCAAGTCCCTACCTCAAAGGTCAAGGTCACACTTAGTGTTTAAAGTAATGGAATACTGTATGCATGGTTACTCTGTCATGCATGGAAGGATTTTAAAATTACATAGCACATTTATTGAGCACATGGAGAGGACACAGACTGTGAGGCACCTCTTTCGGGGGCATTCGTCACTTGTGAGGGACAGCTCTTGTTTTGTGATAAAAACCAGAGGTATCACTAGAGTGCAGTCTTACACTGCTTTAATTCATGTACACAATGCCCCATAGCAGTGTAAAAATAAATGAAAGCACCAAATTTTATCTCAGAAATAATCTCAATTCAACGTACACTAAAAGAATGAAATGCATGTCTGACTCAGTACTTGACGATTGTTTGTATCGGGTTGCATTTCAGTTGAAGCCTTTTGGAAAGCAGTCTGCATTGAAAAATTACATAAATCCACAATAGGGACTGTGGAAAAAGATTTTATATGGACAAGGACAAAAGCATACCTCCTAAAGTTAAAAGCAGTAATACGAAAACTGTTAGAAGTCCAAGAGCAGACATTTTGAACGGATTCATGGGGGAATTTTTGCTATATTTTTTTAACTTTTTTTTTTTCAGTTTCAAAAGTTGAGGAAGTATCTAGCTTTATATAATTGCATGTATCTAAATATACCCACAATGTAAATACATTTCAATCTACAAGCTGGAAACTGTCAGACTATGGAATACAAAAAAAGATATAGTTTGACCTGAAAGGTTCCATCGGTAAAAGGATGCTAACAACCCCCGTAAATTTGTAAGACTAGTGTCCAGACTTGTTATACCCCCCCAACACAAAGTGTTTGGGGTGTATACTGGATTCAGCTTGTCTGTCCATACATGGCCAGTAGATATAAGGGGGTTGGGGTTTAAGTACAACTTAGCATTGTGAGGTTGTTTCAGTTCATTCCTTCATTATGGGGTTAAAAATGGCATTGTGGATTTAAATAATTCTATTGTGGGGTTAAAAAAGATCAAAGAAAGATCAAAGGGATAACCTCACAACGTCCATCTGGTGAGTACGTCCGTCCGTCCGTCTGTAGATGGAATCTTGTGGACACTAGATATCCAATACCTCTGGTCAGAATTTAATGATACTTCACACAAGTGATAAGTACAATACCTAGTTGTGCATGGTCCAGGTTTTGGGTCTCTAGGTCAAAGGTCAAGGTCACAGGGGCTTGAGATGGTAAAATCTTGTGGATGCTCAATCTCCAAAACCCCTGGTCAGAATCTAATGATACTTCATAGAAGTGATAAGCACCATGCTTAGTTGTGCATGGTCCATGTTTCGGGTCACTAGATCAAAGGTCACAGGGGCTTGAGATAGTAAAATCTTGTGCACCTTTAATCTCCAAACCCTCTGGTCAAAATTTAATTATACTTCACAGAAGCCTTAAGTTGTGCAGGTCCAATAATCAAAGCATCAAATATTACATAAATTTTAAATACTGTGTCAGTGGGGTGTTCGGGGGGTATTCATCACCTTCAGTGATAGTTCTAGTTTAAAATGTATCGGGCATAATGTCTTATTAACTACACCAAGCACATGTATTATTTATTTAATTTATGTTAACTAATAAAATACTGCGGAGTGTGTACTATCAGTGAAATATCTCATCAGTCAGTGTGATGATATAGGTCTCATATCAGTCGCAGTAGGTGATACAGGTCTGTCGGAACTAAAGAGGAAACTCAAAAGTGATAAAAAATTTACATTTTCGTCAAAATATTAAAATTGTATCACTTTTCCTTCCATATTCACTCAAAACAAACAAATATCCTCTGTGTATTACTATCTATACCAGTAAAAGGGCTGACCAGGTCAAAGGGCTAACATGCAAAACATTCATAAAGTTGCACACAGAATAGGCCATACACATCAACACTACATTGTACATGTATGCAATATTTCAAAACAATTCATTGAAAAACATGCATACCAGTCAAAACTATCAATGTTGATGGCTCTCATTTCCAAACCCTGATTAAAGGAAAAACAAATATGCAAAACACCCTCCACCCATCAATTATGCATCACTTCTGCATCTGAAGCTGTTGGCACCCGAAATGTTTATATTCCCCATTATGCCTTGTATTCAATCAGAGATGGTACCTTGAGGTAGAAAAAGCAACTCAATTAAAAGTTCAATCAGTGAGAACTACAAAACTTGAAGCATCAGGAGTTTTATTGGTAAATCATATGCTTTTAATAACCATATCACTTTTTTTCCAGGTATGTCAACTAAAGATGTACTAAATACTTCACATTTTGTGAAAATCACTGCTTAAGGAATCTTGCTGACTGTTGTTGTCTATAAGCAGGTGATTCCATAGACAGAAACATGATAACTTTTTTAGTCTCCTCAGAGTTGAATTCTAGCTGAATTGCTAAGCAGTCCACATTCAGTGCAGCATCCTTCTGTAGCAAATTTTGAGAGCAAGGGCCACTTGCTCCATCCCACAAACTTTACAACATTAAGATACAAGCATGTCACAGGTTTTGTTGTATTTCATGGTATATGTGAATAGTAAACTCCGGATATAACAAGATTTGGATATAAGGAACAAATTTTCTATGCCGCCATTCCTTCTTTATCTCATATGAAAATGCTATATGGATATAAGGAACTCTGGACATAAAGAATAAATTCATATGGCCCTAATGTAGATCGTTATGTATACAGAATTTACTGTTGTTGGACTTTATATGATAATTTCAGGCGTTGCTGGATTCCATATTTATCAACTGCCTCACCTCAAACAATACATGTATAGTCTTTCTCTACTGTCAGTCTACAATAAAGTCTATAACCAGGACATTTCACAGCAATGAGAATAGACCATAGCATAAGCAATTTATTGTAAGAGAGAGTTGGCAAACTGTTTACTCCTGTAACATGGACTTATGACAGTTTACTGGCTTACATTTTGCCCCCGTGTACAGACTTGTTTTAAGTCTATCTTTGTGATGACACAGTCCTACTTATCAAAAAAATAAGTGAAATATTCATTTTCACATTGCAGATAATGGGTCAATATTGGAAATATTTTTTTCTATTCTTTTTTAAATCAAATGTGCTTGAGCATTTTGATGAGATTAACAAGTAGGCTCTGACAGTACCAACTACTGCCTACTTGCATAAATCTCCACATCAATTCTGGACTAGCTTCCTTCTTCATCTTGATGGTGCTGCACCTCCACACACTTTAGTTGGTCTTTACTCCAGAAATATCTAATTAAGGACTGGTCCCTGTCTTCAATCCTTAGTCCTGAGTGTGACACAATCACCTTCAGACTGGCTCCAGACTTTATTCTTTGATGCAGTGCTAAGGAAGTACCAATCATGCTGTTTCCCATGTCTATACATTATTCTGTCAATGAAATGTATTTTCTGGTTCCCTTTTCTCACTATGACTTGTTTTCCAACCGTATAAGCACCAGTGGTATAGCTCCTGAAGTTGCCTGTTGCTAGGCGCTGAAATAATCCATAAAACATTCCTCATTTTGTGTCAAAAGTGGGTATACAAACAGTAAACTTTGCAAAATAATGTCATGTGTTTCACATTTACTAAAACATACAATTGAAAATGTCACGCTAAGCATATTTGTATTGAAAAATATATAGTCTCTTTTTCTATTATATTATCAGAAGCAACTTTGAGCTCTCAATTTTCCAAAGACCAATCATTCTTTTCAGAATCTTTCTTTTTAAGGGATTGTTTTCAATGCAATATACCATATTAAATCAATTGTTTTGTCTGTAACTTGACTAACTTATCACAGCATATGCATGCTGGATTAATGGTGGGCAGTTTAACATCTCAGACAAACCAATGCTAGATCCCTTACCTCCTAAGCAAAATTAGCCAAAAAATGACAGTATTTCAAACTAGAGCTATCACTAAATGTGATCAATACCCCCGAAAGACTGCTTTATAAACTGAGGAAGTTCGCAGTAACAGAATACCTTGCAAAAGAAAACTAAAATAGAGATATTGTTCTTGGCAATAACTTGGTAATTACTCAAGATAGAGTTATTGTTCTTGTAGACTGCACTTCCTCTCATTGTGCTGAACCATTGTATGAAGTTGTATTGCATTCCAGCCAGTAGTTTTCAAGTTATGCTCTGCGACAAGGAAAAGTAAAAATGGGCAATAACTCTGTAATGAGTCAAGATAGAGTTATGGTTCCTGTGCACTGCACTTCCTTTCAATGTGCTTGACCATTGTATGAAGTTGTATTGAATTCCAACCAGTAGTTTTCAAGTAATGCTACAGACAAGGAAAAGTAACAAAGGGCAATAACTCTGTAATGAGTCAAGAAAGAGTTATGGTTTTTGTGCAGTGCACTTCCTCTCAATGTACTTGACCATTGTATGAAGTTGTATTGAATTCCAACCAGTAGTTTTCAAGTTATGCTCCGGACAAGGAAAAGTAACAAAGGGCAATAACTCTGTAATGAGTTAAGATAGAATTATGGTTCTTATACACTGCACTTCCTCTCATTGTGCTAGACCATTGTGTGAAGTTGTATTGAATTCCAACCAGTAGTTTTCAAGTAATGCTCTGGACAAGGAAAAGTAACAAAGGGCAATAACTCTGTTATGAGTCAAGATGGAGTTAAAGTTCTTGTGCACTGCACTTCATCTCATTGCGCTAGACCATTGTATGAAGTTGTATTGAATTCCAACTAGAAGTTTTCAAGTTATGCTCCGGACAAGGAAAAGTAACAAAGGGCAATAACTCTGTAATGAGTCAAGATGGAGTTATAGTTCTTGTGCACTGCACTTCCTCTCAATGTGCTTGACCATTGTATGAGGTTGTATTGAATTCCAATTAGTATTTTTCAAGTTATGCTCCGGACAAGGAAAATGCAACAGACCACCTGACCGACCGACCGACCAACCACAGGGCGACTCCTATATACCCCCCCAAACTTCGTTTCGGGGGTATAATGATTAAAACTCAAATCTGAAATCACAGACAAAGATTGCTATATAATATTTTACTTTTAAAATCAGGCTGTAGTTTGTTAGGGAAGATTTTCAAAGTTTTTCCTTTTGGTTGCTGTGACAACCAGAGTTATGACAGAGGACTATACAAGAATGACAACAACCAGACTACTCATGGATGGATGCTGTGCAACAACAGACACAATAGCTCTCCATAAACACTTAGTTCTCTGATGAGCAGTGATTTGTTTTTTAGTAAAACAGCATGTCAATGGAGTCTTTAAATCCCTCCTCCAACTCCCCCCTTCAAAACAAGATGAAATTTACCGAAACTTGACCCCTAAAGAATATTACCTATCTAACAGCATTTTAATTCACATTGTGTTACTTACAATGAATTTTAAGGTGTGAGAGCAGTTCACGAGTTTCTTCACATTTATCCATGACTTCAATAGCATTTGTTGATTCCACTCTCGGTAGACGTATGTTGTAGTATATATAAATACGATTGTTGAATGTCGCATAAACAAAACATGGTACATTGTCGGTTGTATTTACAGCAAAATATCCTGCAGTAAAAAAAACACCTAAAAACTTTACAACTGCAAAAAAAAGAGCAGAAGATATTGCACAAATGCAGACAGCTTGATACCCAATATGTAGTCTACAGAGTAACAGTGAGACAGCTGAAAAATTAGTCTATAATGCACAGATGAGCCATTCAATGGTTAGTCTGCATCAAGGACATATAAAAGCAAAATATACTTCACAACTTCAAAATGCAACCTCTTTAATAAGTCATAGGCTTCGAGCATTGAGTAAAATTGTTCTTTTTGCATTATCAAATGATGTTTTATCGAATTTGGCTTGAATTACAATTACAACAAAATACCCGTCAAACCCCCTGTTGCCTTTTTAAATTTGTTGAGTATATGTACTGGTATTTAAGTAGTATCCCTCACAGAATGAAAATTTTTAGAGAGATTTATTTCTGTAAAAGTACCACAATGTAAAAGTACTTTAGCTCTATATAGACATCCACTTTGTCTGCTGTCCAAGCAAGCCCGCTACAGGGCTTCGAAATGGTATATAAAAGAATCAGTACTTGTTCACCACAAAAGCAGTTTCTGTCACAATTTTTGATGAGCAGTTGTGCACATGTCAATAAATGAAATTTATAAAAAAATTTTTTTTACATGTGTTTGAAAGTTTACTAAAATGATACAACTTCTTCTTTAAACCAGTCAATCAAGATGAAGAAGTTTTAACTTGTCGCCAAGCTGCTGACCAAGTTACCAGTTTCATTGCTTGTGCATGAAACCAGTCAGACATGTTATCCTAGGTCATTTAGATAATGTGGCTTTTGAAGGAAATGGGGTCAAAGCAATGACATAAGAACAGATGCATTTCTCACAAAGGGCCTGGATGAAACAGGTATTGTACTTATATAGCATCATCAGTGAAAACTAAAACTTGCTCAAACATTTCTTATTTTCCCCACCAAATACTTCATTTGTACCTGAAAGTCTTCAATAAATATGAATTCTCCATTAAAGTTACATTACAAAGCTGTTACAGTCAAAATTTCTGAATTTATATACATAAAGAAATGTAAGAGTACAGATTGAATTTCTAAATATATTTATGTAATGAACATAATTTATGAAAATGCTCGCAGGTTCACAGATATGAGAGAGGTATGTAGAGGCTGTACCTGCAGTAAACGCTGCAACATTATCCTCAAACTGGTACCTCACTGCCTCCCTACCATGGTTCACAATATATGTCTGTCCATCCCACGAACAACATACAACTTCCTCCTTACCGTTTCCCTAGTAACAAAAATGATAAACATGGAAACAAAAAAAATAAAACAGTAAAAAATAGCATTATTATTGGCATATATAACAACTATTCCATGACAAACCAGACTGCCTCCAGGGTCGCTGACCTGAAATCACTGTAACCTCTCATTCTTTGAGTGCCATGGGTTCGTTGTGCCCCCATGTCTCTATGTGAGAAAGTTGACAGTTTCTAACAGAGGATAGAGTTCTATTACTGATTCTTCCAAGGAATGCCGGTAAAGTAAATTGACTGAAATATGGTTGAAACAGGCATTAAACTCCAACAACAAAATAACACACCAGTCTGGTGATCCCTGCAGATATTCAGGGCCTCCCATGAATCTTGAAAATCTGTTGCCACTTTTATGCAAAAACGTTTCAGTTTTAGGCAAATAATTGAAATTTTGATCAATCTCATTAGTTTCTGTCGCCAATTTCCATCTGCTGATTTCGCCCGTCTGCTGATTTTGGCACTATTTTGCAACACTGTCAGGGGAAGCTTTGCCTGTTATTTGAACACTATACAATGTATACATATACTTACTGTAACATCCAGTTTGTTTAGTGAGAAGAGTTGATGATCTACCTGTAGTGACCACAAAATTCTTCTGCCACTCTCCACCAGTACAAGTGTACCTGACAAATGTAACAGGAACAAGACAGTAGTTAAACAAAAAAAACACTTATGAACCACAATGAATGATAAAAACTTTTGATTCTATCAACTTTCATGATATTTCAATGTCAGTAAGTGTACTAGAAACAAAATTGTGAGAAAAAACTTTGTTCTACATTAATAAAGAATATAACTACAGTAATACCCACCATCAAGAGTGCATAAGGCATAAAGCACTTCTCTCTCATTCTCCTTCAAAGGGCCTGGCCCCTTTCTGATGTTTCCAACAATCTCTGTAGATATACTGCTGTTCCTTATCTCACTGGATACAAGAGGATCGTACATTAGATTGTTGGGTACCGTTTCACTTATCCTATAAATAGAACATTACTTTTAGTACAAGGCAGTCTGATAGACAGTTGTATCCCCTGCCCCAAATAGGAACATCGAAGGAATTAATGTTACTGAGTATAGTTTTCTATCAGGGGTTCACAGCGTTGATTTCTAAAAGGCAAATAAAGTCATTGATTTGTTCAAGTGGTCAAAGAGGCCCTAATGCCGCCTCCTAGTGGACAGACTCAAATGTTTGACTTTGAGTTGTGACCTTGACCTTGAGTTGGCATGGCAAGATCATGAGTTCTGCACATTAACTTGATGAGGTTAACATTTGATCACAGTTTCATCAAAATCCTTCAAAGGGTTAAGGAGATATGGAGTGGACAGGAAATTCAAGACTCAAACCTATGACCTTAAGTTGTGACCTTGCCGCAACATGACCAGATCATGGGTTCTGTACAACGTCTTGATAATGTGATTATCTTACCTGAGTTTCATGTAAATCCTTCAAGGAGTTTAGGAGATATGCAGCAGACAAGAAATTCAAGACTCAAACCCTTGACCTCAAGTTGTGACCTTGGCCTTGAGCCAGCAGGACCGGCTCATGGGTTCTTTACATTGTCTTGTCCGGAATAAACATAAATGACATGCTGCTGTGTATGTCATATGACATATTTTGATGTCAACATTGCATTTTGTTATTCTTTGAATGTTACTTTTCCATATGTGTAAAAATGAAACTACTTTGAAGTTTTCATAAGTTAAATGTCTAGGTATTTTGCAGCAAGCAGCTGTATGTAAAAAGTTTACACATATGTGAATTAAATCTGTACCAATTTAATCAACTATGCACATACCCATCATGTATATCATGTGACTTGGGGTCATGGAGGAGAGTGACGTATGTTCCTCCGGGCTGAGATGCAAGCAGCTCAGATTTTCCATCTTTTCCTTTGTTTAAAGTGATAGAACCAATCTGAAACATTACAACACTGTTACCTATGCTTAAATTAATAAGTACAACAGGTGTCTTACATGTAGCTCGAAAGATTTATATAACTTCAACAGATCTTGAGCTTTTCAAGTCCTACTATCACTTTGAATACCCTCGCTTTTTTTGTTTGTTGTAGGAGTTCAACGCCCATGCCATCCGTATATTTGGTCAAGGCAGGCAATTCATCTAACAATCGTTCCTGGGAACAACCAGTACTATATTCTTATCCTCAATAAATAACTGCCAACACATAAAGAGACATGGTCAGTAGCAGGGATAAATACCCATGCATAGAATAATGAATTTACTGATAGAGCTGTAGTTATAAAATCAAACTGTCTTCAATTAGTTCTTTAAATATGTTTGCTTCTTCACAAAAAAGCGTTATTCAAAGCATTTCTAGATTTTTGCAACGTCAGTGAAAAAAAAATACTGGGCTATATTCATAGCATGTACTTTCAATTTTAAAAAGTAACTTTAATTTTTTTAGGGAAGTTTTAGTTTACACTTTGTCAGAATAATCAATATTTTTGTGAAAAATCTAAGTACAAAAAGGGGCATAACTCTATCAGATATGACCTACAAAATTTGGCGGCATCACGACCCTTTTGTAATAGCAATACAATAAAATTGTAAAGTTTGATAAAAAAATCTTAAGAAATGGCAAAGTTATAGCCAATGTCAATTTTTGTATCAAACCAACGGACAAAGCGATCCCTATGTATCCGAAAGGGGGATAAATGGTTTATTTCACATACATCTTTGCAAACTTATAAGACACAGTTATTAGTATATCCTCGAATATAAGCGCTACAAGTAACTTAACATCCATTGTGATCATGGGACATCAAACAACCAATGCCCTACATACTTCAAAAATATTTTATCTTTTTTTACCTGTCCAGCAAGCTGCCACTTGTCAATCTGTACCATAGACCCTTTACTTTCAGCATCAATATCAAATGTGAAAGGTCCAATCCATTTATACAGTCGTATCACACGATCAGAGTAACCCATGGCCAGCTCAAGTTTACCATCTCCATCTTAAAAATAAAACACTGTGTATACGTGAAGATTCCAGTAGTTACAAAGCACTAAAGGGGCAACACAAATTGAAATTTACAATGCCAGCAAGTTTCCCTATTCAATATTAATAGTTCAATTTGCCTTCAAAACTTTACAACTTGGTAGCAGATGATGCTTTATTGCACACCTACATCTATTGTTGTTTGTATTCTTTACCATTTGTTGACAAATTCTGCTTAAAGATACACTTACATCAGCTGATTATATCGCTGTTCCATCAGATAGCAAATGCTTTTTAAACAGTCATTTACATTAGCCTACGTCACTTTTCGATTTGGTGGCCAATGCTGTTTAAAAACATGTACTTACCTACATAACGAACATCAGCTGCCTGCATCACTTTTCTGTTTGGTGGCAAAAGTGCTGTTTAAACACTCCTATACATGAGCTGCAACCATTACCTACATCAGCTGCCTGCATCACTTTACCATTTGGTGGCAAATGCTGATTTGATACTCACCTACATCAGCTGCCTGCATCACTTCACCTTTTGGTGGCAAATGCTGATTTGATACTCACCTACATCAGCTGCCTGCATCACTTCACCTTTTGGTGGCAAATGCTGTTTTGATACTCACCTACATCAGCTGCCTGCATCACTTTACCATTTGGTGGCAAATGCTGTTTAAACACTGGTGTCAAATTATCCCCTATATCCTCTTCATGACTCTGAAAAAATCAATACCCTTTTTAACAGCAGAGTATACTGAGATGTAAAAATGATTTTTTTTACCCTCCTAAAACATACTTAGTTACATTCTTAACAGTATTGGAGATGCAACTATGTCAGAACTTTATCCATGATACATTGCTTGGACTCTTTCAAATCATACAATATTTAACTTCAAGAACCTGCTCTTCAAGGTTAAACGTCACTAATCTATAAAAATTCCAGTTGTAATAAGGCATTGTCTGTACAACAAGAGGCACTGGTTAAGTTAAAATACCTTTACCTCTTGACCATCTGTAAACTGGAAATCAACTTTTACGTCAAATACATAGAACCAGCCCTCTGCTGTCAGACAGTACAAGTTGTTCTGAAAAGTATACCATTAGATACATGTATGAACCGTAACTGAATGTGTCAGAGGCTATTCCCTGTGAATGTTGTACACATATCTGCCTAGAAAATACTACACAGAACAGTCTATGCTGTGTATAGCATTCATCCAAGAGACAGTGACACTATATCCTGACTTTCATAATCAGACACAATCATCAGTAAGAAAACTTTAGAATGAAAATAAGTTACATCATTACATAATTGTACACAGTTACCAGCATTTTAGTAGTTTACAACATACATGTATTGATTAATATGCATAGTTACTTTAAATATTCTGAAAATGGAAATTTATCTAAGTGATTCTGAATTACAATATTTCCGTATCACCCGATCAGTCTAATCATGATCTACACTGTTTGCTACACAGTCAGTAAATCTTCAGTGAGCAGTCCTGAGCACCCCTTTTAACATCAAATGGTACTGTCCAAATTGAAAGATAGACCGGTCCATTTCAGAAACACAGCATGGTAAGGGTTAAATCACTGACTGCTGTCACAAAGCTTATTGGAAGTAGATCTGACATTTATATGTCTTTTATCTTGTGCTGTTAAAGGAAATGTTCAAAGTTAAAACTTAAAACCAGTCGGCAGATAGTACCAGAGTAAGGTAAACTTACTTTTCCGCTGCCAAATATGTCCCCAACACCAACACATGTTATCTACAAAAAGAACAAATTAAAAATGAATTTCAGGTCTTCTTTACTTCATATAACACCTGAAACTGTAACTATTTCTTCCTACTAGTATAATTATGTAGTCAGTGATGAGGCACTGTTGCTAGGTTACTGGTACATGAACAGGTATGCCATTAACCTGTCAACGCACCAGATATTTATACATGTATAAATGGATTTAACAATAAGAACAACCATTCCTTCTCTTCAACTGTTTAGATTATTTTTTTACCTTTAATATGGGGTCCAAAATCATTACTGAGCACTGCCTATGTTAAGCTATTTGTGGTTACATGAAATATTCATTGCTGACACTGGATACATAAACAAAGTTGTATAGTATCATTAATTTGGACAATGTCTGCAAAGAAATTTGGCACTTGTCTGTGTATTGTGAAAAGAAGAAAAGAAGAAATGCTGATAGGAGTGGGGTGGGAGGGCAGGAGGGGTATGAATTCAATTTCCCTGTACTCATTTGAAGAAGCTAGACTTTACAAGTACTATATATCACCTTTTGCTTTTCTTTTTGTGATTTTGTTCTCTTGTTTTCTAAAAATTGAAGGACATCTATTTAAAATACCTAATCAAATAAATCTACTCTGGTTTACTGCTTCTTAGGTGAGTCCTAAGCTACTAACCACAACATTTACTGTATTTTCAGTGACTCTGTAATCACCAGTAGAATCACCAAAATCAGTGTTGAGAGGTGAACTCAAGGTTTTCTAATCAATTAATTCTAAAAACAAATCATTCTAGCTTTGATCCATTTTAATTTTGAGTGCTTCAGCTCAATATTTATTTGTATTATTTTTTGGAAAAAAATAAACCAAAGGGAGACAACAAGTAAATACTCCAAGGCTACATATCACCTCCAATTGTCTCCCTTTACACACAAAAAATTAGTTCCACCAGACTTGTGTGTGATATGACTGAATTTCTCTGATAAAACAGTATTTTATAAATTAGCATAACACAAAATAGAGATAGCAACATGCACACAAAACTTTATTCTAGATTTTCTAAGTCCATCCAGATAGCTTAATTTTCATAATTTGAACACTCTTGGTACAGGTCCACTTAGGCATTTCTAGATGCCAAATATCTAATATCTAGGCCTTGTGGTTTCAGAGAAGAAGATTTTTTAAAGTTTTTCCTATATAAGCCTATGTAAAACCAAGTGATCCCCTGGGTGGGGTCAATTTTGATCAGGGGCTCAGAATTTGAATAATCTTGGTAGAGATCCACCAGCCAATGCCACAATGCTAATATCTAAGCTCTAGGCCTTGTGGTTTCAGAGAAGAAGATTTTTTAAATTTTTCCTATTTAATTGCTGCCATAGCAATGAGAGTTCTGCATGGAATGGAAATCTTTGAACAACTTTGAGAAAGCTTCATGCAAGGAACATCCCTGCAAAGTCTCATCAAGATTGGCCCAGTGGTTTCAGAGGAGATGTCGTTTGAAGAAGGAAATGGTGGACAGATGACGAATGACAGAAGCAGACGGTAAGTGATCCTAATAGCTCACTCTGGCACTTTGTACCAGGTGAGCTAAAAAACAGTTTACAGTTATTATAGGTGTACTGGAAATAAATATTTGTAAACAAAAAGAAATGAAAAAGCTGTTTACCATTCCAAGGTTTGAACACTGTCTCCAAGGTGTATGTCCCCTACCCTTGAATATAGCTAAAACACCATCTACATTGCCAACAGCTAGCTCATTACCCTACAATTGTAGCAACATTGTAAACAAAACATTTCATCCTTGATTAATACTCCGGAAAATGTTTATCTCTATAACTTAATATAGACTATTTTGATTTATTCTCGACTGTGAGACTCACTCCAGATAAAATCTACCTCAAAGAGAAGAGGTAATGCAGAAATATCTGTGTCTTGCCTAATGACATTACGGCCATTGCACTGGTGGGCATCAAACCCAGGACCCTCCAAGCCTAAGGCCATCGCGCTACCCCTGTACCACTGTGACTCCACATCTCTATAACTGGTGAAATATCACAGGTAAGCCTGCATGTTGTGTTAAGATTTAAATAATGCCATTTAAACAATATTTAAGTAAAGCATTGCTCCTTAGACTATAAATTTGTTATCCTATAACTAGGAGTATGATTTCATACATGTAGAATTAGGAATTTCTTGTAGAATCCAGTAAACATATGTGCTGGGCAGCTGGGTTACAATTAGCTTGTCACCCTACAGCCAGGCCGCCCCAGATAATGAAACAAAAGCATTGGTGATTGCTGACATGAAAGCTGTGTGCCATGCAGGTTTGAGAGATTAAAAGAAATGCATAAACTTTCCAGAGCCCTAACCAGTTTACTTCACAGCAGTAAGTCTGTGAGCAGATTTTAAAAGACAGAAGATAATCATTTATAAATATAAGACTTTGACAAATTAAGAAGTCCAGAGGGTTTATTTCATGATAAGCACATCGTTATCATATAAAATTACACTTGTTCGATGTGGGTTCTTAAAACTAAAGGTACGAAAATGCAAGTCCCCAAAATAAACGAATGCGAAAATAAAAGGGGCGTATCTCATTTCACCTTGTCGTTATCTAAGTCACCGAGAATTAATGCTTGATTGAAGACATTTCCTGAAAATTCAACCTCTACCCTCTCAACAAATGAAACCGTGCGCCACATCGCTAATATGAGGAAATTTAATAAATTCACGTTTTGCTTTTAGGAGAAATGATAGTTACTCCCCTTAGAAAAGCTCTTCAGTAAAAAAAGAATTTCCGGAAACAGTCAGAAATAATTTTGAGTTTTTCCAGACAAAGGCAACACAGAAAGGTTAACTTCATACATAAACAGCAAACTTTCCTTAAAATAAATGTATTTTGTCATTTAGAAAACATTTTTGAAAACGCATTGATTTTTTACTCAGTCGTGTTTGTCATCTGTTTCCGCGATAAAATTTGAGAAAAAAATATCAAGGATCATGCATCTCTTTCACGCACCCATCTGCATCTACGGGGACACTCCCATCAAATTTTAGATAAATATTGAGCATAACACTGGTGGCCAATTGATAGACCATAATTATACTGATCTCGTATGAATTTCTGACCATGGATGTTTCGGTCAAGATAATTTGGACAATATTTATAGACACTTTGGACCAAGGAAGTGTCTCTGCGTCCGGTCCGGGATGGGGAGACCCAGAGTCTTGTCCGATTCAACCAGAGGTTGAGACAAAAAGGGGGGTATTTGTCTCCTCATCCGGCTCTTTTATCACTGTTTACCGACAAACTATAGTATTAAAATTATCTGCTATAGTTTTCCATTCTTGTAACGCATTATTAACTAAATTACTTTTGAAACAATTCATTGACTGGAGCAAAATGGTGTCTTTGTATGTGGTATAAGTATAATTATTAATGTGTAATTATTAATGTGTAATTATGACTTGTTTTTCACTTTATACATGCATTATGAGAAACCGAAAATTTTTATTTTATTGGGCACTTAAGTCTGACGCTAACACTTTCCTACATCTGGGTACTGATAAAATATTTTCATTCGTGAAAGGTGATTCCTCGGCTGTCATCGCTGGTCTCTATGCACCTTTAACTTTGAAAAAATAACTGGCACAAATGTCTAGCACATCAAACTGGTGTCGATGCAAGACCCAGGCCCCTAGCTCAAAGGTCAAGGTCACACTTACAGTTTGAAGGTAATGGAATCCTCTATATATGCACCTTAGACATTCCCGGACTATAACTTTGTCATGCATTAAAGGATTTTAAAATAACTTTGCACAAATGTTGAGCACATCAAGATGACATGTTGCATGCAAGACCCACGTCCCTAGCTCAAAGGTCAAGGTCACACTTAGAGTTTGAAGGTGTTAACTGTTAAGTTGGTGTCAATAAAGTTTTGCTAATTTTCACACCTCCTTAAATTAATTTTATTCCGAGTTATTTTTTCCATATAAATTATATTTTTCTGAAGTTCTTTAGATCTAAAAGAGTAACTAATGATATTTTTTTTCTAAGTAATAATGAAATTTTCATAAGTCTAGCTTTAAAAGGTGATAAAAGAATAGAGTCGGACGAGGAGACAAAACCCCCAATTTGTTTCCACATCTGGCTGAACCGGACGCCGAGACTCTTGGTCTCCTCATCCAGGGCTGGACGAGGAGATACTTCCATGGAGCAAACGTATTGGCACTTCGGATCATCTTTATTATCATTATATATCGTAGAAATAAAAATGAAAAATATTGTATTCGTATTGGTAGTCCAGAGTGTTAACGACTCAACCATCTCACCACCTTTTGTTATCTTATCTACATTTGAATAAATGAATATATTTTGAAGTTTTATTTTATGGTCAGAAGTATCACAATACTATTTTGATGGCCCGAAATGCCACTTAAGAGTTTGGTGTTATATATTTTCATGGTCCGAAGTGTCAATTAATATGGTCCAAAGGGTCTATTAATTTGGTCCGAAGTGTCTATAAAATGTGGTCCTAAGTGTCTATGAGATGTGGTCCGAAGTGATGGTCCGAAATGTTGATGTTTCGAAGTGGGTCGTAGGAGCATTGGAACTGATCTATTAATCCTAGTTCAAAGGAAAATGGACATGAATGTTAAAAAATACTTTATTTTGGTTATGGTAACTAATCTTCTCACATCGGGGACTGATGAAATTGTTATATCCCAGAAAGGTGATTCCTTGGCTTTCGTGGCTGGTCTCTATGCATCTTTAATTATAAAATGCACAAAATTCAGACAGAAATGTGAACGAAGATGACAGCTTTATAATCATTCTATGAAATTAATGTAGGAAGAAAGAAAAAAAATAACAGCAGCAATTTCTTAAGCTGCCTACCAAAGACAGCTATAATTTCTATTGTAGGATGGCTTACACTGTTGAGAAGCTTTTGTCAGATGCTGCAACATTAGTGAACAGACTGAAGGAACATGACACTGTAGCAGACATTCTAATCTCACATACTGACAATCTCCATAAAAGAATGGATGCCATGAAAGAGGTTTGTAACTGCAGCTTTAAATTCTAAGTAAAGTTTTTTAACCCATACTCCACTATATTTCAAAAATGGACTTGTCCATCTTTTAATTTTGGCAGTACCATTTAAAAATCTGTGTTCTATTTACTTTGAAATAATGTTGACAAATATCTTTTTTTCAAATTTCTGTCACATCATCACTAAAAGGTGTTTTCAGAAAGCATTCTTTATATCTTGCAGTATCATTGAGACAAAAAACTGTGCTATATTTAAAGTGACATTTTGTGCATTTTTTTCAAGTATCAATCCAGCAGAAATATGTGTGTGTAAGAAAGGTTAGAGGAAAGAATAGCTTTTAACCCAATACACCAAACTCTTCCTGCTACCAGTAAGAAATAATAACTTTCCAAATACTACTTTTCCTATTTTGACTGGGAGAGTCAATTTAAGAAGAAAAAAAACCCAACTACATGCAGGAGTTGCTTCCCTTCCACTGCCGAAATCTCTACCAGCACCAACAATAACAACAAAAGGGAGATCACTGTGAAGAAAAGAACTATTATTTTGTCAGTCCAATTTTTTTATTTTCTAAAGCACCAACTTCAAATACTAATGTTGCATTATCATTAATTCAACACATTTAAATGCACAGCAACCAAAAATTGCTTTTATAAAACTGTCACCAAAAATACACTATGTGCAGTAAGATGCGCATAATGTCACTTTAAAGCGTGTACTTTGAATTTAAAAAGCAAAGTTAGGAATGTTTTACATGCAAAAAGTACCATCAGTAAGACATTTTTCTTGGTAGTACGAACCACAAGTGATTTTACATCCAAAGGGATCATGAAACTTTAATGTTTGTTTCCAAATGGATCATGAAACTTTAATGTTTGTTTCCAAAGGGATCATAGAACTTTAATGTTTGTTTCCAAAGGGATCATAGAACATGAATGCTTGTTTCCAAAGTGATCATAGAACTTTAATGCTTGTTTCCAAAGGGATCATGAAACTTTAAAGTTTTTTTCCAAACTGATCATAAAACTTTAATGCTTACAAGTTTCCAAAGTGATCATGAAACTTTAATGCTTGTTTCCAAAGTGATCATGAAACTTTAATGCTTGTTTCCAAAGTGATCATGAAACTTTAATGCTTGTTTCCAAAGTGATCATAAAACTTTAATGCTTGTTTCCAAAGTGATCATGGAACTTTAATGCTTGTTTCCAAAGTGATCATGAAACTTTAATGCTTGTTTCCAAAGTGATCATGAAACTTTAATGCTTGTTTCCAAAGTGATCATAAAACTTTAATGCTTGTTTCCAAAGTGATCATGGAACTTTGATGCTTGTTTCCAAAGTGATCATGGAACTTTAATGCTTGTTTCCAAAGTGATCATGGAACTTTGATGCTTGTTTCCAAAGTGATCATGATACTTTAATGTTTGTTTATTTTAATTTTAGTATCAGGATGATATTACAGAGCTTAACGACATTGCCAAACATCGGCCGAGATCTCATTTGATAATAGGTATAGCACAAGAGAACAGACAGATCAGAGAACTTCAGCAAGAAAACCGCGAGTTACGCCTGGCACTAGAGGAGCACCAATCCGCACTCGAGTTGATAATGAAGAAATACAGAGAACAAGTTAATACATTGATAGAGACTAGCAAATGGGAGAAAGCTCTTGCCAGTAATACAGACCAGTCACAGGTTAGTTATATTAAGATTGTCAGAGAATACAGGGATATTTTAGACCAACAGTTGCCAATATTTCGAGTAACTGGCCATTTTTGCAAAGACAGTGAGCTTCGATTCAGTCTTTTACTTAAATGTGTTTGTTCTGTACAAGTCACGTACTTTCTGTTGTGTCTACATCATGCGTGTGTTGTCCTTTACTTTGCACTTAACAGAAGTGTTGTTTTTATGTAGTTAATATTTAAGCTTCAGTTTGTACCTTGACTATGCCTTTTATCATAGTTGAAGGATTTATTCTTGGGTGTGTAAGCGTGTGTGAGTGCTGTGTTTGATGGTGCTCTTCCGCCACATGCACGCTTCTGGGAGCACACATCAGTTTTACAGATGCACTTGTCTGTCATTGTTGTGATAGTTAGGTATGTAACAAACATTTAAATCAATTACTGTTTTAGGACATGGACAAATTGATCAACAAAATCTGTGAGATGGCAAACATCATGCAGAAATCTGTAAACGTAGACGAGGACGCCTCTGCCCAAGATAAGGAGCGACTAACTCAACTTGAGATTGAAAATAATGGACTGCGAGAACTTCTTGAGATTTGCTCTACTAGTCGATTTAAAATTCTTGACAAATCTCTGAAGGATGATAAGGGCTGTCAGACAGGGCTAGATGAAGGGACCACCACAAGGGCCGAGGGGACGGTTAACATTCTAGAAGCTGAAAAACAAGAAACAGAGGATGATGAGAAATCAGGGGAGAAGACTCCTAGAAATGAAGAGCCTTCATGATTTTGACATTTAGTCGTAGATTGGATTTAATTTGAATTTAATTAATGTATACCACCTAACACCGAGTTAATGTGTACTAAAAAGTTCTATACACATACATATATATCCCTGCACTCTTCTTGCAATGTGTTTACTGACATGTGAAAAAAGATATGTGCAAGCTAAATGGTTGGTTTAAACAGTATTTATTCAATAAATGCATATACAATATTTCTGTTAAATAACAGCAAGGATCGAGTAGAAAGCTCTAAGCTTATTTAAGAACTGTCTCCTTAAGCTAAATGGTTAAATAGTTTTCATCACTTTTGTTAGGTTATTGAAAAGGCTTTTTATAGCCTAAACTGATGAAGATAGAGAAAAAAAAAGAGTAAAAACAGATCTTGCTTATAACGTTATAACATGGATTATCAGACATAATTGCCAAGACAAGCACATTTTAAAAGTTTGAAATATGAAATTCAAATTTTGGGCTATGTATTTATTTCTAGCTTAGAGTGTGAAGTTCATTATTCCTGTATTTTTCAAAGTGAGTATTATAAGCGTTATTATGTCGGCTGCCTATAATAGGAGCTGGCTCTTTAAACTGTGCTGAATTATTATTATAATACCTCACAAGGTATTAGCATCATTTTTTCCAGTAAAAACAGATTTAACCATGTAGGTAGACTCCAGGCATCGTGGTGTATCAAACTCAAACTTCTAGTTAAACTCCTTTGTGACTAATGCTAAAGGCATTTTCAAATTTACAAAACAAAGTGAGATTCTGTAACTTCTGATGTCTTTCACAAGCTGTCAGCAGGCAGGCAATGGATTGAGTTGTTATCTCCCAAACGGCCACAGAATACTGGTTCGAAACTTTACAAAAGTCGTTGACATGGTTAAAGGTCCAGAGAGAAGCAAATACTTTATACAGTTATACCCCTTTATGCTACCTTGAAAATCTTTCAGAGTTCTGCATGCAGATTGCTATCTTCAAAACTTTTCCAAACATCGAAGTGATATAAAAGTGTTTGAGGTGGATAAGAATGCTCAAAGAAACAAGTCCTATATTTCTGGATACATGTAGTAGCTTGACAACAAGCTCATATACTCTTTTTGTTAGAACTTCTTACTTTTCACATATAAAGTGCTCTTAGACTATTAACCTCTGCATACTGTCTTACTGTCAGCTCTTGTTTTCTTCCGTAATTTATTTATAAAATTATGCATATAAATAAACTGATTTAACAAATTGTGGTTTAGCCTCGTGTTTATAATCATTCTCTAAAAAGTGTCTGTCAATGTTTCAACACCTTGTATCAGGCACAGGTTCCTGTGGTATTAGCAACATATTACACAAGTCACAGATGAAAGTCATACCTTAATCCTCTTCCTGCCATACAGTGGATGACAAAACTTTAGTTTCTGTATAGAAAAAAATCTGTTCAGCAAAAAAGACTTCAAAGGGCCATAACTATAGTGAGCTGAAGCAATCATTCAAAACTTGCAGGACCACAATTCTTTATAAAGGTAACCTTTTGTAGCAAGTTTTGTTAATATTCTCCAAACAGTTTCCAAGATATGGCTCTGGACAGACAATGGCAAAAGTATATCCCTCCACCTTCAGCAGGTGATAATACATCTGTATTAGACAGTCACCTGCTATAGGTACTTTGTGTTGACATCGTAACTCGGACTTGACAGCACCTCACTGAACAAAAATCTGTCTAAAATTGCATACAAAATGGAGTTTACATCCACAGCTGCTGTATTTATTCATTCCACTACAGAAGCTTATCAATGCATCAAAGCTTAAACATGTATTTATTCAATGAAACTGCTCAAAGTATAGTAAAATCTGTGCTAAGCAGGCATCGTCGGAGTCCCCGGTTATGTGTCTAAATGTAAGTGACTACTCAACACGTGTAATTTCTTAAGGGTGCTAAGACTGCAAAACTACTAACTGTATAGTGAAGATGTACACTAACAGGAGGTGACTGCATTCAACTGTATGGATCCTGTAATAATAAACGCTTCAACACTGGCTTTTGTTATACAGCATTTATTGACAAAGCAAAGTTTATATAATTGTTTTTTGTACCAGCATGACCTGTATATTAATGAGTATAGCCTAGGCATTTATGTATGCTTCAAATTAAAACACTATCACAGATGAAAATGATGTCAGAAAAACATTGAAAACAATGTTAGCTGATCACAAAAAATATGGTATTACCAGTAAGTTGGGAGACAAGTTTTATTATAACGAGATGCCCATGTGTTAATGTCGAGCCCGCAAGCTGTCTAAAGGACTAACTCCTTACCAAATAGAGATAGGTCAAAATACACCTAAATATTGGATGTAACATGCATGTTGTACCACACAACAACTCAGACGCACGCACGCACATACATCGAACTGCCATTGTGACAACTATATCGTGCTCACCGCAAGCTGGCTCGACAATAAAGTGTTGAAGTCTTTATTTACAGAGGCTACACATTCTTCCATGTGGGCCTCTATTATATACATGTACATATTTACAAACATTTTATGACAAATAAACAGAATTTGTTTCCTTCACATAAGATATTCTACACAAATATACAGAGAAAAAATAGCAAATACTAGATAAGATAGCAAAACAGGTATAGCATTATAGTAAGCTCAGTAAAGACTTTATAACCAGACATGCAAATAATTTTACAAAGATAGAAATGCAAATAATTTCAAGTTTGAAGACCCACTGTAAATACATTTTTTTTAATGTCTTGGTCTATCAAATACATTTTGTATAACAAATTACATTGACAGCATTAAAGAAAGTCTTGAGATCAGCTTCAAACTGACAGCCTTATAGTACTTGCACATTTAGTATTTTCTCTCAATTTTCCCAATTATCTTACAAATTTTCGACTAAATAAAACTTTTTGAGAGTGTGACGAAATGACACTTGGGAATATAAAAGCTCACCCTTTGGTAAGCAAAAATAAATTTTAACAAGAGGGCCAAGATGGCCCTATATCGCTCACCTTGGTACAAGTCCACTTGCCTGGTGGAAGATCATTAGATAATGTTATATCCCAAATAAGTTTTCCTATATACGCCTTTGTAATTCAAATGATCCCCCCCCCCGGGCAAGGTCAATTTTGACCCCAGGGGCATAATTTGAACAAACTTTGAAGAGGTCTACTAGGCAATGCTACATGCCAAATATCTAAGCTCTAGGCCTTGTGGTTTCAGAGAAAAAGATTTTTAAAGTTTTCACTATATATGTAAAACTAAGTGACCCCCGGTGCGGGGTCAATTTTGACCCGGGAGTCAGAATTTGAACAATCTTGGTAGAGGTCCACTAGCCAATGCTACATGCCAAATATCTAAGCTCTAGGCCTTGTGGTTTTAGAGAAGAAGATTTTTAAAGTTTTTCCTACATAAGCCTATGTAAAACTAAGTGACCCCCCTTGCGGGGTCAATTTTGATCCGGGACTCATAATTTGAACAATCTTGGTAGAGGTTCACTAGTCAATGCTACATGCCAAATATCTAAGCTCTAGGCCTTGTAGTTTCAGAGAAGAAGATTTTTAAAGTTTTTCCTATATATTCCTATGCAAAACTAAGTGACCACCCCCGTGGGTCAATTTTGACCCGGGGCTCATAATTTGAACAATCTTGGTAGAGGTCCACTAGACAATGCTACATGCCAAATATCTTAGCTCTAGGCCTTGTGGTTTCAGAGAAGAAGATTTTTTCCCTATATATGCCTATGCAAAAACTAAGTGCCCACCTGCACGGGTCAATTTTGACCCGGGGGTCATAATTTGACCAATCTTGGAAGAGGTCCACTAGACAATGCTACACGCCAAATATCTAAGCTCTAGGCCTTGTGGTTTCAGAGAAGAAGATTTTTAAAGTTTTTCCTATTTGTTGCCATAGCAACCAGAGTTCTGCATTGAATGGAATTCTTTGAACACATTTGGTAGAGCTTCATGCAAGGAACATTCCTGCATAGTTTTATCAACATTGGCCTAGAGGTTTCAGAGGAGATGTCATTTGAATCAAAATGTTGACGACGGACAATCATCGATCAGAACCCTGCCCACTGACCATAACTTTAGGCAGAGACCACACATACATGTATTTGTTTTTTTTTGCAACAAGTTGAATATAGGATTTACTATTCATTTCATATTTTCCTTTATTGTTAAATCAAAATTAATTTTCATAGTAACTCTGAAAGTTAACTCAAAAGTTTTTTGGCTGTTTGTAATAATAATTTTGGCATATAGAACAGTCTGTCACATAGAAGCAATCTACTGTCAGGAAACCTCCAGGTTGGCCACAGTACAGTTACTAGAAACACTTCAAAAAACAATATACAGTTAAAAAAGAGATACAACATGTTTCACATGTTCTGCAATAAGTAAAAAAAAGTTTTTATTTCACTGCAATAAAGATTAACTTAAAACTGTTCCAATATTCATGTAACACAAACTTCCTTCCTCTCAGTTTTAATCAATGCAGTACTAGAACAGAAAGCAAAGCAAACTCTGCATAAATAATATTTTGTCCTATAATGGCTAACAGTTATACCTAGTGAAGAAAATGTCATAAATGTGCAATGTATGTCATAGCATAAAATAGTGAAATTCAAAGAGGAAAAGCTTGTATAAAAAACAGCACAAAGCAGAACATTTATATAAATATAAATCCTTTTGAAGAAAGATTATCACAGCAAAACAATAGATCTTGTATGAGTTAAAAGCCTCTTCCAACCACATTTTAGTCATTTCAACAGGTGGGTAGTTAACCTAACTATAGTTCCTAGGAAGAACCAGTACTAGACTCTTTATCTTTCAGAAAAAGCTGCCAACTTTCCAACATAATTGTGGATGTATAACAGACAAAGGATTCAATGATCACAATAACTCACCTTGAGCACTTCATGCTGAGGTGAGTTATAAACTGATATGTAACAAAGTGTGAATTGAAAGTTTTCTATTCTAATAGAATTTCAACCCCTAAATTCCTTAGGTAAAGAGAAGAACTATTGCAGTAAAATTCACCCATGAGTTCAGAAAATATTTTGATTATGGCAGCTTTCAATTCTGTCTTCCTTTCTGCTTTTATCAAGCTTTGTAAACTGTCAGTAATTAATTATGATGTATTTACATTTATACAGCATAACAAAGAAGCTATGAATCCATCTAATGACCTTCAGAAGACTTTTTCCATTTAAATCATTCCTGGTCGATAAATTTCCACTTCACTACTCTCTGTTTCTATTGTATTTGGTGATTCAGCCTGGGTAGTCCCATAACTCCCATAATTACCTCCCCTTAAAAGGGGCTCTCTATCAGGGGAGTCCTCCTTGCTCCGAGATTGTAAAAGTCTTCGCAAGTCTTTTGCTCTATTGTTTAGTTGTCGCGGACAAGGTGGGAAAGGAGCTTTCTTCCTCTCTCGAAAAAGCTGAAACCCTGTCCCCATAGTCATCAAAAGTAGCCAGAAAGTACACAGAACTATTTCTGAAATGTTAAAATATAAACTAGTTTTCTTATGAAAAAGGATGGATGAAGCTACTCTGGTACCAGTACTTCATTAATATTATACTTGCTATATTATGAGAGATTATTTGAAGTATGGATGCTCAGGTGAGCTATAACAAATTGATGATGTAAAAGCTATTCTGTTACATCTCATGGCCTATTCTATTCTTGTTATCTGGAGTAACACATATTACAAGTGTGATTCCAGTATCCCGCATATATTATTTTGCTTTTTTTCTTTAGAAATTTATAGGTCCACATACTTCCTCTTGTAATAAACAAGATGTAAAACTTTTAATATTTTTACATATTGAATTTCAATAAAGCTTCTTTTGTTAACTTAGGTCTGTTCATGACTGGTTAGTTTAATCAGTTAATCTCTAACATTTAAACTACTGGCTGAATCTAGAAAAAAAAACTACAAACCGTGATTTGTGAACGGCCCCGTTACCAGAACCTTGACGTATGATTTGTCAGTTCCGTGACGTATTGAGTTGAGAACAATAGCGTGTAGCGCACTGTGCATATACATGTCAAACATCAGAATGAACGTATAGGAGCCAATCACAGCACAGCTGAATATACTGAGCTGCAAAGTCAAATAAATCTGCTGTCAGTATCATAGAACAAGTAGATTGACAGAACTATTTGTATGACGAGAGTGTGACCAAGATCTTTACTATGCAAGTCTGATTCAACGCACATTTTGTATTTATAATTATTGTGAAAGTTTATTAAATTATTTATAAAACAGTTGACTATCGGTATCTCAAAATTCTGTTTAGTAGAAGAAATTATGAAGTCCCTTCAATTTTCTTTCTTTATGTACTTTAACTCAATTTACTAAGACAAACTTTGACTTACCAAAGCAATTAACCAACAGTCACTACTCATACCTCATATTTCGTTTATCTCAAAGTAAAAAGCATGGTCCCTTGAAATTCAAGATAATGAGAGTCAACTGTATTTGAAAGTTTGAGAGATAAAGTACAGTTTCATCTTAAGTTAGTAGTCAACAATAGAAAAGTATCCAGATAATTTCCTCCCACAAACGGCAAGAAATGAAACGAAAAATAAACTTACAAATTTTGTAAAGACGAGTAATATAACAGGGATGATGAGCACTCCACATGCGAATGATGCACCATAGTTGAATGATGTTCCTAAATATGTGAGATTCCCTAAAAATATATACATGAAACTTGACATATCCAAGAAATTCACTATTTTAAACTTCAAAGATGCAGTTCATTATCTACAAAATATAACAGAGAAATTCATTGTATAACTTCATATGATTGATTATTAGGTCTCTCCTTTTATCTTTAATGGTAAATACACTGATAAAACACCTTCTCCATTCTTGCCATTAAGGTTAAATACTTATACATATGCAGAACAAAGTTTTACTAAAATGTTCAATCACTAATTTCTTTACAACTATATTTTGGTAGGAAGGTCTCAAAATCAGTAAAAAGTAATGGTATTTCTATATCAAAGTGCATAACAATCAAAGTGCAATAGACATGGTCACAAGACTTACCAAATGGCGTATAGAACACTACACTGGATACCAAGTATCCTGTCACAAGACCTATAAATAGAACATTTAGCACCGGTATCCCAAGATTCCACCACAGTCCCAGCAGTAGAGCGCCACCTATCAGACCAAATATGGCAGCCAATGCAAGTGTACCAAAGTAACTGATGCCTGATGTCAGCGCCAGAATTTGGTAGAAAAGGAGTCCAAATATAAGGAATCCAAACAGGAAGTTTTCTGAAATGAAACATCAATAATACTTCAGATGTCATTTGTTACCCAACAGCCCAACAGTTCTGGGAAAAGCAAGACACCGTAGAGAGATTGCCTGCAGAATTCCCTGAACATTACCTAGTTGTTTAACAAGCACACATGCAAATATAAGAACTGCTATAATATTACAAAGACAACAGACTGTGTGATTTATCTTTTCTGTAACAACATTCTTCTGATTATGCAAAAATGCTAAAAAAATATTGTACATTTTTAGTTCTCCAGGAGTGATGGTAGAACTGTTTTAAATTTTAAGTTTGCCTTGATGTGTTTTAGTTTATTATTTTATTTTTTTAAATAAATTATAAGTTTTTTAAAAAAAAAAAAAAAAAAAAAAACAAAAATAAAAAAAAAATTATTTTTTTTTTTTTTTTTTTTTTTTTTTTTAATTTTTACCAAATAAAAAAAAAAAAAAAAAAAAAAAAAAAAAAAAAAAAAAAAAAAAAAAAAAAAAAAAAAAAAAAAAAAAAAAATTTTTATTTTTTTTTTTATTTTTTTTTCCCCATTTTTTAAAAAAAAAAAAAAAAAAAAAAAAAAAAAAAAAAAAAAAAAAAAAAAAAAAAAAAAAAAAAAAAAAAAAAAAAAAAAAAAAAATAAAATAATAAAAAAAAAAAAAAAAAAAATTTAATTATATTTATTTTATTTAAAAAAATATTTAAAATTTTAATATAAAAATAAAAAAAAATTAAAAAAAAAAAAAAAAAAAAACCCCCACCCCTATCTTTCCTAAGAAGAAATGTTGTTAGACTACATGTAGTTACCTGTTTTGAAAAATCTGTGACCAAAGAAGCAGAGGAACATCCCTACAAGGCCCCCAACTGTAGACAGTGCCACGCCTGCAGCATCTGCAAACAGAAATAAGAACAATACATGTATGTTAAAACTTATTCATTGATGTGCACTTTTTTCTTGGTGTTTAAAGTCCAGGTAGCACAATTTCAAGTAATGCTTATTTTACCAACAAAAATGTCTTACCGACGAAACTTACTTTTATATGTACCAAAAGCATTCCTAACTTTGCTTTTTAAATCAATTAAGTACATGTTAGAAATTCATTTGCATAGAATATTATTGGCTATCTGGCAACTATTTTTCGTTAAGAATACGAAAGACAGACATATGTCAACATTGTTTTAGAATGATTGTAACATGGCTTTAACATTTTCCTATCAGTAAATTAATTTTTCTAGTAAATTCAAAATGATCCTGGGACTTTCATGTTGATTTCAGCAGTATTTCAGGAATTTACAGACCGACAGTTTACCTAACCGTCGTTCCTGGTAACAAATACTAGACCCCTATCCTCGGTAAAGAACTGCCAACTATCTCACATGAAGAGACATGGTAGGAAATGGGGTTCAAACACATGACTTGAAGTCAATGAGAAGTTGCAGTGATTTTAAGCCTGCGACTCTGACCACTTGACCATGAAAGTCGCCAAATGTTCATGAATATTCTATAAATGGTACATGTTCTATACAAACTGAAAGTCTGTTTTCGGAAAATTTGAAAAGTATTCTATGAACAAAATTCTACATTACCTAGTTGCTTGCAAGAATCGACATCTTCTTTATCACACCCATAACTGACTACTGGTATATATGCTGCCTGTGTGGTAACACCATTCCTGCTGAATTTGACCACAGTACTATACACAACTCCACGCTGCCTGTAGGACGCCACATCCACTAAGGACTTATGTCCACTGGTACCAGAAAACTTCTTCAGCTGAAAAGAAATTTCCAAACAATATTTTTGCTCCACATTACACATTATAGGTATAACACTCTTTAGTGTCATTTTACACAGAAATGAATTACAGGGTCTGCCTGGACATAAACAATCAATTGTTGTTGTTAAAATTGTTTATGGTACCAGTAGGCATGGGAGTCATACTGGGGTCTTACAAAGTCCCCCAGGGGGGGGAGCCCCGGGCCCCCCCCGACCATAACACCCCTTTAATTCTTTCATGATCAAATCCTTTAGATTTTCAAAATAATGCATACAATGTACTGCTCTTTACTTGTCAAGACCCCCAGTAAATGACTACACCCAAAGGTAAATGCATACTTAAAAGTAAGGGTACAAGAGACTTAACATCAAAATTTGAAAGTTTTGGTAGTTTTATTTTACCTGATTGCAATATGCAGTCCATTTTATCCAAAGATTATGATTATATTTGCATTATACATCTAAGTAGAAAAGCCTAATGTTTCTAAAGTCCCACACCTATCAACAAAGACAAGTTTCTTCAGGCAAGTTTGAATATTTTATCTTTATATCATACCAGACAAACAAAACTTTTAATTTCTTTTGCTTATTTTCATGTGACATAAAACAAACCAAGACAATACAGTCTGAAACCCCATAATTATTCTACTTATAATTTCATACCCCAAAATCAATGGTGGAAGACCTCATCATATCACAGGAAACAAGACTTCATAGAACTATTTCCTCATACCTGAGTTCCATATTTGACAACACTTTCCCCTGTCAGCATCAGTTTGATGACCTTAAAATATTCATCTTCACTGAACTCGTCTGCTTCCATATACTTAACATACATATGATATTCAAGATCAGCCTGGAAAGTCGAATCTTCACAATTTGGATATTGTCCAGTCTTAGGGTTCACACCTGTATTTGACCACTGAAATTGCACTGAAATAGATATACATAGGTATTACTAATTTGAAAGTTAAACCACCATGGCACAGCGGTAGCATGTTCCCCTTGAGATCAGAAGGTTCTTGGTTCAATCCCCACAAATGCCATGTAGTAGTAGTAACCTTAAGTAAGACACATTGCCTCATTTTTTCTTCGAGGTTGATTCCGGCTGAGTCTTGAGGTCTATCAATCAAAGTTGTAAGCATTTGTTTGGCAATCAACAGCAAATACATAAGTAGAATTAAAATAAAGTAATCCTATATACTTTTTCATGAAAAGTTTGATGATCCTATTTCATGACATCTATGTGTTCTATTAAATTCTAACTGTTTTTCACATTGACAAGCTGACACATGCAACAAACTTAAAAGGGCTAAATTCTGTGAGAGCTATGAAAATGTACGTTGCAAAAATGAATAGCTTTCATTGGAAACAAGTAGATGGATTATTTGCCATGCAATACAAAGTCCCCAACCGGATAGAACAGGACAAGATGAACATATGACCAAAGTTTAATGAAAACCTTTCAAGGAATTTTGGAGATATAGTTAAATGACCTTTGACCCAAAGTGTAACACTGACCTGAGTGACCTCTGTCATCATGAAGAGATGATTATTTAACTGAAGTTTGTGAAAATCCTTCAAAGGGTTAAAGAGATATAGTCTGGTGACCTTTGACCCTTAAGCCAAGCCTCTCACATCCACTCCATGAGATTATCATTACCCAAAGTTTCAAGAAAACCTTTAAAAAGGTTTGGGATATAGAAACGGCACTTTTGATCCTAAATGTTACGTTGACCTAGACCAGATTTGGTAAAAACATGATTAACGTTTCAAAAATATTCTTCTATGGGTGGGGTGGAGGGGATAATTTATAGTCTGATGACCTTTGAACCTGAAAAGTGAAGGCAATGTATGAGCTTTAACTGTCAGAAGTTATTTCAAATTTGGTCTATGCATGTAGAAGTTAATGCCCAGTCACAGAATACAAGACATAGCCCTAGATAATAACAAGTTTGAGCCTTAAGTGTGAACTTGACTTTAAAGGAGATAGAATATATCATGCTAAAACTTTACAAATCTTTACGTTCAAACTCGCTGCCTCTCTCTCGCGAGCATGATGACATCTGGAATAATTGTTCAAGAGCGATTCAATAAGCTTATGGAGCTTTCTTCATGATCGAAAATAAAATGAATTCATATAAACTAAACCGGCCACAACTCTGTCAAAACCCACGACACAGTTATCTACTCTTGCTTATACATGAAGATTGAGGACATGATAGAAAAGAAGTGATGTAAGTTTTAAAGCACTCTCTAATATTGTTTAAACAAAACACAGACTGGCACGAAAAACTTACTAGTAACCTGAACAAGAGTATTTCTTAAAGTAGAAACAGGACTGTAACTCATCCAAAATCATAGCCAGAATTATGTTCTCTTGCCTACAAACAATGGAAATAACATTAAGCAAACACTACAAGTTGTAAAGCAACATCATGTTGAGAAAGATAGCTCTTTAATTGCTGCAAAAATAATAGAATTATTGCAAACCTGTTGTTTTTGTTGACTGAACATCTAGATGAATGTTTGGATCCGTTTCCAAGTTAAACTCCTCGTTACACCCTCCAACAAGTGGATCTGAGTAAAATTTGCATGTATGTCACTAAAGTTAAAATAGCTGACTGTATTAACTGTACAACAAAATATTCCATAAATGTATTTAACCTTTTTTGTCCACTTTCTCATATATATATATGTATATAGAGGGACCTCTCTGAAGTTTTGGTAACTGACTAATCACTATTTAAATATCTTGATATTTGAGCATCAGGGGTTGGCAGTTGCTTATGGATGATAATACTCTTCCTTGCAAGGAACTATGGTAAAAAAAACTTCCCGAGTTACATAACTCAAATACTGTTTCAACAGATGTTAAACCAAAGTGTAAAGATGAGAAAGTGACCGTGACTCCTTGTTTAAAAACTGATACATGTAAACTGTAGAATCTGTCAACATACAGGAAGTTCTAGCATAAAATAAACTAAATACGTCTTTACCTTCTTTGCTAAAAAATGTCAAATGCACGAGAACTCGAATGTCTGATGTGCTGTTAGTATACAAATACCATGTTACATTGGAAGTTCCAGTATGCATCGATACAACACCAACATCTCTTCCAGAAACTGCTGTAGCATGCTGTATCTGTGCCTGTAATATACAAATTTATGTAAAAGTAGGACGTACTAAATATAAGACCATTAAAAAGAATCCATGACCAACCTAGATGACTTTGGTCCTCACGCAAGTTGAAACGTTAACAGGCTTAACGATATGACTGGGCGTATTAATCATTAAATTTAACTGAGTTTTAAAACTTTAATATTATTATAAATTTGAATAATTTTTTTTTTAAAACTTGTTG
The DNA here is from genome assembly GCA_022818135.1 of Saxidomus purpurata. Lineage (NCBI taxonomy): Eukaryota > Metazoa > Mollusca > Bivalvia > Venerida > Veneridae > Saxidomus > Saxidomus purpurata. The sequence continues at coordinate 29,296,379 of JAFMSR010000010.1, forward strand.
ATTTTAAAAAAAAAAGTCGCGTTTTTGAATTCGCACCTTTGTGGAGAGCGTAACGCTGCCTGTCTGTGTATGAGCCTGACACTGGATGTAGGTCACCTCAGGTTTCACATCAGTTGTGTGTATGATGACACTGGCGTTTACAGGGACATCAAGTATTTTCGGATCATTACTTCCAAGTGTAATGTTTATCACCTCTAAAAGAAATGGTAACATGAATTTACAACTGATTACAGAATCAAAAGTCTACAGGACTATCATTTCAAAATACAAGTCAGGCAAAGAATTTTACTGGCAGTTGCTTATCAAACTTACATGTATGTCTTTAAACAGGTCAATATAAATAAGATCTCATATAGGGCAGCATCATATAATGCACCGACTAATAATTTTTGCACCGACCTCACAGCCTGTGACAGGTGCTAGTGTTTGGATGCCTTATTGTGGGAGGAAACTGGAGAAAACCCATCTGTCCAGTGACCACCTTCAATCTCACATACTTCCCAGGACTGGGATCGAACCTGGGTTGCATTGGTGAAAATACATGTTTATTTTTATCATATTTCCTACTTAAATTATTGTAAAGTGAAATTCAAATGTACACATAACATGATACTTCTAAAGCTAACATGTTACAATTATAAATAAAAATATCAACATTATATACATAATCTTAATTGACATGCATAAGGGCAATTTGTATTTATAGTTCATAAAAATGTTGATATGATACCTCCAGTGAAAAGAACTAAAAGTTATAAACCTTCAACATTGTTCAAAATATTAACATGTAGGACATAGAATAATTAGATACCAATATTTTTTCATTTTTATTTCTACAATTTATAACGACTACAAAGATGGTCCGAAGTGTCTTTAAATATGGTCTGTAGCGTCTGGTCCGAAGTGTCTGTAATTCACTATAGATATATGCAGCAGCCATAATATCATAATAGATACTTTTTTGTGTGCTAGTTGTCAGACAAAATGGCACTAATTAGGAAAATGATATCTGAAGAGTCAGTGGCTAGAGTTACGTTACCGTAACTAAAGCCTCCAAGCATAAGTCTAGAGGTACGAAGTTCTGTATCTGTAAATTCCTATGAAGATTGGCTACGGTTATAGTTATGTTCCTAAAAATATGCATGATAATGTATTGTAAACTTAAATATTTTACCAGAAATAGTTTAATAAACCAATCTGTCGGTAAATGCAGCATTTCCATAGTTGCTATTTTGGTAATACCTATAACATCGCTAATATATTACAGAAATATAGTGGTCATCTTTGTGTTTATTTGAGCGTGCACATTGTAATTGGACAACTTTCACAGTTTTTGCATTATGCGAGAGTAAAATATGTTACTGATATATGTTACTTTTGTACTTAATTTTCCAACAAAATCCAAGCCACACCACACGCTCAAATCATAGCCCCAAAATTTGATTTTTATTGTAATTTATTCAAAACTACAGCTGTTAAATTTGTTTTGTTTTCATTTTCTTGTTAACTTAGTTATTTCTTTATCTTATGATTGTTTTATTAACTTTGTTTTTAAACGGAACATGCAACAACAGTGTAACTATATAGTAGCAGTAAAATATTGAACCATTGGTGCACAGAATGATTAATTTCGTCAACCAATTCATTCATGTTAACAGCATGAAGATAACAAAGATATTTCCGATATAAACAATATGAAACTGCTGTAATAAGTATATTTATAAGTATGCTAAATAGTTGAAAACCTGGAGGACATTATTTCGCCCAGGGAACTTGCGGACATACACTATGTGTTTAATTGCTGATAGGATAAAAATAAATGGATGTATTTGAGAATACAGAAGACTCCCTAAATTCTGTACCACTGGGGCAGGTTTTTCAATAATTTCAAAGACCCTTTTTTAAAAATTTTTACAAAATAACAGAACTGTTTCCTTTGAAATTTGTTACAAAGGTTAACTGTGCCATTTCATAACAGTTCATCCAAAAATCTTAATGACATATCTGTTCTAAAAGTGACTTTGAGAACAAAAATCAACCTGTCAAGCAGACGATTCCCAGGAGGTGTGGCTAATTTCTGATAAAACAAAGCCATGTGGTGATGTTTATACACTTGAGAGTAGTGGCATGCATTACAGAACAAAAACAGTTTACTAACCTTGATGAAAGTTTATTTCCATAAAATGAGAATATCCTTCATTAAAATGAATCATTAAGGTAATCAAGACCTAAATAAGTAAGTTAAAAGTTAGCAGATACATGTAACATAAACATATGTTTTTGTGCAGAAATCTATTCAAGTTGCCATATGTTTTTCAAGAAGTCAGTATTGAACTTTTAAATTTGGTATAAATGTCTAACTTGCAAAAGTACACAGCAGGATATAACTTCCCTTGTGGTTCAATATGTTTTGTTCTTCCCCCATTCATCTATACTTTACTTCAAAAGCCCATTCTGTCTATAATACAGTTCAGTATTTTCTATAATAATTTTTTGTTGTATGAAACTATTTCTTGGTTCAGGTAGTCTTCCATTTCTTGGTAAAGCCCGTGGGTATGCAGATACATAATGCAAACCATAAACAGTGTTGGTATAAATTTAAAAAAATGTTTATGTGACTTAGACGAAGAATCCTCCTACTAAACCACTGCAAGGATCACATCTGCAGGGTCAGTTAATATTATCTTGGCTCATTATATATTATGATCCATTATTATCCAAGAATGAGGCTTTAGACTGATTTTACTATTGACTTTAATAATTTCTCCAATTTATTTTTTTCCTTGATGGTCTACAATTTACATAATCCTGTGTTATCATCACTATGAATTTTCAAATCCATGTCAAGAACATTAAAAACTAACACAAATAGCTCCATTTACTCTCTTTTGATATAAACAATACATGTCTTTTTCTTATGCACTTTTTCTGCAATGCTTGAAATATAAACTTTATTCTTCATCAACTACATGCATATACATTGTACAGGGTTTTGAACTGTTGTGATAATTTCCCTCCTTTTTCTGACACGTGTATCAGTTTCATGTCTGGAAACACCAAAATAATGGGAATTTCTGAAAATAACTTTAATATACAGGTTACAATTCAACATTTCAGTTTTTCTTAAAAAATCTTCATTACTAGCTGATTACCTCTGCAAATACCTTTAGGTAAGAGAAAGAAATGCAGGTTCCTTCTTTATAGCCGACAGTAATGACTTTTCAATTAGACATAATGGATTTATTGCCAAAATTGTCTTAGAGATGACCTGAAGAATGTCCTACTTCAAAGCCCATGCGTAAGAAGGTTTTTGCGTGGCGTATGATCTTGAAGTTCAATGATTATTTAAGCAATAGAAAAAAAATTGTATAACTCCCCAGAAAAGTGAAAACAAGACAAGAAAAGACGAATAGCAAGCACCTTAAGGTATTTTATCAGAAAGGTACCCGAATATCCGAAGTTACCCAAATTGACCCTATATCAAACATGTCAGATGTGTTCTTCATTTGATTTCATCTCATGATTGTTAGATTTTTATAGTTGATCCATGCTAAAAAGGCAGTTCTAAATTTGTTAAAGAAAAGAAGGAAACATAGGATGAAACAGGAAGTGCCACCAACTGTTTTTAAAGTGACATATCATATGCCGAACAGAAGGTCATCATTTTATTTTTAACAAAAAATATAATGTCAATTGGTAAATTTTCTCCTGCTGAAGGCCAACAATAATTTCAATGTTCTTTTGTTGTTCTATTGAAATAATCTCTGGATGATAGATCACAAACAACTGACAAATGAATGACAGATTAGCTTGTTCACAAATACTGGTAAAATGTTTTAGTTTACAATACATTATCATGCATATGTTTAAGCAAAATACACATGCTGTTATAAATTTCCGTAACCGTAGCCACTCCTCGTAAGATTTTCTAGGCTAGAGATACGGAACTTCCGCATACAGTAGCTGCACCACTGCCATCCGAAAAACACATCACTTATTCATTCGCATAATGTTTAAATACAAAACCTCTCGTCTTAATTATGTTACCTGCATTCAAATATATAAAGCAAAATGGAAGCACAATTATTCCAAACTGTACTGTCATTACTGGAATGATAGATAAACCACGATTTTATACTTTTTCTCGATCGGTGGCCCTGGTGGCTGCCATTTTTAAATTCCGCGTCATCAATTTTTGAGGTAATTTGGACTGTGTTTCAAAATTTTCGTATAGTCCCGAACATTGTTTCATTTTGATTGGAACCCGACAATTTGTATAAACGTAGAACACAACACGTGTGCGCGGTGTGAACATAAAAGAATGGCAGAACACATGGAGGTAAAATAAAACTAAACATTGCCAATAACTTGGCCATAATTGTAGTAAATTATCTATGAATAAATGTATTTAATGCCCGGGCCTTTGCTGCTTATGATGAAAATTCAAGATTTTGTTTTTAGTCTTTCAAAAGTTTTTCAGTCAAGTTGTGCAATTTTTCGTTTTTGAGATTGAGTTTAGAAATCCAATCTCTCAGCCTCAGGTTAGTCAAGAACTTATTGAGGGCATCTCTTTTCACTAACAATAGTTTTGACCAGAAAAATAGCAAAACATTTGACCAACTGGAAAAGGGACCTGCATGCTTCATTTTTACGCCAATTTTGTTGGAAGTCTCCCTTTGTCAGATTCCAGACAGGGAGAACAAGGTCTTTCAAATAGTATGGTCCGGAAACGCCCTCTATAAATGTCTTATCGTACTGATAATCTTGTCTCGGTTATCAATTTTTACCTGGAAGCGTTTATCACTCCGTGCATTTATCACGCCAAGCGAGTAAACTGGTATTTGTCCGATAGTTGTATGCAAAACTGCCCGTCATTGTGTCATTTAAATATCACATTTAATAAAAAAAATGGCCTAATTGGAAAGTTTATGAAATTTTCTGTGAAACTGTAAAATTAAAATCTCAATATATAATTAACTTTTATCTTTAATGCGAGTTAAACACAGTCCATGCTACTCTGTCTTGCGCGTTTTAGCGATGGATGGTAATTTGACTCGCGTTACTGGTCTTACAAAACTGTACGCTATTATGTTATCAAATAAAAAACGAAAATCTAATTCATATCCGTTGAAAAATAACTCTTAATTTTCATTTTAATTAGCAATTTTCCATCATTAGACCCTAATTATATCCCGGTACAACCTCTTTTCGGCCGACTAACGGTATTTTGCCGCGGATTCGTTACTTTGAAACACATAAGCCAATTGAAACTAATGGATTCATGTGAAATAACCATTTACCTTTATAGATATGCAATGAAAACAAAACTCACCTCAACACATGTTTTAGATATTCTTTCCAACATGGTGGAGACAAATGGGGGGGTTTCCCCATCTGGCTCTATCTTTAATCGCCTTTTAAAGCTAGAATTATAAAAATTTCATATTATTAAGACAAAAAATATCATTAGTTACTAATTTAGGTCTGAAGAACTTCATAAAATATAATTCATATGGAAAAAATAAACTCGGAAAAAATTTATTTAAGGAGGTGTGAAAATTAGTTAAACTTTATCAGGCTCGGTCTTAATTAAAAAGGAGCTATAATAGCCCGTTCTAGTTAATATAGCCCATTCAAGCTATAAAACGAACGAAAGAAACTCGCAAAAACGCTTTGGAATATTCCTTGTACATGAACGCGCATGCTGTCCGAACGTATACAAGTTCGGATGAGGCCGCAACTTTCAAATGTTCTTCATCTTCATATTTTTAAGCTTTTTGAAAATTACATCAAAATACACGTAAATAATACCTTTGAAGCTTCTGTTGTACTTGGTTTTGCAAACAGTGATTCCTCAATGATTTTCACAAGTTAATCAACTAGTGATTAGCTAGTTTTTAAAGAATAAAAAAGGGGGGGGGGGTGAAAGAGTTGTTTTCGGAAATGTTTTTTAAAAGTCACTACCACTGTGTTCGCTTTAAATTGACCATCGCTGTTAGTGTACATTGCAGTGTGCAGTAGTTCAAGGTGATGCCGATGACAAGGTTTAGCAGCTGTGCTCGGTCATTGTGGTGTCGCTGTGTACAGCCGGAATTGTAGTTGAAAATATCATGCATGGATTAATTTAATTCTAGCAGTGATTAAATTACCTTATATATAATATACTAATTCATTTATTCTTGATTGTGTAACAAGTTCTTACAACTACAACTGAGATTAATTTTCCTTTGAGACTCATTTGAAGCAACCTTGAAGAGAGTGGCAATGTGGAATCATTTGTGTCTTGCCTTAGGACACTAACGACATGGCTATTGTAGGGATCAAACCTGGGGCCCTTATCCTGAGGCGAACGCACTACCATTAAATTATTTTCTTAGAAATTACGTTCCTTCAGTTTAGCCTACAGATTAGTTTATTACCAAAATATCAGGGTGTCTGGTAGGCTTTGAAAATCGAGAGTCATTTACTCGTCAGCCTAAATTTTCAAGTGTTAGTATTTGAAGTTGACGCTTTAGAAATAAAAAAATCAGACTAATAAAATGATAGTCGATTGTGTCATTGTTGTTGGTGGTAGAGATTTCGGCAGTGGAAGGGAAGAAACTCCTGCTACAATTGTTTTTTTTTCTAAAAAGACTTTCCCAGTCAAAATAAGAAAATCAAAATTTGGAAAGTTATTATTTCATATGTTTGGTGTATTGGGTTAAAAGCTATTATTTCCTCTACCCTTTTGTACACACACCTATTTCAGCCGGAATTTTCCTTGAAAAAAATGCGCATAATTCCACTTTAAGGCGCCGGAGAATTCCCCTGATAATCATGCAGAGTGAAAATTACGAAACTTTCAACAGACAAGTCAATATAAACACCCCAAAAATCAATGCTCTAATTATTACAACCGTCTTATTTTTTGCTGATACAATTAAGTTATGATTCTCACCTTGAGTTTTATTATCATATATCACTTGTCTGGGCTGCCGCACAAACATCCACTAATGATCTATTCAAGTGTCATCATCATCTTTTTAAATGATGTTCAAATTCTTTTGATTGCATCATTTAATGCCTGACAAAACTTTCAGTGGGAAGAGTCCTCCATTTTAACTCATCTTAGCACGTTTGCTCGTGAGTTAAGATGAGCTTTTGTGACTGCTTTGTTGTCTGCGGTCGTGCATTGTCAACAATTGCTTCAAAGGACTATCTTCTTAGCTGCTAGATTTTCAAAATTAGAAGAAATGATGATTTTTAGCTCGACTTTTCTATGAAAAGGGGAGCTATCCTACTCGCCCCGGCGTCGGCGTTGGCGTCACACCTTGGTTAAGTTTTTCGTACCACCCCACTTTATTTCAGAAGTATTAGAGGTATGGCTTTGAAACTTACCATACTTGTTTACCATCATAACCTCCATCTACAGACAAGAGAACATAACTCTGTCAAGGTTTTTGACAGAATTATGGCCCTTTTTTAGCTCGACTTTTCTATGAAAAGGGGAGCTATCCTACTCGCCCCGGCGTCGGCGTTGGCGTCACACCTTGGTTAAGTTTTTCGTACCACCCCACTTTATTTCAAAAGTATTAGAGGTATGGCTTTGAAACTTACCATACTTGTTTACCATCATAACCTCCATCTACAGACAAGAGTACATAACTCTGTCAAGGTTTTTGACAGAATTATGGCCCTTTTTGACTTAGAAAGTGTATTGAGCTTGGTTAAGTTTTTCGTACCACCTCACTTTATTTCAAAACCACTGGAGGTATTGCTTTGAAACTAACCGTACTTGTTTACCATCACGACCTTCATCAACAGACAAGAGGACATAACTCTGTCAAGGTTTTTGACAGAATTATGCCCCTTTTTGACTTAGAAAATACATTGAATATGGGTAAAATCCACTTATTACCTTAACCCTTTGAGATATTGCTTTGAAACTTTTAATGCTATTTCACATCATTACCCCCATCTGTACGCAAGAGAAGGTAACTCTGTCAGGGATTTGTTTTAAAAATTAAGGCCTTTTATCAACTTAGAATCTTGGTTAAGTTTTTCGTACCAGTCCACTTTTTGACTGAACTGTTTGAGATATTAATTTGAAAGTTGGAATACTTGTTTACCATCATGATTCCCAAACATGGGGAGGAGAAGGTAATTCTGTCAAGGATTTTATTTGAATTATGGCCCTTTTTGACTTAGAAACTCAGTTAAAATTTCCACTTGTTAACTTAACCAATAGAGATATTACTTTGAAAGTTGGAGTACTTACGTACCATCGTAAGACCTATCTGTAAGCAAAAGAAGATAACTCTTCTTGATTTGTACTTATAAATTCCTAGTTGAAGTCTTGTGTGCTATTAACTGTCAAAGTTTTGTTTTATTGGCAAGCACTAAAAAAGTCGAGCACGCTGTCCTACTGACAGCTCTTGTTTACTTAGAAAGTGTATTGAGCTTGGTTAAGTTTTTCGTACCACCTCACTTTATTTCAAAACCATTGGAGGTATTGCTTTGAAACTAACCATACTTGTTTACCATCACGACCTTCATCAACAGACAAGAGGACATAACTCTGTCAAGGTTTTTGACAGAATTATGCCCCTTTTTGACTTAGAAAATACATTGAATATGGGTAAAATCCACTTATTGCCTTAACCCTTTGAGATATTGCTTTGAAACTTTTAATGCTATTTCACATCATTACCCCCATCTGTAGGCAAGAGAAGGTAACTCTGTTAGGGATTTGTTTTAAAAATTAAGGCCTTTTATCGACTAGAATCTTGGTTAAGTTTTTCGTACCAGTCCACTTTTTGACTGAACTGTTTGAGACATTAATTTGAAAGTTGTAATACTTGTTTACCATCATGATTCCCAAACATGGGCAGGAGAAGGTAATTCTGTCAAGGATTTTATTTGAATTATGGCCCTTTTTGACTTAGAAACTCAGTTAAAATTTTCATTCTTGTCCACTTGTTAACTTAACCATTTGAGATATTACTTTGAAAGTTGGAGTACTTATGTACCATCGTAAGACCTATCTGTAAGCAAAAGAAGATAACTCTGTGAAAATTTTTCTTGATTTGTACTTAGAAATTCCTAGTTAAAGTCTTGTGTGCCCTTAACTGTCAAAGTTTTGTTTTATTGGCAAGCACTAAAAAAGTCGAGCACGCTGTCCTACTGACAGCTCTTGTTAGAGAACTTGTCACTTACTTGAAATCTAGCGTTTAACTAAGATATATTTAGAAATGGACAATCCTTATAAATTGTAGTAAGATACTTGGAAGTAATTCTGTGATAGATATCCCATGTAAAGCTTGAATAACATTGATAATAAAGCAGGGATAATTCTAGGATGCGATTTCCGCGATTTATCGCATAAAAATTGCCAAAATCGCATTGAAAATCATCAAGTGAGAGAAAAAATCGCGCTCCCTCTCAGTTGATTTTAAGCTTATTATTTTAATTTTCAGTGCTTTTCTGACCTTTGACAAGAATGTTGCTGCCGAAATTCGATACAAGGTGCGATCGATTAAATTCGTTCATTGCTGGTAATAGGGAATATGTTCTTATTCAAGTCGAGTAAATGCGTGTTTTATGTCGGTACCGTGGCGGTTTCGGAAATTCGGTATTTGTTTTACGACCTTCATGTTTGCGCCGTTTGGTCCAATTTTCTCTCTTTCCGTTTTTAAGTGTTTGTGTAACCAAGTCAAGGCTCTAAGCCACAGGAGTTCGATTTCAAGGATGCACTAAAACTGTTTCGTCAATTTCGCTGTGTCAATCAATACCTGACCGTCCTCTATTGGATAAAATATGTGGGCGTCGTAACAATTCTCGGCGATTACGCCGTCAGTCAAAAATCGATTGTCGTCTGTAGGTTAATATACGAAAGAAGGCGGAGCTAATTAGTCACTACCTATCAATCAGCATGTGGCCCGTCTCGCTCGTCATCAAAGCTGTTAATTGATGAACAATAATTTTGATAACACGGACTAATTAGGGCCGACTCTGACACGACTTTGTGTATTGTTATTCACGGATCGCCGGAAACATAAAATGAAAAGACAATTAAACATTTTCTGTTTTTCCGATAATCATAATTATGTAATTATTGACATTAGCACATGCATTTATGTTTTAAAACTCGACCAGCACTGATGTGGAAGAGTAACTAATGACAGTTAAAGCATTGATTTCTAATATAAAAAAGTGACTTATGTGTTGAAAAATTAACTTTCAAAATTGTTCCGGACCTAATTTTTCTCTGTACTCTAATTATCAGCGAACAATACCAGGCGCTTACAGTATTTGTCACTTCTAATCATTATTTGAATATAGGTTTCGACTTTTTTTAAACTGTCAAAATCGGTACCGGGAAGGGGGCAGGGAGCATGACGGAAATGCACAGACATGCGATGTCGCGAAAATATGTGACAAATGGAAGAACAACATAATTTTCAGCTGATAAAACCTAGGAAAATGATGAGCAACAATTCAATTTAGGAATTATTAGAAAATACCACAGAAAAACAGCAGGACACAAACAGAAAAACATTAAATACAACCTTAGGATATAAACTCGATGACCCTTGACTTGACCCTTAAAATTGTCACTTTAACTCTTGAAAATTTGATTTTGACCCTTGAAAATTTAGACTGAATAGTCAATGACCCTTGAGCTTCAAAGCCTACTGAACACCCTGGTTAAAGCATGGAAATTGAAGAAGGCCAGTCAGATCTTTCAGAGAACGTCTGTATCTTTAATCCCTGGGTCATTATTTTGCAGACACAGCTGTTCTCTAGACTCACAATTATGACATAGTCAGTCTATCTGTATCAGATAAGTGAACTGTTCCATGTGTTTTCGTTCTCGTCATTAAATAATCACTAATTGCGTAATGTGTTTTTGCTTTTCAACTGAAAAAGTCTCACTCAAATTAAAAATATCTCATCAATATTTGACAAATGGGAGAAATATCTCACCGAAAATTTGACCTAGAATAATCCCTGTAAAGTTGTAAAATTTGAGCCTTGTAAAATTAACTTGAAGTCTTGATCCGATTGTTTCACTTGATTGTTATTATCGTTACGGAATTTAAATGTCTATTTACTTCACTTCTTATGCCAGATAAATGATTGAGAATCACAATTTTTATTAGCAGGCAACAACCAATGGCCCAAGTGGCACGCCAAATGGCGAGGCTGTTGGAAAAGGAGACGGTAAAGACAATGAAGATATGACTTCCAAGGATTACTACTTTGACTCGTATGCGCATTTTGGCATTCATGAGGTACATATTTCTCATTCACCTGACTCTTTATAATCTTTATTATGTCTTTAAGTTACAACGTCGGCAGATTCTTTCAAGGGAGTGAAGTAACATCCCAAGGGAGATAGAAATGTTGAATGTTAACAATAGGCCTTGCAGGCCAAGGGTTTGCAGATAAGATTTAAAAGCAGAGTGTTTAAGAGATACTATTTCTTGAGAAAATGTGAGTATTCTACTGGTATCCTACATGTTAACCGGACGTTCAATCATCCGGACAATTTCGATTTGCACGTAATTAAACAGTTATCCTTTGATCCAACGTGTAATGAAGATACCCAGATCTTGCAGACGCTTTCCGTGTCTGTGACAGTGTAGTCAACTTATCACTTAGGTGAACAGCATTAATGAATTTGATATATATGTACACTTGCCTTATATTTTGATTGCAGGCGGCCATGGTCACGTGGGGGCTTAATATATCAATGCAAATGCGCACCTGCGCAAATGGTTAGCGATGTTAGCATTCCGTTTCAACATTAGTTTCAATAGACTTTTAACAGTTGGGAATGGAGAAGGCTTTGCGAATCATAAAGAAAATACTAAAATCTTGAAAAAGTAGATAGTTTTCGTTAAATTGATACTGAAAGCATTAAATTACACATTTAGTACACGTAGACCTAAATCAATGAACCATGACGGACCTCGGTTCAGGATTTATGCTATTAATAGTTACCAGTTGCTTTTCCCGAGAATTCCACTTGTTTACTTTGAGCCTTACAGAGCATAATGTGAAACATCAACCAGAAAGAAAAAAATCTGATGAAATAACATACTTTTTACACAAATAAACAATTGTCCGGATGATTGAACGGACGTTGCATATTTCGGGGACGTTTCATTGGTTATTGTATTACTCGAATTGAACAAGAAAACATACTTTGTGACCATCTCAAAGTATAAGGATGCGTACAGCTGAGACCGAAGTTCATTGTGTGAAAATTTCGTGTTTCTATCTGCATTATTGGCAGAATTATTTACAAAAAGGTCCCGTTTCTGTCCGATTAATTGAAAGAAACCAGTAGAGCCAACCTGTAAAGTAATTGTAGATGTATTTTGAAAACAAAGTCTTTGGACTAAAGGTCCACCACCAAGTCTCTGAAACTTTCATCCCACCTGAGCGAAATAGAAAATAAGAGTTATTGAAACCAAGTGTCTTCTGTGTTGATTTTATCAGATTTACTTACACTGAAAAGGTTGCATCGTTTTTCACTGAGGCTGCCATTTTGTAACAGATAAACACCAAGTGTTCCGATGTACGTTTAAAAAAGAAAATGGCAATAATATAGCAGAAAATGCAGTTTTATACGGGTGGACAAGTGAGGAGTAAAGATTTTCAGAGATGTGTCATTTAGATGTGATTTGTATTGCAGGAGATGTTGAAGGATGAAGTGCGAACTCTCACATACAGGAACTCCATATATCACAACAAACATTTATTTAAAGGCAAGACAGTACTTGATGTAGGCTGTGGTACGGGTATTCTGTGCATGTTTGCAGCTAAAGCAGGAGCGGCTAGAGTCATTGGAGTAAGTTGGCAGGGAGTAACCATAACTTACTAGCACAGTACTTGGTTTACTGGGCTAGTGCTTGTAGGTAATCTCTCTCTCTCTATCTCTCTCTCTATCTATCTCTATCGCTCTCTATCTATGTTCACTGAGTGCTTCTCTCTCTGTTCACTGAGTGCTTGTAGGTAATCTCTCTCCCTCTCTCTCTCTGTTCACTGAGTGCTAATCTCTCTGTTCACTGAGTGCTTGTAGGTAATCTCTCTCCCTCTCTCTCTCTGTTCACTGAGTGCTAATCTCTCTGTTCACTGAGTGCTTGTAGGTAATCTCTCTCCCTCTCTCTCTCTGTTCACTGAGTGCTTGTAGGTAATCTCTCTCCCTCTCTCTCTCTGTTCACTGAGTGCTAATCTCTCTGTTCACTGAGTGCTTGTAGGTACTGAAATTTCCATAGGCTATTAAAGATATCCGCCAATCTTGGCATACTTGTTTTCAAAAGATAATGTTTTGTTACTGAAGGAGAAATTATCTGCAAAGAATTTGCAAACGTTTGATTTATAGCAAAGACACTAATACTGAGGATGCTGAATACTGGAAGAGTGGTTCCTTACAATTTGATAGTAAAATTAGTGAAGGTAATGAGCATTAATTGGTCATAAAATTTCTAGCAAAAGTATTTAAATATGCTGTATAAATGTCATATGAAATATTCTTTTGCAATAAATGTCATTTCTGTGAGTGTTTATGTTGTTACAAATGCAAGTATGACTGTGTCATCTACCATATTACCCTACTAAATTTTGTTTGTTTGGTAACAATATGTTTTAAACTAGGAGTTACAGATCAATATAGACCTCTCCTTTAACAATTTCAGATTGAATGTTCCAATATCATTGACCATGCCAGAATGATCATTGAAGCCAACAAGCTTGACAAAAGTAAGTAAAAAAAGAAATTATTTAACATTTCTAGGGTTTGGAAGATATAAATGTAGCCGCTTACCTAAATGTGGCAATCGGGTAAAAAAAAAATTTGATGATGTCTTAAACTTACGGCTGTCCTGGAATGTGGCCAGGCAAGTGACCTTGATGCCAGGACAGCTTTTTCAGATGCAGCATTTATATAGATTTTAAACACTGGCTATTGGAAATATAGGTTGGAGAATCGTTGAAATAAAATAATTTTTATGCTTGTCTTTTGCAGATATTACGCTTGTAAAAGGTAAAGTAGAAGAGGTGGAGTTACCTGATGGTATTGAAAAGGTGGACATCATAATCAGTGAATGGATGGGCTACTGCTTGTTCTATGAATCTATGTTACAGACAGTTCTTTTTGCCAGAGACAAATGGCTGGTATGTAGACTTACAGTTTGTGGATTGTTAAAGATCACCTGAGTTTTTTTGACTGACTATAGGTGCTTTATATGGTAGCCGTTTGACCAGTATTGATGTGATGTACTGGGAATAATTTTTCAGTTTCCTTCTAAGAGAGTTGTTTGCACAGTTCGACCCATTTGCACATTTTGGTGGCCAGTCCAAAAGTGAACCATCTTTGTACTGTTCTTTTTTTAAAAGTATTTGTAGAATCCCCCGGCACGGGGTATTATAGTACTAAGTGAGCTTGTTATGCTTCATTGAAAAGTAGCCTTTGAAAGTCTGTAGTGAAATACACTGTGCAGCATTAACTATATATTTGAGTCCTATCTTGCCATCTGCCTTGTTAGAGAGGACATTTTCGGACAGTGGTCAGTCCAGTTAAGTGTTGTCAGTTACAGAGAACTGCCCCAAGGAAGTTAAAAACTTAAGTCTTTGTACATTTTGGTCTTTAATTTGTGAAATATTCTCTGATCCCAGGAATAACCCAACTTTTCTTGTCATATCTTTGAGCCACAATTATTGATCTTACATATATTATTTCAGTGTAAGCTGCAGTATGTAGTGGCACTTTCCTGTACTTTTTGTTAACAGTTTTAAATGTGTATGGTATTTTTATTTTGACACGTTCTTAAAAACATGTAATTTCTAGCTCTGTTTCTAATAGCTAGTTCTGTTAAGCAGACCAGTGCATAATTTGACAATGTTATATATTTCTAGGCGCCCAATGGAATGATTTTCCCTGACAGGGCCACACTGTATGTCACTGCAATTGAAGATAGACAGTATAAAGATGAGAAAATCAACTGTAAGTGACAAATGTAATATATATTCAGTTCCAGAAGAAAGCACTTCTTAATTTTAAATATTTCAGTATTTAGCAGACGTATCGGCTTCAATTTTCGGACACTATATCTCATGTGTATTTGTCATCGATCAGTTGCAAAATGTAAAATGTTTGCGATATTGTATGTAAACAGATCTCAATTTTGGTACCAAATATATAGGCTTTCAGAAAAGTAGTCGATGAAAAATCACAGAAAACAAAGTGCACACTTTCTTTTGGAACTGAGTGTAGTGTCACTGTGGAAGGCTTGCAATGGTTCATGGTTAGCTATTGTTGTTACTGGAAAGAAGTCCTGGATATTTATGTTAAGGGGTTAGGTATAGCCATTTAAATACACGGTGATCAAGTGACGTGCAATATTCGGGATAGTTTCATTTTCCCATTTGGCTATTTTGACTGAAAAGATTTTTTTTTTTTTTCAAGAATAAGACATGACAATGTGAATTTATTCTTATACTGCTTGCAATTTTTAGACAATGCAAATAAATCCCATTTATTAGGAAATGGTAAGATAATATTCAGTTTGGAGGCTGTGTACATTAGTTGTTTAACTTTTATACTGTGTTGTATTTTAGGGTGGGATAATGTATATGGATTTGACATGAGCACCATACGGAAGGTGGCTATCACAGAACCATTAGTTGATGTAGTCGATCCCAAACAGGTTGTAACAAACTCCTGTCTAGTTAAGGTAAGTGTTCTATCCAGCTGTGTGGTAATAGTTTGCTCAAAGCCGAATCTCGAGCCCACTCAAACGGCACATTTAGTTTAAAAGTAATAAACTAGTAAATCGGGTTTTGTCAACTTACCTCAGCAGTCGAGAGATTATGCTGTCTTTACCAGTTAAGTCATTGTTCACTGTCTATATATATATATATACACTGTTACGGAAATGTTTTGCCGACTTTGAAAATTTGTGAAAAAATGTTTAATTAGATCTTGGATTTTTCAGGAAGTTGATATATATACAGTACAGGAAAAAGATCTCCATTTTACTGCTCCCTTCCATCTGACATGCAGGAGGAATGACTACATCCACGCACTTGTTACGTTCTTCAACATGGAGTTCACAAAATGTCATAAGAGAACAGGCTTCTCAACAGGTAATTAAAGTTTTACGCTGGAGTTTTCAGTATAGAATCCTGTCTGACATACTTTTAAGATTTACTTTGATTTCTTTGAAGAACTGATATATAAATTTCCTGAAATAGACATTTTTCGTAATAGAATTTCTGCTATTCCCCGATTGTGCAAATTATTAGAACCAAAAACTTGAAGCTTTGTGATCTTTCTAATTTGCATGATTGACAATGTCAGAAGTTTTGAGAAATGTGAACAGAAAGGTATATCAGGAACCGTACTCCATGCTTCTTAAGCAGAGAAGAAATCAATCACAGTTTCGTATCAGGTTTACAACAACACTGTGCAAGTAATTGACTATAAACCAATACATAAGACTATTGTTTACCATACACTAGTGCAGAGTTCAATATGACTTTATGGTAAAGTACCTTGAGATGAAAACATGTCCTTCAGTTGGTTATTTTTTTTTAATTTTTGACATAAAAGCTTGAGCTACTCTGAAGAGTAGTCTAATCAGTATCTTGCCAGCAAAGTTCATGTAAAGTGCTTGCTACTGGTACTTGAAAATGTTTCGCCCCAGGCCCCATACACCCAGTTGGAAACAGACCGTGTTTTCTTCAGTATGACATGATTTGACGGTGAACAGAGGAGAGAGTAGGCAATCACAATGCTAACCAAACAAGAAAAACAATGTATGTATAAAAACGGACCCCTTTTAATGTAACTCATATCCTGCTTATTTTCTAAAATGGACTGGTCCATCTTGCAATCTAGACTGCACCGTTAGTTGGTTCCGAGGGATGTTCTTGTAAATTTATATGACTGGATAAACATGACTACACTGCTCCAATAAAAGGGTTGTTCATTAAAAATACCATGGCCTCCTCTGGTTTTAAACCTGTACCAACTTGTTAGACTAAAGTTGGACCACCAGACTGCATAGCCAAATTAGCCAGTTTCAGCCATGTTTTCCTGGTGCATGATATTAGGGCACCAAGTATACACTACTGCATGTTACATAGCGTATGTTCATATGTTTAAACCTATTAAAATTGTTTGCTTAAATTAATTATTATGAATTATTATTATTTATAAATTATAATATGTATAAGAACTAAAAGGTTTTTTCCCTGTGCTAACCTTTTACATTTGATTTTTGAATGTTTAGTATCTGATTCATTTCTAAGCATATAACTTACATCCCCATGTACACCCAAATTTTTGAATTTGGAGGCGTCACAAACATTCCTTTGTATTTGTCCCAACTTAGGCAAACCAATTTCCCAAGGTTTTCAATTTTCATAGGAAACTTCGAATTTGGGCGGATAAGAGTATCCTGATTTTGGTAAAGTTGAAGAGTCATTAAAATAAATTGTAATTCCTTGTTGAAAATTTCTTGTGATCAAACTTGTTAGACTGGGATCATGTAAACAGTCAGAATTACAATGCAATTGCAGCAAACAAGACTATCATTTTATTATAATAAAAACAGTTGACAAAACCCTGAAAAAAAAAATTTAAAAAAAAATATCACCTTAGCTACATGTATTCTTTTGGTCTAACCTGTTCCCTGTTTTCTTTACTAGTCTAATTGTGGTTAATTTGAGAGTCACTTCATATATACAACTTCCAATCATGACTGATTAATCACCGATCACCATTTACGTTATTTCCAAAGGTCACCCAAACCACGAATGACAATCTCGATTGAAATTGTTATCAGTTTTCTTGACATTAACGCTAAGAAAACAGTGAACGCCCCCCCCCTAAAGCATGATTGATAAAAGGGTTGTTCATTAAAATTAAATGGAAATTGGCACAAACGAATTACGGACTGAATAGCAAACAGTGTTGATCATGATAAGATTGCAGACTGATCCGGATCTGCACTGGTCGCTTAGACGATAGCACTTGCCACTAGCAGGGTAGGGGTTGACCTAATACCTGATCACTTTCAGCCCTACTTGTAGACATGTTATTCTTGTTGTCTCCCTTGATGTAGCAGTGTAATTTTGTTTAAAAGAAAAGTACCCTAACTGAAGATTTAGGTTTAGATAAAGGTATGAAATATTTTGAAAAGTTGTATCCAGTTTGTTCATGAACAGGGGGAATTATGAGTTAGGCCAAATGCACAGAAAGAAAAAAGTAACACATTTAAGTAACTTTAGTTTGTAACTCAGTTGAAAAGTGTTGAGAACTATTTTCATTTTTCATCCATTTCAGAGAGATCTAGACTTCGAGGTTGATCTTGAATTTGAGGGAGAACTGTCTTCCATGAAAGAGACGTTAAAATACAAAATGCGTTAGTAGGAAGCGTCAAAACTGTTGCCATGGAAACAAACATAACAGAGTACATCTGTACAAAGGCCTGACTGTGATACAGAATCACTTCAGAATCTAGAGCATCTGCCAACGCAACTCGTGTCGGATATGGGCCCCACCTTGTATAAGGGCTGTTTGGCCCTTTTTCTAGACTAGAAAAATAAACGTGTAATCATATGTGTACTGTCTTACAAAATATAACAAGTGTGTAATACTATTGCATGCTGTTATATGAGATTTTTATTATATGAATAATGTGCTTTTTACTGCAAAATTTTTTTTTTTAGTTTCCTCAGCATTAGGTTGCATTTTAGAAGATGAATTGATTTGTTACGTCAACATAGTCAAAAGGATAAAAAAAATTGAAAATAGGTTGTAGAAGGCCAATGAAATAAATTTGTACACATACTGTAAAGATTAAACTCAAAAAAGTGATTGGATTTGTTTAAAACAGTATTTTGTTTTTGATCATCTTGCCAATCTGCATTTTATTGTTGGATCACTAATTTGATTTTTCTAGTAATAAGTTGAGGAAACTGGAATAAGTGAGGATTGAAGAGGAACTTGTGTCATATGTACTGGAAAGTGGCGGGAAACAGGCGGTTAAAATGTTTGATATAAAAGTGAAATAACAACTCATTTGTGTATATTTGATCCATACATGATTAACAACAAGCTTTTCTTTTGTTGCTGTTAAATTGTTTAGTTGCATCTGTATTTTGATCAAGTTTTGGTTGATATTACAAAGTGACCTTCTGTGATTATTTAGTCTTTGTCACACTGATTTATTTTGTGTCAACACTGTTTTAATGTCTCTACTTGGGGTCTTTTTAAGACAACAGTGACTTCGCAATTAGTGATAGAAGTGTTGAGAGTTAATTGACAGAGAGATAAGTTTGTATACCCGTGTTTGTGGGATACTGCAAGAAAAGTGTCAATTCTTTCATTGCCAGTCATGTTGAGATGTATAGTGTTGGATATCAGTAGGTTCAATTAAAATAAATAACTGAATTTAAGCAGTGACAGCAATTTATTCATAATAAGCTATCAGGTTAACACTGAGTGCCTGGCAATAATTGTTGGCACTCAAAAGTTTGCATTAAATCCGGCCCCAATTTCACGAAAATACTTAAGTAAATACTTAGTAACATGCTTAACTTATTTCAACACTTGTCAGCCCCTTGCATGTATATTCATTTAAAGAATTAAACTTTTTCAGAATTGTATTTACCCATTTATCACAATTATATATACACTTGCAGGGATCACGTTTGAGGGCGACGCGGGCGAAATAGTCGCCGTATCCTCGGCAATTTTGCCGTGATCGCATAGAAAAGCGAAAACAAAGTCGCTCTATTTTTTCGTAAACACGGACAATGTATTCGAGTGTCAATCTTGATACCGCACCGCCCCCTCCCTACCGTTCGTTAAATCCGCTTTCATTGGTCAATAAAAAACAGCCAATCAAAAGCGGCGAGACAATATAGCGATTTAAAGGTTGACATGTGCTTTTTGACATGTGTAATGTTAATAGTTGAGTAAACACCGATTATTTAAATGGATGAGCATTGATTGGGAACAATATACACATGCTTACATTTAAACTGGCTGTTAAGATGCCAGTATTTAAATTTCTTTGATCGTATTCACACGTTTTATTGACAGTAAAGAATATCTGACACTGCTTGTTCAGTTGTTGACCGTTTGCTGCATTTTTTTTATCTCGGTAATCAATTCATTAATCGGTGATGAAAATCAGTAGGAAAAAGAGTTTTAATAAAATATTTTATGCAATCCATTGCTTTCACTGTAAAAATGTTAAAAAGCTCGGAAGGAACCCACAGAACATAATATCCTCAAGAATGTTTTTAATGAGAAAGAATTTTAAAAGTTTGTTTTATGCAGTTGTATGAAAGGGTTACTGATATTACCCCCCCCCCCCCCCCCCCCATTAAACGTTATCACTTCTCCCTGTTGTGAAAAACTTCTCCCTAATGTCTCTGGAGGGGAAGTCCTTCCCCTATGAGTCTGGGCTAGCGTGATCCCTGCACTTGTTAGTATTTGTGCAGAAAATGTTGTTTTTAGCAAGTAATTTACACTAAGTAAATTCTTAAGATTCTTAAAATGTACTCAAATGAATTTTTGCTCAATCTGACTTGCATTTAGTATTATAAAATTATGATATTTTTGTTCTTTCAACATGATAATTTCATCAAAAAAATATACTATTGTTTCAAATGACAACAAGAAACATTATTTTTAGTGACAATAACTTCAAAAAACTCACTTCAACAACAAAAGCCTGGTGTTAAGACAGACATGGTTGTTGTTTGTTTTGGGGCTTTTTTTGCTCATTCAGGTTATTTTGAACACGAATTCAAGCGGTCCTATTCAGTGCTTAAGAACTGAATTAACTTTCAATGCTGTGTTGATGATTTTAAGTCGGATTTTCTTGTTGACGACCCAATGTTGGATTTATAATTTAAATGTCCCTCTAAACGTGCGTAAAAATGTTTGAGTTATCCAAATGATTTGGATACACATGTTTGATAGTCTCTAATTGTAGAAGATACGCAAAGCAAGTGCCACCAAGCTAAAATATTTGCTGTAGAGTGTCTCATTTTCGTGTAAGATTTAAAAGTAGTTCTTTGTAATGAATGTCAATTGATGTTTATTTAAAAAAAAGGACGTTGAACAAAATATTTTTATATCTTGATTTTGGACTTTATATAAATGTGATACTGTTGCTCAGTACAGCCAATGGAGTTACTTTTCTAGGTCATAATTGTACTGTCTGGTATTTACTGTTTATTTCTATAGTGGTTATTACTAATTGATGTAAAATCATGAAAAAAACCTCAATTTTGTCATAATTTTGGCAAGCTCTGGAAAAATTAAAAAAGTACTTTTTTATGTTCACGTGTAGGTAGTGATTGGACGTGTTATACACAGTAGAACCATAGATTGCAGACTTTATCAGATACATATGAACTTCATTTCAGTCTGAACATTTTGGACTTTAAACTTAAATTTAGTGTTCCTTTTAAATAAGAAGAATTTAGGAAACATATCAGTAAATTACAAAATCTAACATTTGTAAAGCTTTAGTATTTTCACTCTAATGAAACTTGTGAATATTGATCTCATTCCCACAAAAATGGCCTGTAACTGGTTTACTGGCTACAGGGTTCAATGTTCTTAAACACGTGTATTGTTTTACTTTGTTGTTTTCGCATTATGGTGGACCACTTTTTCACTACAGTCCATATATAAGAAAACGTTCTTGCAATGTGTTATTTCAGATCACTAGTGTTATATGTGAAGGGTGGAGGGCTGGTATTGATTGGATCGGTATGTGTGTATGAAATTTTAGACGGGAAATATACCTTCACACTTGTTGGACATAGTTCTTTCAAGTTTTGAATATGTAAAACCAAAAAAATGTTACAGAAATGATAAGACTTTGAAGTGGTAGTAATCCGTTTCTTGCCGCAACCGGAGAAAAGTAAAGGGAGAAAAATATTGGGATTTCAAGAACTTCAGTCGTTGGTATTTAGTAAAGACAGCACTTGATTGTTGTCCTGACCAAATGCTGTGTTTTTTGGAAGTCACAGTATCTTATGTGGATTCTTTTCATGCAGCATCTTAATTTAGATTTTTAGTCTTTCACTCCTCATTTTCATGTTTTTATCATCCCCATTGTTTTGTATCATATATTAAACTGTACAATTGTAATTGTTTGCTTTTGTAGGTCAACAAAAATGACCATGAAATAAAATCATGTGCAACACATAAATTTTCCTTGTTTTTAGCTCACCTGGATATAAATTGCTAGTGGTGAGCTATTGTGACTGCTTGGTGTCCATCATCTGTCGTCAACATTTGCCTTAAAAGACATCTCCTAAACCACATAGCATCAACCAAACTTTGCTAGATTGTTCCTTAGATGGTCCTCTACCAAAATTGCTGAAACAGTTATGCTCCACTGCACAAGATGGCAACCAGGGTTAAAAATAGAAAAATCTTTAAACATTTCCTCTTTAACCATTGATCAAATTTCAACCAAAATATACAGGATTGGTCCTTTGATGGTCAACCACAATTATTGCTCTGACAGCTCCACTACACAAAATGGTCACCAGAGCTAAAAATAATAAAACCTTCAAACAACATCTCCCCAGCCACTTGTCAAAATTTACAGGATTGTTGCTAGGATCGTCTTAACAGTATTCAAACTTCACAGGATTGATGGCTGGATGTTCCTTTACTCAATGGTTCCACTCCCCTGCTCATAATGGCCGCCAGAGCTAAAAATAGAAAACTTGAAACCACATCTTAACCACTGGGCCATCTTCAGCAAAACTTCACACGATTGTTCCTTAAACATTGCTCATCTGGTTCTACACTGCACAAAATATGGCCACCAGAGCTAACAAAAGAGAAACCTTTACACAATATCTCCTTAACCACAGGGCTAGAATTAATCAAAATTCACAAGACAAGTCACACCATTAATCTTTGCTGCACACAATGGTTAAAAACAGAAAATCAGGAAACATCATCTTAACCACTTCACCCTTTTCAGTCAAATTCCCCAGTGGTCCACCACCAAAAGTTTTTCAAAACAGTACCTTCAAATGAAAACTTAACTACTGGGCGTGTCGCTTGGGTGGTCTACAAAAATTGCTGGCAGAGCTCTGCTCCAATGCACAATTGTCTTTATTTTACGGAACTATGCAGATCTGATCATGTATCAACAGACTTTCATTACTTTGAATGAAATACAAATTTTGAACTGTTCAAAAGTCAAGGCCACTCTTTGGGACAGGACAAGGAAAGTTGCCATGTCACTGGAAGAGTTACGCTTTAATCATTTTTACAGGCGTTTTTTGCTCTGTACTTTACTTCTATAGTGGTAAGATACAAGTTGCGATCTCCTTGTGCTGTACATTTGTGCCAATTCATTTGAAAATCATTCAATATACAACGGTTACAATCCAGACATAAACACGACTTGTGCATATAAACATGATTCTTAAACCTGCGACATCGACCTTCAAGGCATGGATGCACGACTTCTGTACATCTGCTCCACAATAATTAATGTGCCATATTTTTTAATACCATGCATGACCGACTTAACATGTATACACAATTCCATTACCTTTAAACTCAGTATGACCTAGACCTTTTTTGATGTGCTAATCATTTCTGCAGTTATTTTGAAATCCTTCAATGCTTGACAGAGTTACAGTTGGGACACAAATGTGTGCGTATATACAGGATTCTATTACATTTAAACTCAGTGTGACCTTGACCTTTGAGGTAAGGACATTGGTTTTGCATGCATGTTGTCTTCATGCGCTGAACATTTATACCATGTTATATGAAAATCTCTTTATACATGACAAAGTCAAAGCCTCGACACGAAAAATTGGAAGGGCGGACACATGGATGGACTGAGCGAATTTAATATGCCCACCTCTGAGGGCATAAAAAGGAGACTTGGATATAACAAAACACAATGCACATTTTATAGCATTTTATTTGCCAATGATGCTTTTTATATCTAAGTATAGAAGATTGCTGCAGCTACAAGCAGAGATAGGGAGAAAAATGGAAAATTCATCACAGCGAAATATACGAATTCTTGAAAGTACGAGAACTATTGTCTCACTGTTTGATATTCAAATGCAAACATTTTTTACAGTGTGCTACTCGCACCCGTTTTGACAATTATTACTCAGTCTGATAATACACTTACTGATCAGAAATTTTAACATTCAAATAAAACTGTTAATACTTAAGTGAAATATATCATTGTTAGCATTCACTTCTTCATTTAATGCACAGTTCATTCAAATTGCTTAACCAGTAAGACTGCTACATTTTGTTTAAATATTAACGATCATCAAATTTCACTTATAAATTAAATCTAACCATTTAAAGTATGTTTTACATCAATGAAGTTGTTTTCAAAAAGCAATTTTCTAATTTTGTCCTGCAATACAAAACTAAAGCTTGAAACAGCTATAATCTATACATATCAAAGTTGACCTACATTTGTTACGTGGCCGATTTTCTGTAAAAATAGTTCGCAGACAAATATATTTAATACTGTGCAAACAAAGAATATTTGTCTTTGCATTCAAAATTTTTTTATCAAACATTCTTAAGAAATTGTTAATAATTGATTTGTACAAATGTGAAATTTTGTAGCAGGCAACACTTAAGCGGTCATAATTGATTTGTACAAATGTGAAATTTTGTAGCAGGCAACACTTAAGTGGTCATATTTGTTCTGCTAATAATAAGTTTTTGCATAAGAAAGTAATCATTAAATGCCACAAAAAAAGAATTAAAATGGAGGAAAGCTTTGATCTGGTGCAGCAATTTGATAGCAGACGGCAAAACAAAAATATTAAAAATTAAAAATATCACGTATATATAGCAGTATGTAGTACACTGGTAGTCTGGTCTTACAAATTTGAATATAAATAGTTACACTTAGCTATACATAATACACAGAAATAAGCAAGAAAATGCATGTAGTTAGCAAAACTAGCACAATACATGGAAAAAAAAAACATGGCAACAACAAAATGCTCTATCACTCCATTAATATATCAAATATCGAGCTTTTTAGCTTACAAATTTAATGACAGTAAGTTAAAGAAATGAGCTTTGATTATATCCTCATGTATGTACAGTGTGATCATGGCTTGCTATATCACTGAAAACACCTCTAAATAGTTAATGGAATGGTCCAAATTGAAAAGGAACAAATCCATTCTAAAAAATACCAACAATACAACTTGTCTCTTCAGTGCAACGCGACCGATTCTCTTATATGAAAAGTATGAATGTTGCGATCTTGTTTAACTGAAGCAACAAAATTTATCATTACTACATTTATCATTATCATAACAGTAACATTGTGTTCCACAGTACTAATCACATGCAAAAATTGTCATGCTCCAGTGAATGAATAAACTCAATAGTGCCTACATAATTTATTCGAAAATGTTTATACCATTTTAAATCTCAGTACGCACCAGGACTGGAACTATAGTAGCATCACAGGTGAGCTACAAAGAATCATTTACGAGGGGTGACCCAAAGTATTGTGATGCGCACCAGCTCACTGGGTGTGTATGCATAAAAACAAATATAGAAACTAATATATTTATTGCTCTCGATTAATACTGCTAGCAAAAACTTATATTTCTGCAGCACATGACAAAATTTAAGAAATCTTACTTCATGTATTTAAGTTACGAGGATTTTCTACGATACTTTGAGACACCCCTTGTGCTTCAATGGAGAATGGTACTGGCCCACATAAAAAGTTGTTTTGATTCACAATCTATCACAAAAATATACATCGCCTTACATGACTTCCTGTACATCACTTCAAGTAGTATCTTAAATACTTTATTTCCTTTAACAAACTTAATGCTGGATGATTCTGAAGTGTGGGTGGATAAGTTTCTGAAATAAAAGTGACACTATTTGTTAATAGTTTTTCCATAAAATCATGACAGTCACCTTAGTTTATGTAAACAAGTCCGTTGTTGTTGTTGTTGTTGTTGTAGGAGTTCAAACTGAATTTTTGGACATTTTATCAGGCGGGCATATTCCTAACAATCTGTTCTGGGAAGGACCAGAACAAGACGCCTATCCTCCACAAGAAACTGTCAACTTTCTCACATAAACATGATCAGTAACAGGACTCAAACCTATGACCCTCAATCAAAGACAAGTTACAGTGATTCAGGGACTCGACCACAGACGCAGACTAAATAAGCTCTTCTTTCAGTTTAGAACTTGAAGTATGAATTGCACTATACATCTCATATATACAAACAGTCGTAAGAAATTGCATAATATAATTTATTAATGTATTGCTGGCAAGATGATGTCAGAAAGGTACAGTGACACTCAACAATTACATTTCACTTTAACACGCTAAATTTCTAAAAATGACTCGTCTGTCTTCCAGTTCAAGCAGTACTGTTTTTACTGACTGAATAGTGAACAGCGGAGACCATGATCGGACTGCAGCGATGTGTAGGCTAATCATGATCTACATCGGTCGCCAAGACAGAATTCATTTGCCGCCAGCAGGTTTAATGGTTAAATACTCAACATTTATGAAATACATCCAATATGGTTCCCTCTATTAGTGTATCCAGTAAAAGGAAACTAACACAGTGTGTCAAAGGTGTCAATAAATTAAGATGCATTCAAAGGATTGCTTGTTGTGTTTCTACAAAAACAACACAAACACCCTTTCCAACGTAGTAAAATGTCAATATTACTGTTTTATGGAAAGCCTTAGAAACCAAGTTCCATAAGGGCATATGCTGAAATGTCTCCTTTAATACCTAAACTTGCCGAGGATGTATTTTCTTGTGCATACCTTAGGCACAATGTTGTCGAAAAGAAACTAGACTTTCATCTTTGCATACAATATTCGAAAAGACTTTTGAAGGTCACGTCTGCAACCTATACTGTATACAAAATATAAAATTAGGTAAGTTTAGAGGGTCACCGATGTAATCTTGAATGTGTACATATCAGGGCTCAATTAATAAAAAGGGGCCCACTCAATGCAATTTTCGAAATAAGACTTCGTCCCAAAACTATTTCTCACCACTTCCTGAATGGCTTATATAAATATATCATGATTTCAGACATAGTATTTGAACAAAGCTGGCTAAAGATCCAGTCTGAAGCAGTGGGTTTTAATGTACGTGAAACATAACACAAGATTTCATAAATATCTAAAGAATATCATTCATCCGGTAGGTACAAATTTATTAAATACGTCATATATTCTTAAAGCAAGTTTAGAATGTCACTGAATCTATCCTGATCTCATTCCCTTGACTGTTTACACATTCAGTCACTGTTCTCGAATGACAGACATGTACAATGTACACGCATAATCATGGCTGTTTTACATAATGAATGACAATAAAATACAATGAAAAATAAGGCAGCAAGAATTAATTTACATATGAAATTGACTGTAAAATCAAATGAATTTGTTCATGATTTGATGGTAACAGCATCACTGGATTTTTCTGAATATCAAAAACTATACACATGTATACACACTCGTAGCATTCATACCTAATTGCTGAATAAGTTCATTGATTTTATCCACACATGTAACATCTCATCACATTTCTATAATAATTAATTCTTCAGTAGTCATTAACAAATCAATTTTTGAGACAAATTACACATTATGCCAATAATATCCAAATATTGAGCATATTAAACCAAGGGAATTAACTCTTGTTTACTTGCTGAATCAAAGAGAGATCACTCAATAATCACATGCATTCAAAAATTGATGACAAAAAACAATGAAAATAAAAATGCCTAGGCTAGAATCAACAAAAATGTACATCTAACATTGATAGTATAAAAGCTATGCAGTAGCACCCTCCGGCTTGTCGCCTTGCCATTTCTTCTTATACTGCTGTCGTCCAAAACCTTCGTCATAATTTCCTTTGCGTGCGAAAAGCTGCTTAAAGTGGTTCACACAGTATATAACACCTTCATTCATGCTGAACGTTTTGGGCCTGAAAATGAAAGATAAAATAAAGGGTTTAACTCATCTGAAGAAATGGAAGAATTGTTTGCAATTTCTCCAAGGGAGACCAAATGAAATGTACATATTTGTCCGATGTTTCACTCATCCAAATATTAGCTTTCAACCTCTTTTTCAGGCTTTCAGTAACATTCCAAGATTTTTTAGCCAAACTTTCCAGTTTTTGCTGTATGTAACTGACAACTTCCCAATATGCAGCAATAAGAGGGCCAAGATGGGCTCTATATTGCTCACCTGGCTACCATTGTCTATGATACAAGGTCAACAATCATGTTGCAGAAAGGGTCAATTTTGACTTGGATCTTGATTTAAACACTATTCGTAGAGGTCCATCACACAATGCTACATTCTGAATATATAAGCCCTGGGCCTTGTGGTTTTTTGAAGTTTTCCTTATATAAGCCTATGTGAAATAAAGTGACTCCACGGGCAGGGTCAATTTCGACCTGGGGGTCATGATTTTAACAATCTTGGTAGAGGTCAACTAGGCAATGGTACAATCATACCAAATACCCAAGGTCTTAGTTTTGTTGTTTCAATAAAGATTTTTAAAGATTTCCTAAAATTTAATAAGCTATGTAAAGTCAAGTGACTCCCAGCACAGGGTTCATATTATATTTGACCTGGGGGTCATGATTTGATCAATCTTGGTAGAGGTCCACAAGAAAATACTACAAGCCACATATCTCAACTCTGGGACAAAGTCTTCACTTTCCATTGTACATGGAATGGAATTCTTTGAACAGTTTTGGCACAGAGCTTCATGCAAGGAATATCCCTGCCAAGTTTCATCAACAATGGCTTAGTGGTTTCAGAGATGTTGTTTAAAGTAAATGGTGGACAGATGTACAACGTACACTTGAGGGTGAGCAATCCTAATATGAGCTAAAAAGATTTGGATACAATGCACATGGAACCCCATCCCATCCTGCATGTCAGCTGGGAATGCAACTCATGAAGGACATTTAGGAAGAGTCACATTTTGGATAGATAATGAACACTGATCTGTCCTGGGTTGTTACAGAAGTGGTGAAATATCTAATGATTGTGAACTACCAAAAAATAGTTTTTCTACATCCAGGTCCAAATATGTACATATACATGTATAATTATGATACCTGACCAAACTAAAGATGATTCTATAGCTGTTCATGTACTATGGAAAGACAAAGACTTGTTGACAACTTTAAAGCCACATGATCACTCCAACTTTGGTAAGATGAAATAATGATTCTTTTAATACTGATAGAATAATGATAGAGTTCTGTTTTTTTTGTACAAAAAACAGTAAATTTCACTGGTAATGCATCTGTTTTGGTAATACATGTACAAGTGCTATGAGCAATAAGATAAGACTTTATTTCTACCATATGTGATCAACTTATAAAATCTAGCACATAATTTATCAACTTGTCCGGTTTTTTTAAGCGCAGAAATATTTAATGGTTGCATTAACTGTGATCATGTGCCTTTAAAACAAAGTAAATATAACCTGTAATTTAGATTTAGAAATTCAAAACATACAAAAAAACATTTGGTAGCATATTATTACATTTTTTGCTACAAACTGTTTTACACTTAATTAAAAAATAGTTTCACACATTACAAACTTACCTGCCACATCAATGGGCTGAAAATATCTCAAGAACATTTATGTACAAATAAAAAAATATGTCTGTATAATTATGATCAAAAGGGAACTCACGCCCAGAACTCACGATGCAGGTGTTAAGAGCATGCAGTAAAAAACACAGAACACATTAACTTACCTTGTTAACAGTGGATTTCTCTCCATCAACAATTTCACTTTTAAAATTTCATTGACTAGACTTTTGAATGCCATACAGTTATGAAAGAATTTATGTTTTATAATTTCTAAAAGATTAGAACCAGTAACCTTGCTCTTTAATTCTTACAAGGGCAATTTAAAATGGGTTATTACAAAATATAATATTCTTCTTTCAGACATCGTACCAGGTGCATCAGAAAAACTTATAATTGAAGATTGTTTATTGATTAGGAAATAATAGAATGACTGATTGTTCCTTTCCAACTGATCTGCTTTCCCAGTACATATGAACAGGTGTCACTTGACCTTTCTCATTCTTTTTACACCCCATTCCATTCCAATACTTACAATCACTGTTGGCAACAAATCTTTTCTGGTATATTTCCAAGATCAGGTACTTACCTTTTTCTCACTAAATACCAAAACACTGTCATAGTTAGCATGTACAATACAAACATCTACTGCCATGCCAAGTGACAAGTGAATGGCGTCTGCTGCGGTACACATCTGCTGCGTACTGCGTCTGCTACACTGAAGGCAGTGTCGCTAACCATGCTACGCAATGTGGCAAGTAACTACCAGCATAGATTTGGCAGCAGCTTTCACATCAAAAGCATTCACAACATTTAACAGCAGTTAGTAAAGGGGCAGAAGACAAAAACACGCATAAGACAAAAAACTCAGGGCTCACACTGCTTTACATGAAACATGCAAATTTATGCAACAAATTCAATTTGCAAATGGAATGCATCTCAAAAGCAAGCAGAAAAATAAATGCAATCTTTCTCTTCCCTTTTCAAAGCAAAAAAACACAAGTCAAACAAAGTTTTCTGAAACCAAATATTGTACTTCAAGAATTTTCGTTTTCATGTAAATCTATCGGATGAGCCCTAAGTCGGCAAAATCAATCTAGAGTATTAATCTTACGTTAATCGTGCACTACAATGCGAGCATTTGAAGCAATTCTTATGATAAATATGGCCGTTCATCTCGAGTTTTTCCATTGCATACACGGTTTTCTGACATGCTGCACACTTTTCAGTTTGTACGACTTTGAACATTCCTTTTTCCTGTGTAAGTAAAACAACACAACATAAGAATCACACTCAAAATAAAGAAAAAAATATCGCAATACTGTGAAAATTTGTAACGTTCAGATGTCTGCACAAAGCCTTTTCGTCTTCAACTGTTAAAAAAAACAACATTTGTTTGCCTTAATTTTCAGAATTTTCTGTTTCTTTTACTTAAATCAACTTGAAATTTAAACAGGGGAGCAAACCAAAACTTTAAATCATGATCAACAATAAACGTTACTCAGTTAGTAGAAAGACATTTCACTGCATCTATAAATAGTATCCTACTAAATCTACAGACTAAAATGTTTGGAATGACTATTGCTTTCACAGTATTGCCAAAACCGCTAAAAGCAAAAACATTTCTGCAGTCGAAATAGAAACTGACGCAAATAATAAGACGTTTTTCCTCTACAAAATGTGAGCAATAAACGATATGTCTGCTGCAAAAAATTTGAAGTGATTATTTTAGTGCTAGTGTTTGTTTGTGTACTCTAGAATACTGTATTCTATGACTATTACCAACTTCTCTTATCCTAAAAGATCAGTAAAAAGAATAATTTCAATATAATTTTGGGGAGACGTACATAAAAAAATTTAAGGTATAAGAAGATCAACAACAACTGAAAGAAGAAACTATCTACTCCAACGTGGACACGTTCACCAGTGAGGTGAAAGCAATGATCCCCGAGCATGCACCAGTAAATGAGTTGGGTGGTAGAAAAATTTTCAAATTTCCAACTTTCTAGCAAATAAAAAACAGAACAGTTTCCTGCTAAGGTCTGAGCAAAAGTTAATCCTACAAGAGTTCATAGCTCCATTTTAAACAGTTGATCTGTTGCTGATAGCAAAGACAATGGTGACAAATAATGGAGGCAGTGCATGTGCTTGTTATGATGAGTATGAAGCTGATGATGATAAAGATGATGATGATGATGGTGATGTTGATGATGATTATGATGATGATGATGGTAATGATGATGTTTATAATAATGATTAAGCTGATGATGATGATAAAGCTGCTGCTGCTGATGATGATAGTGGTGGAGGCTATGGTGAATCCTTATTTCTATCAACAACCGATATATATGAACCTTACAAATACAGCAACAGTATGAAATGATATTGAAGTTTAAACACAATCCTGTACTAACTACAACCACTCAAAATCCTGTACTATACTACAACCACTCAAAATCCTGTACTATACTACAACCACTCAAAATCCTGTACTAACTACAACCACTTAAAATCCTGTACTATACTACAACCACTCAAAATCCTGTACTATACTACAACCACTTAAAATCCTGTACTATACTACAACCACTCAAAATCCTGTACTATACTACAACCACTCAAAATCCTGTACTATACTACAACCACTCAAAATCCTGTACTATACTACAACCACTTAAAATGAAAAATTAACATTAAGCAGACCACATGAAGAATGTTTCAAGACCACAAACAAAATGGCCAACAAGGTTCAAATCAATAACTATAATAATATTTCATGTCAGACCGCTGTTCTTAAGCTACTCCCAGCATTTTGATTACAATTATAAACTGGTATCCTTCATGAAGCATGTAATATATATGTGTTGAATATAAGTAACCCATCATAAAAGATAACCATATAAAAATGTTTTCCGACACTAGCGTAGACATTCTGCATAGTCATTCTGACTCGAAAAGTGAGCCTTAGTCAAATTGGACAACGATACTCAGTAAGTGCAATCATATACATGATATATACAGTTCCTTTTATCAAACTAAACAGTGCAAGATTAGTGTGCAAGTTGTTCCTTACAGTCAAAGTTTGTAATTATACAGTTTTGGAACATCTCTACAAGTTTAGACTGCTCGAGGATGCAGGTTCGAGTTGTGTTTGGGTACCATGCTGCGTACCCTTACTTCCTTTCCTTGATGCAGACTCTTTAAATTGAATCAAGCTTCAAAGATTCTTCCTGAGGTTAAATTTAACTTGCATAATTTAAATAAATAAAGGAACTGATCATTCTTTGAGTCAGCTGTCAAGCCTAGAAGCAACTTAATGAACTGTTCCCACAAAGGAGATGAGTCAAACTCAACTGTGCAAACACTGCAACCCCACAAATGACTGGACCTTGAAACTGTACTGTTGACTCATCAGTTAATGTCAATTTCAAAATCACTGCAAATTATCGTAATTTTTTCAAGGGATTTAAATAAATTCGAATTCACGAATAAATTACCGGATACTGTGACAGATGTCTACATTGACATCGTGGTCATACACCAAACGCCGACCTTAATCATAGGGTAGGTAACAATCGTACATTCATCCGAATGATTCAACACACGCACAGACACTTAATATCCGGCTTTATTTCAGTTTCGCTTTTTACTTGAAACATAATAGTATTTTAATGATGACTATACCCTAACTCAAAAGTGATGACAGGTCAAGCCTACGGTGTCTACTTGAAATTAATTACTTTTCTATTACAATGTATATGTCGCCTACTGAACATAAAAAAGTCATCCTGTTCTATGAAAACACAGTCTCAACTGAGGTTTCAAGCTAGGAATGTGAAAACTTTGAAAGTACCATATTAAAGTGTAGTCTGATGGTTAGATTAAAGGTCTCTCAATATGTGAAAATTAATGAAATTTTTTTTTTCAAGACAAGACAGACAGACATCAAGGGGCCAGACCCCATGCTTATGAAACCTTTTTTCATCCTCCACTGAGCAAGCAATTTAACTTCTAGCACTGACCACATTATAAAAAAGGAAAGAGCTTAAGTTTAAATGTCACTTTAGATTTTTACAGAATACGTTTGACAAAGAAATTACTAAATGTTACAGTATTATATTGATCCAAAGTCTGATGAGCATGAGAAATGTTGTATCAGCTAAGTAAGGCCCTGTATTTTTCAAGTTTGAAATTTTTACGGTATATTTAAAAAAAAAATCATTTTTAAAAGCAACTATTATTAAAGTGAAACATGACAAAATCATTGTAGTCTCTCACATTAAGTCCCTACATAATACCTCTTTTATTATTCTTCTATTTTGTGATTATATTCCCACTTATTTCTTACTAAATTCCCTCCCTTTGCTGCAAAAGAAAAGGGCTGAAAGTTTTAATGAAATATATTACCATCTGACCTAGTGGTAAGGCTATATTCTTTCAGGTGGAACTACTATATAACAATTATTGAAATCAAAGTTTGTCCAGGTGTTATATCTTTCTGTTTATTAAATCGCAAACAAAGGGAATACAGATCACTTGTAATTGCTTACATGACCTAGTAATTTGTTTTGCAATCTTTGACGGTCCTCAAAAACAGCAAAATACTGCTTTTTCTGAAGTTAACTGCACATGTTTCTTTCGGAAAATCATTCCATATCACTATTTCTCTATAATTTGC
The DNA here is from genome assembly GCA_022818135.1 of Saxidomus purpurata. Taxonomy (NCBI): domain Eukaryota; kingdom Metazoa; phylum Mollusca; class Bivalvia; order Venerida; family Veneridae; genus Saxidomus; species Saxidomus purpurata. The sequence goes on from JAFMSR010000010.1 coordinate 29,330,720, forward strand.
AATTAAAATAATGAATTTCAATATTGATCCATCTGGCAAAACTATTCATTACCATTTCTAATTTTCATGAAGACTGGAAAAACTGTTCATTACTATTTCTCGCTGGGACACAGTGTTACTAGTTCAATAATACGGTTATTACTGCAGTGGCGAGTAATGGTATGGTATATCAATATGGGGAAAATATCGTCGTTCGCACGTCCCAAATCAATCCTAAGTGATTGATCTCCTGTACATAATGGGAAGTCACTATACATTACAATGATGTGTCATATTCCATCATAATAATTATGCCAGTCATATTTTTATTTCTTTTTCTGCATGAGTGACATTCTGACCAGCAATTTTAGTGGTGCACTGATTCCGATTCACTTTTGATAAAACATCTGAAGAATTTACAGACAGAATGGTATAACGTTAACCCGATATATCATTTTTAAGACAGGAAACTGGAGCCACTGTCTCCATTTTTTTTATTTTGCTAAGAAATCACTTAGTGTATATCAGCGGTACATCTTACATGAAATGTCAAATCAATTTAAAAGTAGGTTTTGAATTTCATGGGGAATATATTTTCATGGTATACATACTATGTAACTGATCATAGATATTATGTGTACTATACGAGGGGGGGAAACCATACAGAAACATTTCACATCACTATAACATAAATATCTGCTCAGTCACTGTTTTTAACATGTGGTTTCACTTACTAAGGAAGACATGAAAATCAAAATGTTTGCACGCAAACACTCCTACTTTAGTCAGTGTATACGCTAGTACAATATCCGCAGTATAGGACGGTTATATACATGAAACATTTTAAACCTTAGATTAATTGTATTTTAACAAACATAATGTAAAAACGTAGGCGGGTCAGCAATCCGCTAATTCTTAAGTTGACATAATGAATTAAAGTGCCCGAGTGCTGTGTCAAAAAGAAAACACAAAAGTTCAAATGACGCTTAATCACACTGTGTAAACCACAACTATTTCAGAATTATTTTGTGATTTTTACATGTTTAATACACGAAGATGTAACTGACTAGTGTGCTATATACATGTAGATGATTTAAAAAGCTAACAGTTACTGCTATATTTTCTACGAAAAATTGCAAGTATGATCGAACAAAAAGTACACCATGAACTGCATATCCGATTAGTACCAGAGGGTCTGACAACAATGGGAGTACAGAAACTTGCACCTTCAACCTTCCTTATCAAAACCCACTAAACTGTGCTAGCATCAGGTTAAAACAGAGTAATCAGCAAACTCAGTACCAAGCATCAACAAACTTGGTACCAAACATCAACATCTGCGCAATAGTGAATGATATATTCAGCTATGTAATATGCAGATGTACCAACAATGTGAAAAATCCACTGAACTATCTATAGACTGAGTGGAAATACCAACTATGCAGAATATGCAGAACAACTATAAAAAGAAACAGAAAATATGGTGTTTTTTTTCAGTCTGCAAAATTTGCTCTGTACCCTGCAAATATACAAATACAGTTAAAATTCTTAATTTATTTTGCCAACTTGAAAATTGACTGTTACAGCTGTGCCTCATGGTCAAAGTGGAGTAATATTGTTCAGATCTTTAACACATGGTTAGTATCAGACAGCTAGCTGAATAATAAAAAATTCAGTCCATCTAACCAGCCAAACCTGAGACTAATTATTTTCAAATTTCTTGTGAGAATAGGGCATTTTATATCAGAATACTTTTATCTAAAATAGTATATTTTATCGTATATCCTGCATACCAAAAGTTGTATAAAAACAGACCTTCTTTTTTACTGGTGCTCCAAATAATGATATAGATTTCTGTATGGAGTTGTTGTTAGGTTCTGAGGCCCCAGCATTCTCCTTGTTCTCGTCTGCTACTGGAATCTGTTTTTCCTCTGTGAAACCATCATATCTCTTCTTATCTGCTACAGGAACTTCAATTTTCTCATTCTCAACAGGCTCTGCTTCCTCAGCTTTCATGTCAATTCCATTTTGTCTGCCTTGTAAAACTTCTGTGTTATCATCTTCCTTGTCTTTCTTGAACTGAACTTCCACACTTACATCTACCATTTCGTTTGGAGAATCCCTCCCAGTGTCCTCATTTCCCTGAACTTCTACGCTATCCTCTACCATTTCGTCTGGGGAATCCCTCCCAGTGTTCTCATTTCCCTGAATTTCTACGCTATCATCTACCATTTCATTTGCAGAATCCCTCCCAGTGTCCTCATTTCCCTGAATTTCTACACTATAGTCTACCATTATATCTGTGGAATCCCCAACCGTGTCCTCATCCCTGTCAGCATTTTCTACCTCTTTAACTCCCTTTGCTTCAACATCCTCCTCACCGTCATTTGTCTCACTTTCATTCTCCTTACCATTAACATTTCTTTCATCAGTATTTTTATTTTTATCATCTAATTCTTCTATTACTACATCAATATCCCAACTGCCTAAGACTCCAGATTCCTGATGTGTATCTACTGTTTCAGCTTCTTGAGTGTTTTCAATCTCCATTTTCTGTTTTCTTCCCTATTTGATTATTTCAGTCAAATATTTCCTTGTTGTAGTTCTAGTTATTCAGATATATCTTGCAGTGAAAAAAGGTACGACACAACAGCAAAAACGTACTGTATTCAAAAATGACTGGAAACAACACCAAAATACCTAGAAAGAAGAATCAATCCGCAAAGCAGATTCCTTTGTTATTTGTATTGTCCTTTTCTAAAACTACAACTCTACGAGTGACTCATGCAACATCAGCTGTGACAGGATTTGAAATAATCAATAGAGAAACACAGAGAGTTGAAAATCCAGTCAAATGCTCAAAAGTTCGCTGAAGCCTAAAGAATTGTCCCACTGAAATATCCACACAGGTCAAAATAGTCAAACTGTCCTATAAGTTATGATTGATTTCCTGTATATCTGACAGTAACACAGCGTGACATATATACAGCTCTATATTGGTGTATAACACTGTACATTACCGCCATAAACCGTATAAATGTATTTTACATGAACTCAGCCACGTGTATAATAAAGCTATCCAACTATAGCATAAATGATCCTTTAAACTGCTATTGTGATAAAACCTTACACAAAAGAAATATTTTTACAAGTCAGCACATTGAAATGTGTCTGGTTTCATTGAGCAAATCTCAATGACTGACTGCTAGTTTTGTTTCTTGGGGGTTTGTGTGGAGGAACGACTCATCTATAAAGGCCGATACAAAACTAAATGATGGTTTACGTGTATGTAGAAAGTAAACTTGTGACTAAAGATCTAAATTCAGTAATTGCAGAGACTGTTCACACTTAGTTTAATCATTTATAAGCCGGAAAATCCTTTTAGTTTAATTAACTACACAGGTTATAGTAAATTGGCTAAAGGCAGAGAGGTCCTTTGATGCCTTATATAATTTACCTGATCACTTTTTACAGGTAGAGTGTTGAAAAAAATTAATCAGGCATGATATGACAAGGCAGGCAGGTGTGAAAACACAGGTCTGAGATGTTATCTTCACAGATTAATGCTGATAGTCATTATACATTGTACATGATGTTACTATGACAATCATATAATTATATAAGAGGAAAGTCACATACAATCAGAAGTAAAACATGACAAATCGAAAATCTGGCTGTGAATAGGCTGACAAATATTAAAGGTGATTATAGCTATCATTAAACCAATCTCATGGTTTTTGGTCACCAAATAAGGCAATGTATTAAACAACATTTGTCATCAATTGTGCACAAATGGTGCTATGATAATAAGGGACTTAAAACCCAAAACATGGCACCACTACTTTCTGTAACATTTTATTCTCAATCAAAGAGGGACAGTCAATTTCTTAACAAACATCTTACAACTTCCACACTAAGTCTTCAGAAACCTCTACAGAAGTGGACAAAAGTGGTTCTGTGATTCTCTGTCCGTTACTTCAGATGGACAGCAAGAATTAACAGGAGGGCCAAGATGGCCCTATATCGCTCACCTTGGTACAAGTCCACTTGCCTGGTGGAAGATCACTAGATAATGTTATATACCAAATAAGTTTTCCTATATACGCCTTTGTAAAATAAATGATCTCCCCCGGGCAAGGTCAATTTTGACCCCAGGGGCATAATTTGAACAAACTTTGAAGAGGTCTACTAGGCAATGCTACATGCCAATTATCTATGCTCTAGGCCTTGTGGTTTTAGAGAAAAAGATTTTTAAAGTTTTCCCTATATAAGCCTATGTAAAACTAAGTGACCCCCAGTACGGGGTCAATTTTGACCCGGGGGTCATAATTTGAACAAACTTGGTGGAGGTACACTAGCCAATGCCACATGCCAAATATCTAAGCTCTAGGCCTTGTGGTTTCAAAGAAGAAGATTTTTAAAGTTTTTCCTATATATTCCTATGCAAAACTAAGTGACCCCCCGTGCGGGGTCAATTTTGATCCGAGGGTCATAATTTGAACAATCTTGGTAGAGGTCCACTAGCCAATGCTACATGCCAAATATCTAAGCTCTAGGCCTTGTGGTTTCAGAGAAGATTTTTAAAGTTTTACCTACATTATTATTAAAGCCTATCTAAAACTAAGTGACCCCCCGTGCGGGGTCAATTTTGATCCGGGGCTCATAATTTGAACAATCTTGGTAGAGGTCCACTAGCCAATGCTACATGCCAAATATCTAAGCTCTAGGCCTTGTGGTTTCAGAGAAGAAGATTTTTAAAGTTTTTACTATATATTCCTATGCAAAACTAAGTGACCACCCCCGCGGGGTCAATTTTGATCCGGGGGTCATAATTTGAACATCTTGGTAGAGGTCCACTAGACAATGCTACATGCCAAATATCTTAGCTCTAGGCCTTGTGGTTTCAGAGAAGAAGATTTTTAAAGTTTTTCCTATATATTCCTATGCAAAAACTAAGGGCCCACCCACGTGGGGTCAATTTTGACCCGGGGGTCATAATTTGAACAATCTTGGTAGAGGTCCACTAGACAATGCTACATGCCAAATATCTAAGCTCTAGGCCTTGTGGTTTCAGAGAAGAAGATTTTTAAAGTTTTTCCTATTTGTTGCCATAGCAACCAGAGTTCTGCATGGAATGGAATTCTTTGAACAATTTTGGTAGAGCTTCATGCAAGGAACATTCCTGCATAGTTTTATCAACATTGGCCTAGAGGTTTCAGAGGAGATGTCATTTGAATCAAAATGTTGACGGACGACGGACAATCATCGATCAGAAAAGCTCACCCTGGCGTAGCCAGGTGAGCTAAAAATACAAAAAAGTCAAATATTACTCCACCTCAAACTACTTAAGTAATCAAAATCAACAATGCACATCACCAGTATATCACAATTGAATGTATAAAGTAGTGTAGAATAAGTTGCTTGATCAAATTACCAATGAAAAAACCTCAGAATATTTTTCTCAAGTTGTAATATCGATTATAAACAGCATTTAATAGTCAGATATCTGTTATAACAGTATAAACATATGCAACAACCACTGACTAGTATCCGCAAAACCTCGCCTTAAAAGACACAAAATCCACTAACACAAAATTTAAAGATGTGATACCCCCACAAAAATACCATTGAAACATAACATACCGCTACCCCAAAACTACTGCCTTAAAAGATAGGATACCTAAAACATGAACAAATATGATGCCTGCAAAAACTGTGATTCATGCAAAACTAGCATAGAACAATTCTATTCCCTAATACTACAAGAAACGATGTAACAATACACAAAGTGTAACAATACACGAAGAATATTTTAACTACAGCCTCTACAAAAATCAACCAATAAAATTCTACTGTCCACACACCTGACCAGAAACAAACAAAATTAACGTCAAAGTTTAACCACAAATTTATTATAATTTATAGCTTTTCAATTACAAGTGCTTTTCTAAGTGCTCCTTAATAGCTAGTTCAATAGTCATAATAGTGTCCAATACATACCATAATTATCCTAAATGACCAGCCTTTACAATTCCCTAAGCAATAATTATGACAGTATCACAGAGTTCAAATCTCAGTCAGCGTACAGCAAACATTGATCTACATGCCTTAGTCAGTGATTACATGTATGTAACAATCACTGCAATTAAGTGTCAAGACACTTAAGATGTCGATTTTAACCAATGAAATTTACACCACTTGTAGGCAGATCTTTTCCGGTAGCCGTATCATTTTCCTGCCAAAACTGAAAACACTTAAAATAAGCGGAACTAGGACACTAACAATGGTACGCCCATTACAATTTAGTAGATTATGATCAGAAAATTTTAAAATTTTAGTAATTTAGAGAAAGACCTTGAGGCCTATATAAAACTGAATGTTTTGTTTCTTCTGGTATTTAGGAGAAGCTTGTTTATAAGCACAACCCACATTCTTGTTCTTTCAGACTTTATAATATACAACATAATAATACTGAAGGAGTATAAAGTGCTAATGAACATTCCAGACAATAAAATCCAAAATAGCAGGGAAACAAACATATAAATGCAAATGTTTCACCTTCACATTTCCAAACTGCACCTGATTTTGTCAAAATTTTCGTCCTTCTTGTCTTCAACAAACCTTACTTGTCTTTGAAGATGATTCAAACTTTGTCAATAATTGTAAACTGACAAACAATAATAAGATCTGTATTTATAACCTTCTCTCTCATTAGATAACAGCTGGGAAACAAACTGAGTTCTGCTGTGCGAAAACCGACATCATTAAAACATACACATCAACCAGTCTTATTATCATACTTTGGTCAAATACAGTTTTAACCCCCTACCCTGGTGAATGGGAAAACAGTTTGATCATTTTTATCACAGATGGCTATCAAGACATTTCTGCACCCACCTGTACTGACATAACTTCCTCTAAACATATGTTACCTGAACATAAATGAAGTATAATGTATATGGAAAATTGATTCATGTATCTATTTCAAACTTATCTCCAACATGTAACACATCTACGTTACACGACACTGGGACATTTTTAACCAGATGCTGCAAATAACAGGCCTTAAGGTAAGAGGATCCTTTTGCAGGAGGGTTACGTGCTTGACCATTTATTTTCTCAGTCGAACATGGTCAACAACATCTCAAATGTAAATATCACAGTCTCACATTTCAGTATTATACACATTCCTGGTGAGTTATTGTATACTGGTCATGTATTTATTAAACACACTTGTACCTATGGTCTTATGCAAGGCAACACTGCACAAGAGTCCTCGGCATACATACCAGAACTGAGTATTATATTATCTGGTTCCTATATATCAAATTCAGTTGTTAACCCCTGACCAGGAGAACCTGATTTGTAATTCACATGGTCAATTACTTCTAAATTTCCCAGACCTGTTCAGCTTGTCTTGAAAGGTCTTTAAATGTAAAGTTTCTTGACTTTTCAGCCCTTGAACTTCCAAACAAATCTTGAGTTAATAATTGATTCATCAGGTCAGTTAGATAATGATCTACTTTTTTCAAAAGTAAGGGGAACAAATGCTGCATACTAATTGTTATTTCTTTCAATGTTACCTCCCTTGGATTCAGAAAATCTCTCTTCTGGTATTAGTGATGTTTATAAGTTTTTAACTATTTTCTACTGGTAGCTATTGTAGATCTACTAAATAACTCTACATGGTACAAGGTTATAGCACTGACAACCCTAAACTAATGTATTAAATTCTGAACACGATCCAGATCAATTTTACAAAGTCTTCTTTCTTCTGTCAACAAGGCTCCAATGACGTCATGACAATAGTCTTGCTTATTCAAAATCCATAGAAAATCATTACACCGATATAACAGAAGGAAGCATACAAACTTTTAACAGAAAAAATGTAATTAGCATATCAAAAAAATTTCACCAAAAAATATAAAAACTTAAAATACAAATATAAAGCAAAGTCTTATTGATAAACATTATGTATAATTTATATCTCTACCCAGTCCCTATAAAAATATTAACTATTTTCTTCTATAAAATGAGAAGACATGAAATCAAAGAAACTACACAGACAATACACTAAAACCTGCATTACAGAGCCAAAGAGATATTGTAAATATGGTAACTTTAAGCTAGCAGTTGCTAAACAAGACTTTAATGTATATTTACTTTTAAAGTAGGATTTTTAGAATGCATCAAAATTCGCTGACTCAGAGGCCAAAGGTTGTTCTTTCCAAGTGACCGTTGACACAGGTTCAAAAGCACACAGATTTGTTTTGGTCATTGCCGGAAACAGGATGATGTACAGCTTAGCCTGTTTAAGTGGTCGCTTAATAAACTGACCACTTGTCTTAACTCTTCCCCAATTAATTATCTAAAATATACTCATCCCTCTTTAACATGGTCATTGCCGGAACAGGATGATGTAGAGCTTAGCCTGTGTAAGTGGTCGCTTAATAAACTGACCACTTGTCTTAACTCTTCCCCAATTAATTATCTAAAATATACTCATCCCTCTTTAACATGGTCATTGCCGGAACAGGATGATGTAGAGCTTAGCCTGTGTAAGTGGTCGCTTAATAAACTGACCACTTGTCTTAACTCTTACCCCATTATCTAAAATATACTCATCCCTCTTTAACTTTGGACAGTATCATAATGATGTTCGAAGGAGTACTTCATGAAATTTTAATGACTGAATAGTGCACAGTGCAGATCATGATTAGACTGAGCAGAAGTGAAAGCTGATCATGATCTACACTGGCTGCTAAAGATAGAATTATTCATCATCAACTGGGTATGAGATAAGAAGCAACTTTTATGACATCGCAAGGTTTGAAACATTTTAGCATCTGCCTGCTTGAAGTGGCCACTTTTGATGCAAAAATTAGCTGGCTGTTTAATGCAGGTTTAACGAACGGGTTTCATCCATACTTCAATTTGATCCACTATAACTTAGAATCATTAACTGTGATAAAAATTATGATAAATGTGTGACTCTTTCTACATGCAGTTTTAACTGAATACTGATACATGAAAACGTAATGAAGTTTGCAATTACGAGATATAGTTATATTGTTGTACAGAGGTGACAGAGTTAAATGGAAATCAAAGGTTAGCAGGACGGTGACTATGCAAAATTATAGGTTACAGGAATGATGCACTGCGGAAAGTTGAACATTATAGTTTCACTGAATATAACCTCTGAACATCTGAAAGTATGTTCCACTGTCGGAACCTGTTTTAGCACACAAATCTATTGTAAGAAACTTGTTCTTTTTACAAAATGTTCAACTTCCCTATTAAAAGCTTTAGATATTTATATAATCATATTTGGTGAGAAAAAGAAGCTGGAAGAATGTGATTACCTCGGTGTCTGGTTGAGGGGATGGGGAGTCGTCCTTAAAAGTACATAAAACACTGTGATCACATGTCTAACAATTAAAACATATACTTCTGAACATTTGTATGTAGATTATCATATATGTATTATGAAAACTTTCATTGGTTGCCCAAAACCTCTGTCAGAGAAAAATACAGCATGTATACAGTTAATTCAGGATTTTATGACAGTGACATAATAGAAGTGTCAAACATTATGTTGCAATAAAAATGGAAATTCAACAACAACACATTATTACAACAACGTTTTTATATCAGCATTATTATATTAATTTTTCAGCGAAAGCCTTCATCAGAATAACAATATAAAGCAGACGTGATGTGACGTTGTATACATTTGAACTATAGTCACGTTAAATTATTATTATCATTTATTTTTTTTAAAATATTATGTTGCAAATTCATTGAATAATGTAAGGATTATGCAAAATATTACATATTTTAAGTCACTCTCACATTATCCTTAATTAACTGTACTCATGATATACCAGTTAACAGTAGTTTACAATTAACTATGCGATGCACCTATATCAACTGAAATCCCTGTACACCTTGGCAGTTATGTGAAAAAGTAAAACAAATTTTAATACCAAATAATTTCTGGAATTTTCCAGAGCCATTTTCAAAATATCTTTGACCAAGTAGCCAACCAAGTTGCTTAAAAAGTCAGTAACAGTTATCCACCTGTCCTAAACAAGCATCATGTGCATTCTCAAGTTTAACCAGAAATCTTCTAGATTGTCTGCTAAAAATTCACTGTGACCTTGACATTTTACAATTTTCTCCCAAAATCAACAGGGACCAACCATTTGTCCCACGCAGTCATCTTTTGAGTTCTAAATAGTGTAAATGCCAAAATGAATGGTTATGGAGCTTTTGTTAATTTTCAATATATGAATCACTATGACCTTGACCTTACACAGCTAGCGCGACCTCAAAATTAACAGAGGTCATCTACTTACTGGGAGCAACTGTTAGGTGTATTTTGAAGAAAGGTTCTTCCTTTATCATCTTGATACTATGTGATCTAAAAAGATCTGACCAAAAGATCAACTGACACATATGAGAAAACAATATACCCCCCACCCCTCCTTCAAGGGATGTATAAATACATCTGATACAGGTGTAAAACTGAATTGAATTCTTGTTCAGAAATATATGTTAGAACATCAAATGAAATCAGTAGTAACAAACATTAAAAAGATTTCAGCGTAAAAAATTGTCTGAACATTGAAAGAGAAATGCCACATTAAGCTGTCGAAGCTATCTGAAGCAAGAAATATGTACATGTATACAGTATGAACTAACTCGGTGTCAAACATAGATGAAACAAACACTGAAATGAGACGTGCCTCTGTAGATTATAGAACCCTGTCCTTGTTGAAGTCTTTTTATTAATATTTCTAATAAAATATATTCTTTTTTTTTAAAGTTCTTTCTATTCAAGTTAAATAAAATGCTATATGTTTCATAGAGTTACACTGTAATCTACTGAGGCTGTCAAAAAGCATGACAAAAACACATATAATCTACCCTGAAAACTGAAATAAATGTTCCAGTAATTTCAATAAATCAAATTCTGATATAAAACCAGCACCCTATAACCTTAAAGAAAATACTTAAATTGAAGTTCATTCCATCCTCACTACTCAATCTGTATAAAGTGACTTCACATTAATTGTTTTGTTTGAATTTGAGTGTTTCAAAAGTCATACTGGCACACATTTTGTTTATACTGTTTGTGTTTGTTTACTTTTTTGCTGGTTGTAATACTGACACTTACTGATAAGCATATTGGTGTTTAAATTAAACTAATATCAAAACAAAAACATTACCATACGTACAGGCTGTATCAAAATATATGTCCAATTGTTGAATGCTTTAAAACTTCTTCAAATATCTTGCTGTGGTCATGTATTAAAGAGAATTACTTTCAGCTATTGCTGGTTTGTGACTGATGTCAAGCAACGTCACGGTGACAATAGATGACGTCATAAATGACGTCTGACGTCACAAGTGATGCCTGACGTCATAGATGACGTCATTCACAATCTGGGTATTCAAAATGGCGGAAAATACATTAATTGTCAAATTATACTATGAAATGAGTAAATTTCCATCCCTGTTAAGACAGAAATTGTTTGATGACTTGTGGCTTGTACAAGTTGTGGCAGATTGACCTTGAACTTGGTTATTTAAAAATGTGTTGATACTATCAGAAATTTTTAGCATCATCTTGAGCTTGTTTTGCAGAAAAGATGTGGTCATCTGGAACATATACTATAGACAGTGTATGTATGCAATTACATAATTGTCTTACTAATACAACATTGATTTACATTTCCTTCAATGAAACATATTTCTTATGTCAGTACCCTATGTCACTCAGAAATTATAAGTGTTCAACAAGTGGACATATGTTTAAGGACAACCTGTATATACACCAACAGAAGTAATTGTGTAGAAATAATGTGCAGCTATGTAAAACAGTGGAAGCTTCGGTGTAGATATACAAGGGAGGAAACTGATAAATATGAAACTTGTGTGGAGATCATATTACTCTCCCCTTAGTAAATAGAATGGAGAAAAAAAAAAAATATGCAAACCTGTCTTTTAGCCTTTGAAAAAAGAAATGAAAGAAATTTTATGCATAGATTTACGTATCCTTAAAGATAGCTTAATTTTGATGCCTACAACTACAAATTACTGACGAAGGAAGTCTTAGGTAATCAAAAATTGAATTTTTTTCTCGAGGCAAAAAAGATAAAACTCAGCATTTCTGGCATGCCTGCATGCAATATTAGAACTTTCATGTAATTTCTGCTTACAGGCCATTCCTGAACAAATTCTGTCTACAAAACACAACCTCAAAAAGGGAGTGAAATCCATAGCATGCATTTTCCAAGCATTCTTTATCATCATTTTTGTCTGTTTGTATGCAGGTGAAATACTACTTATTAACGTCTGTCTCACATTTTGATATCATTTCAAAAATGTCCTCTTTATTAAACAGTTAATAGATAAACTGTGATTTGATAAGGGTACTATTTGATTTCGAATTTATTTGAAAAGCATTCTGTGATAAAACAATTACACAATTGGGATGACAGTAAACAAAAATAGGTAGTATTCCATCTGTAAAGTTGTTGTGTTACACAGACCATAATATAAGAGGTAAAACTCACCTTTCTGTGAACTGGTTCAGGTGTCACTTCATTAGCCTTTGCCTCTTCTTGAATGCTTTTAAATCTTTGTAGGATTGAGGATGTTGTATTAGGGGCTGGCATTCCTTCTGTCCAGTCAGTGTCGGTTTCACGATATACCCCCTCCTTCACTTCCGGCTTGTTTTCATAAATGAGTGAAGATTCTTGAGGCTGGTACTGTCCAGGGAGATCACTAGGATGAACGCCATTAGCCACGCCAGCCGGGGACTTCGGGCTCAAAGGACCCCTACTGTCCCTTGGAGGTGTGAATTCCTTAAACCTCGGCGATGCGGATGATGTAGATTTGGCACTACCAGACGCTGATTCAAGTTGTTTCCATCGAGAGACAAGATTTTTCGCCATTCCCTGTTCGGGTAAGTCTGATTCTGGAGTTGTTTCCCTTTCTCTTGCAACATCTGCTTGTGACTTACTAGGAGTGCTTTCAAGTACACCACTTTCAGCCTCTCTTGATTCAATAACTAAATGTTCTTTTGGTTTGTTTTCATAAACTCCTGATTCTGGCGGAGGTGTGAATTCTTTCTGCTTTCTGCCAGGGGAGCTAGACTGTGACCCACTTGTCTGGATCTCTTTGAACTTATTTAGAATGTTTCTAGTTGTTCCTTGTTCTGGTAATTCTTCTTGCACAGCTTCACCAGACTTTATAACATCTCCTCTCTCAGCAGGTGTACTCTCAAAAACGCCTGTAACAGTTTTACCAGGACTGTTCTCTCTTGGTGGAGTAATTTCTTTTGCCTTTGAACTAACTGGGGAACTAGACTGTTTCTGTATCTCTTTAAACCTTTCCATAGTTTTCTTGGCAGCTCCAACTTCTGGCAGTACTTCTTCTGTGTGCTCCCCAGAACGCACAACATCTGCTTTTACTTCTGGCTGATTTTCAAATTCACCAGCTTCTAGCTGCGGCTCATATCTCTCCAGATATCCTCTTTGTTCATGGGTAAATTGTGGCTTTCCAGGCTTTTCTGACGACTCTCTTTTTGGTGATGGTGGTGGCCTATTACCCACTTCTGTTTCCATCTGTTTGAACTTAGAAAGCAATGACTTTGCCATACCAACTTCTGGTAAAATTTCGTCTGCTTTATCACCAGAACGAACAACATCTTCCTCCTCTTTTGGCACATTTTCAAACACTCCAGACTCAGTTTGTGTTTCAGTATAAACTATTTTCTCCCCGCGTGGTTCACTTACATATTCCACTTTACCGGACCTATCTGGTGTAAGTTCACGTTTTTCAGGTGATCTAAGTTGACTTGAATCAGTCTGAATTTCTTTGAATTTGTTCAAAATGTTTTTAGCAGAACCCTCCTCTGGTTTATAGTCCTCTGTTTGGTCTCCTGACCTAACTACATCCTCATGACCTTTTGGTTCACTTTCAAATACACCAGACTCTACCTTACCCTCGTATTGAGGTAAATGCTCTGCAGGTTGGCTTTCATACTCTACTTTCTCTGTTTCTCTAGGTGGTGATGGCCGTTTTTGACTAGCAACTGGTTGTGCCTTTTCTTCTTGAATTGAGGTAAACCTGCTTACCAAATTCTTTGCCATACCAATTTCTGGTAATTCTTCTTTAGACTGATCTGTTTCTTTAACAACATCTGGATTTTGAACCGGTTCGTTTTCAAATTCACCTCCCTGATCATATTCGTCCTTGACAGAAATTCTACGTAGAGTTGGCTCCTCATCTGCTGCCCCTCCTGATTCAAACTTCTGACGAACATTATTCATTTCAGCAAAATGAACCTAGAAATGCAGAAAATAATACACTTCTTTAAAATACAAAATTATGTCTTTTTCTTGAAAGACGAAAATGACTACTTATTGTTTTTGGAACAGTGAATTTACATGAAATTTCTTAACTTAAATTTTTCCTTAATTAACTTTATCAAAGCCAGCTAAAATACAACTGGCATCTTAGGAAAATAGTTTCAGCTTATTTCTAAGATGTTTAAAAGCAAAACTCTAATATGAAATTTACAGAAGTAAATAATTATGCTTTCAATAATGATTCACAGAAGCAGCACTGTTCGATTTTACATACACTTGAATTCTATGGCTTGGTTTTCATGGTTTAAATTTTTGTCAATTTTCTTCAACTGCATTTCAGATACATAAAACCAATTACTTTGCAACTGTTTCAGAATCTGAAATATTCCTTTTCCAACTTCCAGTAATGCACATTGACAAGAAAAGAAACACATCCAAAGATGGTGCACGCTGCTACAACTTACATATACTTTCAAAGTAGTGCACTGTTGCTGCAACTTACAACTGCTGAAAAATAGTGACTGCACTGTTGCAACAACTTACACACATGACTGACAAATGCATTTGCACTGTTGCTATAGACAAATTAGTGTACACTGTTGCTTACAACTTATACACATGACTGACAAATGAGTGCACTGTTGCTAAACCTTACATACATGGCTGACAAATGAGTGTACACTGCTGCAACAACTTACACACCTGACAATGCTGTGCACTGTTCCTATAGACAATTGTGCACTGTTGCTACAACTTACATATCTGACTGACAAATGCGTGTGCACTGTTGCTTTAGTCAAAATAGTGTGCACTGTTGCTACAACTTACACAAATGACTGACAAATGCGTGTGCACTGTTGCTATAGACAAAATAGTGTGCACTGTTGCTACAACTTACATACATGAGTGACAAATGTGTGTGCATTGTTGCTATGGACAAAATAGTGTGCACTATTGCTACAACTTACATATATGACTGACAAATGCGTGTGCACTGTTGCTTTAGTCAAAATAGTGTGCACTGTTGCTACAACTTACACAAATGACTGACAAATGAGTGTGCACTGTTGCTTTAGACAAAATAGTGTGCACTGTTGCTACAACTTACATACATGACTGACAAATGTGTGTGATTGTTGCAATGACAGTGTGCACTATTGCTACAACTTACATATATGACTGACAAATGCATGTGCACTGTTGCTTTAGTCAAAATAGTGTGCACTGTTGCTACAACTTACACAAATGACTGACAAATGCGTGTGCACTGTTGCTATAGACAAAATAGTGTGCACTGTTGCTACAACTTACATACATGAGTGACAAATGCGTGTGCACTGTTGCTGTGGACAAAATAGTGTGCACTGTTGCTGGAACTTACATACATGACTGACAAATGAGAGTGCACTGTTGCTATTGACAATGAGTGTGCACTGCTGCTACACCTTACATATCTAATGGACAAAGGAGTATACAATGTTGCTACATCTTACTACCTTTTACTGACAAATGAGTTTGCACTGCCATTACACCTTACTACATCTTGCTGACAAATCAGTGTGCACTGTTACTACACCTTACTACCTCTTACTGACAAATCAGTGTGCACTGTCACTTCACCTTACTACCTGTAACTGACGGACACTATTGGAGACTGCTGTTTTATCTAACTAATATCAATACTACTTCACTTCCAAGTATTACTTAATATGTAAATTCATGCAATTTTCTATAATTATTAACTCAAACAACATCTAATGAGAATCGTGCAATTCAAGGTAACATAACAGTGTTTTCTATTAGCAAGTGTTGTGCAACTTCTCTATTAAGTGCCTGAAGCAGGTGTGCGGTGAAACAAAAAACAAAGCATTTACTAACTTTATTCTTAGAAAGGTTTAGTGCATAATCATTTTGAAAGCAAAACTTCCCATCTACATGTTAAACATCAAACAAGGTAATAAATCTATATAAAGGACTTCTAAGAAAATTTTAAACAGTGTACTAGTGTCTTCGAGTAAGTACTTTATAACTTAATATCAGTTTTAAGTTCATTGTGAGAATCAGTACTATCACAACATGATAATTATGCAGGTTCTAAACTCTACTATATAAAACAGTAAGAGATTTATGGAAGGACAGACTTGACCCCAGCTACCTACACGCATAAATTGAAGAGACTTGAATATTTTCACTTTTTGTTTGTTTTGATGACTGGTTAGTTTCATGCCCTGTGCCAGATTTAAAAAATATTTATGTTGTGCTCAGGTGGTCACTTAACTATTTCTTCTTATAGAAATGCCACAAACATCTCAGTTGAAACACTGGAGGTATTGGAACAAAAGAGATGACTGATGATAAGCCATTCATTTTGAAATGAGCCCCTATGCCAAGGATCAAACCTGTAAACAGACTTCAAGGTGAACCTCATAATCACTGCTAATTGTGGATGGATGGGAATCATGGTCTGAAATCATCTTGATGACCTATGATTGGTTCTTAGTGTGTGACTTTAGTATTGTGAAAATATAAACAAGCTCGAATTCTGTGAATGGCTGAAGGGTAGTCGAGTGGTTAATGCTCTGGACTACCAATCTGGAGGTCCCCGGTTCGATCCCGGCCGGGGTACTGGAAATTTCAGAAACACTTTTCAGTGTTTCCCACCCATCTAGAGATGAACTGGTTAGAAACCCAGAGGTAGTCTTACGTGTATCGGTGTAAACAAGAACCAAGGGGTCTATTCGTAGAAGAGCTAGGGTCTGGTACCCGGATTCCCTTGTATCACTGTATCTGTCTCTCTACAAGTCTTACCATGTATCCCTTGAAAAAGGATGGTGGACCATAAGCACATCTAACAAAGTAAATGGCTGTTTGAAGTTTCACTGGGACCCCCACAAAGATGGTGGTAATTTGTTGGTCACATTTAATGAACTGTAAAAGCTGAATGGGGCACGGTGGGGCAGAGAGGGTTTAAAGGATTAGTAACAAATTAAGTTGGAATTAGCAAGACTAACTACTTAGTCAGAAGATGTCAAAATAATTTACCAAATTACAAGACATTTTAGACCAAAAAAATACTTGTGCAAAATCTTTAAAGTGAGGTAAAGTCTAAGTTAATGACTTTCACAATATGGGCAAGCCAGACTATGAAGGCTGTTCTGATGTCGCATTTTACACCAAAACAAGGGGACCGTAATGGTCTTATACTGCTCATACCAGTCCATATAGAACATGGTTGTAAATCTGTGTTTATAAAAGCCTTCTAATTTTAGTATTTAACAGAAAGTCATAAAGATAAAAGCTGTGTGCATGATACAACATCAATGCATTTAATACAGTATGTAGACTCAGAAACATCCACTGCAGATTGGCTTATAAAAACATTCTGTCAATGTTACTACAGACTGGCATACAGCTACTGCAAGAATCCTAAAAATCTCGCTGCTCATTTGTGAGTCTATCTGTATTAACATTGCAGAGACCGGACAGGAAGTTTCGATGGTGTACATTCTGTATTACAAGCATGCTAGGCAAGGACAACTCGATTTACATACTGAAGATCCCCTGGTCTATAAATACAACTCGTGACATGTTTGTGCAGAATAATTTTTTTTTAGGGGCAATGAAAATGATTTTAAAAAATAGTGATCAACACTTCAGGAAAGTGAATGATGTAGCCTGCTTCAATGGAAAAAAATGTGTACATTTGGTGAATAGGATGCATTTTAAATTCTCAATGATTAAATGTGATTGACCTTAGGTAACTTTTTCTATTTCAAAATTTGAGATCACATTTTCGCTTATTCCTATTGAAATAATGTTAATTTTTTGTCTCTATTAATACACCTATAAGAATCACTAGATTTGTTTCCATGACAACCCCAAATTCAAAGTGAACCTTAAACTTCATGTCCCCCAAACCAGTGACCAGATCATCAGAATGTATACCTCCTCTTTTTCATGCGTTTCGCGGAAAATGTTTGGATCTCTCACCGCATCTTCTTCCGACACTCCATTCTCGCTGATCTCACTGAAAACAAAAACACTCAAAATCACTTCCTTTACACGGCGACAATGCAAGTATACTAACCATCTCCAAAGCTACAGTTCTCCTTGGCACATTAAATTTCTGAAATAAACCTGTCCATTCTTCAATTTGGACAATACCATTGCTTAATTAAAAGCTTAAAAAGTGTTCTATATAAATCTACTGACTAGAAAGCAGTGCAGATCATGATCAGACTACACAAACATGAAGGCTTATCATGATCTGCACCGATCACAAAATCAGAATTACTGCCATCAGCAAGGTAAGACTTCAAATGTTAAAAATATTTCACCTCCTTAAAAATAAATTTTTCATCAGAGACCAGTCTCTAGGTGCTACAAAAACAATGAATACTACAGTCAGAAATATTTTCATTGAACCCAGTGAAAAAGTTGAAGCTTCTGATTTTTCAGTTTTCAAACTGTAGTTAATTCTAGCCAATCAGCTGCTACACATTTAAGACTGGTCCCCAACTTTGATGAATAAAGAGTGTAAAAATATCCTTACCTTGCGCCATTAACTTTCAAAGCATTTTCTGAAAATAAAAGAAAAATGTTATGACATGATATACACAGCAGCTATCATTTTTAATAACCAAAAATAAGGGACACTACTCTTTCAGGCTGTACTTTTAACAGCATCAGCGAGTCAACCCTTCTGTTTCCTACAGCAAAGAATTTCTCAAATAATTTATAACTGACTGCAAGCAAGGTTCCATCAGTAAACCTGCTTCCTTGAAATCTTCCCAGCCATAAAACTATGGCCAGAGTATGACTCTCAAGTTCTCAATTCAATCACACTGTATGCAAAAACCCACCCTATCCAACATGACATACTGTATTACTGTTACATGGTAAACACATGACTTTAATACATCTTGGGACATTCATAAACAGAACGGAATGAATCAGTCCATGTTTTTGTTATTCCATGACTGTTTGAGATCTGAGCACCATGTTATAAGAAATACTATACAATGTTTACCATTAAACAATCCTAGGTGGCATGAACTCACTGACTACATATGTGTAATAAGGTAGATACTTTCATCGGACCTAGATAATGCATTCTTAGATAGTGATAAAACAATGACTGGACTTCATCACTGGCTGCTGACAGAGTTCAAGATAAAGAATTATATAGCTTCTGCAGCCAGTAGACTTACACCTCATTCAACAGTGATATATGGATTGATATGTGCACCCCATATACATGATATATTACGATTATTCTGTTCTATCATATGTAAAACCAGTAGTCTAAGATTGATACAACCATAAAAACACTTTAAATTTTTACACTAGTTAATAAAGTCCGGTTGTCTCCAAACTACAAACCATGTACTTAAAAGTCACTCAGGAAGGTTAAATAGAATGGACAAGGGCAAAAGCTGTTGTCATTAAATGATTTCTAACCCCAGTTTATGATCAGGTAAGCCCTAAAAACCTCCATAAACCTGTCAGCATGATATGTACTGATCTTGTTTGTTGTAAGATTTATGGTAAGAATAATATTCCACCCAAATATATGCACAGCAAGGAACAGAACTACTGCTGAAATCTAATTCATACCCAGTATGCATCTCAAAACCAATCATTCATATTACTCATCATGAATCGATGCCATAAAATTTAAATCAAACAAAATACAAATTATGTACTTCAAATATAAACACAGAAAAACAAAACTGGCAACAGTTGGGAGCAATAGGAATTTTCATAATTCAAAAGGCATAGTCTGAAAGGTCCCATCTCAACAGTCATTAAACTTCCTTTCTAATAACCTCAGCACCATTGTTAAGATTATAACCAAGTTGATTTAAGACACTGACCAACAGATTAACTACGTATCCAACGAAGTCATTTGATAGTGTGAAAATAAATAATGCCTATTGAAAAGTTTCAAAAAATGAAGAAGATTATGAAAAAGATGATGATGATGATGATGATGATGATGATGATGATGATGATGATGATGAAAAAGATGATGAAAATGATGATGATGATGAAAAAGATGATGAGGATGAAAAAGATGATGAGGAGAAAGAGGAGGATTGAGATGAAGACAACAAGGGAGATGAGAATAAAGATTGTGATGCTGATGAAATGTAAATTTAAAGATGACAGCAAATGATTTTGGTAGAGAACTAGCAAAAACAAAAAACAAGCAAACTAATTACCTGGATTTGCATAAGGGTATAAATCCATTACATTAATTCCTTTCCCTACTTCCTTAGTTACGCTTAGTCTTCGAACATATGTTCCATACCAGGGTGATTTGCAGGGTGAAGCCCCTGAACCCCTTGTGGCTGGCACAGTAACTGGTTCCATGTTTTCAGTTTCCCCATTCATTTCTACGGTTACTGATTCTATCACTTCTGCGTCTCCATTCATTTTTACAGCTTTATCAAAATTTCTCAAAAATTATAACAACTTTTACAGCCTTTATTTTGCAAAAATTTCACTTTTTTCAATTTATTATCATTGACTTTTACATAACTTACTGCATATTTTCCTGTTCAGTTTACACACAACTTTATAAAATATTTGTAAAACAATTAAGTTAAATGTACACTTAACTTAATGTACACTAAGAGGTCAAAATTTCCTTCTTTTAATCCGAAAATTTCATTTCAGAATTCCTTAGTATTATTAAGAAATTCTTCAAAATAATCCTTGAGGTATATCAAATCCTTATCTGAACTGAATTCCTTTTTTACTTTACGGCCCACGTTTATAAATTCCCAACACACAAAATTGTAACTCCACTACCTTTTACAATATGCCAGCACTTATAGATAACGCAGAATAAAGAAGGTAATTTAATAAAGAGCTCTTCCCAAGCACTAGAATGTCATACTTGTCTTTGACAAAATCCAGAACTTCTTTATCTGGTAATCGAGTCCCAATTAAATGTAATAACTCAGTTCCATTTCTAATTAATTGTTCCCTTAAGTATTCTAATTCAGTTTGTTAAATTCCAACAGTTTTTTTTCTTTTCTTTCACCTGTAACAAATTAAGACCAGTCGAAAAATAAACAAAAAATTTATGACGAAAAAAACTTTCCCTATCAGGACACTTAAGTCTTGAGGTAGCAATGATCACAATCCTACAGCATCAAGACTCTTAATTCCAGACACACCTGGAAGTGACTAAAAGGTAAACTGTATCAATTTATCAGTAATTACATCAATGCCTCAGAGGCCTGATTCAGATAAGATTCCCTAGAAATAAAGAGGCAGGGAATCAAACCCATGCTGGTTAAATACAAGATTATAGTCATCCAAAAATCCTGACAGAGAAATCAGTTAACACATTCACAGACTAAGGGAATGCCCTGTAAACTTCTTACTAATTATGATGTGATTTGCAGGTATGATTTGTTATGATAAACTTATTACCCTTCCTTTGTAGTAGCCTACCCATTGTTAAGCTCGAAAAAGTTTCAGGAAAAGAACAAAAAACTCCCTGTATTTTCCGACTGATTTTCATGTATTCCTTTCAAAGAAAATGCACTGAAAACTTGAACCTATTTCTACATCACTCAAATGCATCATTCACCAAGAAATCACGAAATCAATTTTCAATATTACTACTGTAATGAGTTGTGTGTCTAGGCATTAATTGACCAACAGTACTCGCAGGTGTCAATAGAAGAAATACAGTTTGTAATGATAACAAGGTTTTATACTCAATGAAAACATCCTTCAAATAACACACGCTTTTTTAAAATCATCTTTAAATTTATTTTTTATCCCTGAAGAGAGCTTTTTTTTTCGAAAAAATTGATAACAAAAACATAGTCTCCCGAAAAAAACCACAACTTGGATAATGAGTGACTGGCTGATTTTAATTAACACATTACTATTGTCTGCTGTGACAGGTGACATTTACTTTACATGCAGTTCGGACACTTGACTATGTCACATGTAGTAACCTGAGGTCACTTTCTGACAGGTACCCTCGTTTATCAACCTGCCTAATTGTTCTCACTGTAATTAATATCGATTGAAAAAAGATACATCAACCTGCTTCATTTATATGACTCAAACATACTAATTACAGGTTCAAATGAGAAAATACACAAAACATGATGGACGGTAATTAAAATTGATTTCCAAGTTAATTAAACCCACAAAAAAAGCAAATATTTTGTTGCCACAACCAGATGCCGCTTATATGTGACTGTACACATAGCTTTCGTTATCATGTCATCTATTCCTACAATAGCTGTCATATACACATTTTCGCTTTTCTATTTAAACAACGATCATTTTGTATTCTCATGTGTGAATTTCTAGACACAAGAGGCATTTTGAAAGCACATATCCGTTCCAGGCTGCTTTATCATACTTCAGAATTTTAATGTAAAATCCTTCCATCCCACGACTCAATACTAGAAATGATCTTATATTTATATATAACAGAATCTTAATGAAGTATGAACAACATAACATGCATGTACTATTTACATCCTACAATTGATTTCATCGGCAACATATTGTCCTATACTTATCACATGTTTGGTCAAACTTGCCAATCAGGCACCTTTTCAAATACCGTATGATAAGGTTAAAATATCTGATGAATTATCTCTTAGCTGATAATTGTCCATTTAAAATTCATCTTTGGAAAAGATAAACACTGTAATAAATATCTGACATCCTTCACCAAAGAATTCCTTATACAAAGACACCTCTGTCATTGTAGGTTTTTCTTGTTTTATTTTGCAGTATAAGATAAAACTTTAAATAATGGTCTATAAATTTGTATTAGCAAGAAAAGAGATAATTACATTCTTTTAACTACACACTTGACAACTATAAACTTTATGACATACTTCCCTCACAGAACAAGGTAACCCTGATAAAAATGCAAAAACTTTTGAATTTCAATGGAATGTAAATTTTCTCCCTTTATTAAAATGATATGACCTATACTTGGTGTCTGCCAATAATATATACATGAATGACGAATATTAGAAACAGTAAAAAGAGATATGATGATGTATTAATTTGTCTTAATACTTTAAAAGATAGCCACTTTGTACAGTACGGAGTACCTGAAATGCTAAAATATCAACCTTAACTGACTGATGGTGACAAATGGATCTTGACTTTACACATGACTTCTGGTGGATCTTGATCTCTATACATGACTACTGATTGATCTTGACCTCTATACATGACTACTGATTGATCTTGACCTCTATACATGAACACTGATTGATCTTGACCTCTACACATGACAACTGATTGATCTTGACCTTTATACAAGACTTCTGGTGGATCTTGACCTCTATACATGACTACTGATTGATCTTGACCTCTATACATGACTACTGATTGATCTTGACCTCTATACATGACTACTGATTGATCTTGACCTCTATACATGACTACTGATTGATCTTGACCTTTATACATGACTACTGATTGATCTTGACCTCTATACATGACTACTGATTGATCTTGACCTCTACACATGACTACTTATTGATCTTGACCTTTATACAAGACTACTGATGGATCTTGACCTCTATACATGACTACTTATTGATATTGATCTCTATAAATGACTACTGATGGATCTTGACCTCTACAGATGACAACTTATTTGATATTGACCTCTACAGATGACTACTGATGGATCTTGACCTCTATACATGACTATTTATTGATCTTGACCTCTATACATGACTACTGATGAATTTTGACCTCTAAACATGACTACCTATGGATTTTGACCTCTATACATGACTACCTATGGGATTTAACCTCTATACATAACTACCCATAGTTTTTGACCTCTATACATAACTACCCATGGGTTTTAACCTCTATACATGACTACCCATGGGTTTTGGCCTCTTACATGACTACCCATGAAATATTGACCTCTTTACCTGACTATCCATGGGTTTTGACCTCTATACATGACTATCCATGGGTGTTGACCTCTATACATGACTACCAATTGATCATGACCTCTACAGATGACCTCTGATCCTCTACAAATGACTACCTATGGGATACTGATCTTTGGACAACATGAATCATTCTAAGAAACAGTAATAAAAACGTGAGTTGCCATTAATTGACACAATCCGAAATGCACATTTTTTCTTGCCTATCAAAGCTAGTCTAATAAAAGAATCATTAAACAGAAAGATCTGATTTAGATAGATGCTAACCATTCATGAACCTTGTCAATCTAACTTTACTGCTATAATAAAGTGGGTCCTGATCAACAAATTTTATGGAGAACCGTTAATGTATGTCACTCAATGTCCCTCAAATCAGGTAGATCTGAATCCATGAGTGTCTCAAGAATCTAGTGTTTCTTTTGTTCTTCTTGTTGTTTTGAAGTAGAGAGCAGCTCATTTTACCAGTTTTCTGTCAGTTTACCAACCAACACTTTAAAACATTCTGGTCAGTGATGACCTCCTATGACCTTTGCAGTGTTACTTATATCCTGTAGATGATTTGTTTTGGCTGTACAAACATCTCTAGTGTGTTTCTGAGGAATGCTGATGAGGCTAGCATTCTTTCTACAGGGAGCTACTGGATGAAACCTGGCATTAATTAACCAATTAGTCAAAACATACTGTCTGCTCAGGTGAACTAAGTACATGCTTAAATCCCCCCCAAGAACATGGAAAAATCATACTAAGGAATTGAACTAATCTATTTTGTAAGGTATAAGATGCATCATCTAGGTGCAGCAACATCTTTGCAGAAAATTAATTATAGAGAAAACAGCTGGTTTAGCTTTTGATGTGTTACAGTAACCTCTACATTATTTTTACATCAGATCCACTAAACATGTTCCATGTTCATGCATCTATACTTGGTTCAAAACAACCAGTATCTTATACTACATGTTGTTTTTGTTAAACAGGCCTTGGGCCATCTTTAACAGTACTTCAATGGAGCATAAATAGACAGAAAATTAAATGGGAATATTCCTGAATTTCTTTATGTTAATTACAAGACGGAAGCCAGGATTCAAACCTGTCCTGCAAGGCATCATCGCCAAGCAACACAAAGTAAGAATGCTTTAGACTACTCAGCCACTGCAACAGCCACTAAAGGTTGCAAAAACACTGATATTCATGTGTATTATAATGAAGGTCTGGAGTTGTTATGGTTCTACCACTTATCCACAAAGTTAAGCTATAATAAATTATACAACATGTATTCAGTTATTTTTCTACAGATATTATTGCATTATATTGAGGCTGAGAGAAATTCAAACTGGAAACTGACTGCTTTAAAGTTGCATTTCACGTCCCAATTACGCACGGAGGTGTCAAATCTCATAAGATTTATTGTCCATCCTTATGTCCGCTGTTGTTAACTGTTGGGTATTTACCAACTGTCGGTACCACATAACATAAGTTCAATTTTATGTGAAACGGTTGCCGTCTCTGGTGATGCTTTGTATAAAGAGACCATTTCATTAAGCGACCGGTTTTGGCATTTCCCTTGGGCGGTCTCTTAATACAAGTTTGGCTGTAATTGAATTCTCTGAAAGCTCAGTTATCTTGAAAATTTCAAAACTGCAACTGCGATTAATTTCTTAGACATTCCAACTTATATTCAAATCAACAGCCAAAAGTATTGATTTAAACATTACTTTTTTCTATCATGCATCTCATTGCGCCCAGGGGGTTTTCCTTTTATATCAAATTCCTCAACTTCATTTTAAAGATAAAAAAATTACCTTCTAATTGGCTGTTTGGTATGCATACAACAAAAGTAATATATAGACTTGATAACAAAGATATTAAGGTGAACAAAAACTCAAACTTCTTGTAGTTTTTAAGCCAGCTTTATATCAAAAGAAACAAAAACAACAAGTTGCATACTTCTCAACCATTTGGATTTAGGTGTGCAATACGTACTAAACAAATGTTTTTCATAGAGCCTATTACTTGCGGTTGCATAAACCGTTGGAATCAAAATTAATTGCAGGAGCACCAACGTTAATTAAGCAGCCAATCAGAGCACAGTGTAGTATGTTTATACAGGACATGCATGTCTTTATGAATCTTAATAACAGATGTTTTTGAATGACTCAATTTTCGTGACTTAATTTTTTTCACATTTTCGGCACCAAAAAAGCTGCCTTGCTTTGAAGGGATTTTATGGGTTTTTTTTCCCAGTTAGCAGTCAGTTTACAAGCATTCTACTCAGTACAAACGAACACTCTAAAATCTACAGTCATAATCCTCACATTATCAAGGAAAATGTAACATAAGAAGGTAACCCTACCTGGTGCTCATGGGAGTAAAAATGTAACATGATAAAGGCAAAATCTGATGTAACATGATAAGGGCAAACCAGATGTAACATGTGAAGGCATAATCTGATGTAACATGATAAGGGCAAACCAGATGTAACATGGTAAAGGCATCCAGATGTAACATGATAAAGGCAAAATCTGATGTAACATGATAAGGGCAAACCAGATGTAACATGTGAAGGCAAAATCTGATGTAACATGATAAGGGCAAACCAGATGTAACATGATAAAGGCAAACCAGATGTAACATGATAAAGGCAAACCAGATGTAACATGTGAAGGCATAATCTGATGTAACATAATAAAGGAAAAATCTGATGTAACATGATAAAGTCAAAATCTGATGCAACATGATAAAGGCAAACCAGATGTAACATGATAAAGGCAAACCAGATGTAACATGTGAAGGCATAATCTGATGTAACATAATAAAGGAAAAATCTGATGTAACATGATAAAGTCAAAATCTGATGCAACATGATAAAGGCAAACCAGATGTAACATGATAAAGGCAAACCAGATGTAACATATGAAGGCTGAACCTTCAGGTAACCTAAAAAGGAAAAACCTGTATTAAAGGCAACGAAACCCTGATGTAAATAATAAGACAAATCCTAAAGGACCGTCACCATACACAGGTTTATGTATAGCATAATAAAAACAAAACTTGAGGTATTACACCCATTACAGTAAAACCTGAAGTAACATATCATAGTGAAACCTGGTGTAACAATCATATCAGGGCAAAACCTGATGCAGCATAAGGCAAAACCTGAAGTCACATATCACAGTAAAATCTGATGCAACATATTAATAACCCTGAAGAGACATAACAAGGCAAATATTGAAGTATCATATCAAGGTATAACCTGAAGTCAGATATCAAAGTAAAATCTTTCGTAAGGTTGTCAGACTGGAAAAAACAAATACCAACTAATACCAGTATATCAAGAACTTTTTAACGCCACCAACTTGCAGCAACTGGAACTGTCTGTCCGAAAACTGTTTTTGGTTGAAAGCTGTATTAACAGCCTCCACTGAATGAAAATTTGAATATGACAACATTCAGCCTTACCTGTTGTAAGAAAGATAGCCTGCCAGAAAAGCAAGAATAATGCATAGATCCCAAGTACAATCTCAAACAATGCCAGAATCAGGCGATTTTCTGAATTCGATACGGGCGGCATTTCTTCTTCATTTAACACTATTTAAAATCACATTATCCTCCATTTTATCGTATGATTAATATAACTGTAATTCATTTTCAGCTTTTCTGTATGCCACAAATATCAAACATTATAAAAACTGTTGACACTTTGGCTACGACTTCTGACAGTCAACGATGCAAAATAGAAGGACCATAAAAACAGCCTGGACAACGATGTAAATCATGCTCATTCTTTTGCAGCCAAGGAGATTGAAGAAGACAATTTCACAAGTTGTCAAACCTGTTGTTGACTTTATAAAAACATGTCCATAAAAGTTCACTCGCTTCATATACATATTGTAGAAACTATAATCAACCTGGTGCAATAATATACAACCGATATTATACTCAACTTTCTTTCTTAACCATATGGCACGTTCTTTAACATACATCTTCAAGAACTGTAACTTATAATAGAGCATTTTAAACCAACATATTTGAAGGAGAAATCCTTTAAATTTATTGCAAAGTTATTATTTATGTGAAAAAGCAAATGTTCATCAAAACTGAAAGTATAAAATGGTTAAGAATTAGTTACAGTTTGATGAAGCAATCCAGCATAAGAATTTCCATTAATTTTAAAAGATGGAAGTCATTACTCTTCAAAATTCATTTAAAATGCCAGCAGTATGATCTAACACTCTACAATCACTGCTGTTTGCAATGGATGTAATGCTGCTCCTCCTGCTCCTCAGGTGTTATTCAAGCAGCTAGTTCTAGTGCTTCTGTCGTTACCCCTGCTTCTGTTGTTGCCCCTGCTTCTGTTGTTGCTACTGCTTCTGTTGTTGCTACTGCAAGTTCTACTGCTCCTGCTTTCCTTGCTTATACTGTTGCTCCAGTTTCTGCTATTCTCAAGTGTTATGCTTGATCTGCTATTGCTCCTTCTGCTCCTTTTCCTGTGGTTACTATGCTACTTCAACTGCTCCTCAAGTATTTGCTCCTGCTCCTCCTGTATTTGCTGCCACTGCCTCTAGTTCCAGTGCTCATGTTTCTCTTGCTGCTGTTGCTCCTACTAATTCTGCTGCAACTGCTGTTTTGCCTGGCAATGATTATCATGATGACGATGACCATGCTGCAGTAGCTGCAGATGATGAGGAGTAGGACGGTGATGAAAACAATGATAATGATGAAGATGATGATAATGACACAGAATGAGATTTTGATGAGGAGGAAAAGATGATTGAGACTGACCATTTAGAACTACAGGTAACAACAACTAGGTGAAACCAAAGTAAACCCCAAACAGAAATTACCAGCAAATTATATTCACTTTATAATGCTGAATTCAGCATCCAGAATCCATTGATTTTCATCTCTATTGTTTGTACAGTCAACAACAAAAGCAAAGAAATGAAAGACATAATCAATATAGAAATTAAAAGCAATTTAGGTGATGCCATGATCCTTATATTTACTTAAAATTTATGAAAGTTTACCCACAAACTTGACATGCAGCCTGAACGATCTTCCAACAGGCACACTGTAATGGCTAAACATACATCTCTAATGTTCATAAAAAGCACTTAATCTCTTTTGCTTCAAAGTCAGACTAGGCATATAGAATTTGTAGTTAAAAACTGGTTGATGGCATGTAGCATTCTATAATTCAACTCATACGATAGCGGTATCTTTTTGCTAATGACCCATGAAAAACAGAGGTCCAGTCTGTTCTAAGGACGTCTCTTACATATACATGTATATAAACACAACATCTACAATTTCCCCACTTCCCAGAATAGGCTAAAGTTAAGTGAGCATGAAAAATGAAGATCTTTATCTAAACACATTAAGGTTATCCTGTAATTTCATTTAAACAAGCTGCCAAACTTTTTTGAGATGCTGACATCATAATACACTGGCTTCCCAATGAAAGTATCTAATGATTACAGAGTAGTGTCCCTTACTGCTATTCAATCTGTTCTTCTGTCAGTTTATTTTCACATAATTCACTATTTAAGACATAAGAAGACTTACAACAATACATATTTTCATATACTACAAATTACTAAAACTAGCAGTAACAAAATTTAACAGTAACTTACTTTAAAGTATTACTTTATTATAATTTATACTACTTTATTTACTCTCCATTGTAAAACAAGTTCTTACAACTTATATTAACCACTCTTGAGAGGAATCAACCTCAAAGAGAGAGTCAATGTGGACTTATGTGTGTCTTGCCTCAGTACACTACCACTACTTGGGTACCTTTGGGGATCGAACCCAGGACCCTCTGATTCAAAGACAAACACGCTACCACTGCACCAAGGTGAATTCTCTTATGGCAGAGGTTTCTGTGACAGTAAAGGGAAGTAACTGCTGCTAAATATTTTGGGCAAATAAAATTAGTTATCTCTCTTGCTGTATGAAAAATCACAATGACACAGCTAAATTTTGTAACACAAATCAATATGAAATTGATAATAATTTTTCAAACAAGTCAATCTCCAGCCAGCATTTTAATAAGTTATTCTTTGTTTGGCAATTTAAAAAGCATAAAAAATGCATTTTACCGAAACACATCAATATTTTCACAAAAGAGTTTAGAAGTCATTGGATATCTAAGCTTATTGTATTGGCAGTGCACATCACAGGCTTGTCAATAGTGAAAATATATGGCTAAAAGATCAACAAAACAAAGACATTAGATGTATTATAACTTTCCTTTCCAAGCAAAGGACCTTGCTATCATTGCATTTTGCCAAGATTTGTGTTAAAAATCACCACAGCAGATGTTCAGTAGTTCAAAGAGTGAAAATCTTTTTAACATATTGAATCTTTTTATAGTAAGAAATAGACAAAATATTATTCTTACCATCTGGAACACTGTTTCTTGTTTCTGAAATAAAGGAAAAGAAAAATGCTCAGTTAATTCAAAGGGAAATAATCCAGTTAGTTTTGTATACTTTTACATGTTTTACTTAATTTCCTTTAGTCAATTTTCTCCAAACCAAACAACAAAGACAAACCATAGTACAGTATGAACAAGACCTGGATTACCAAGGATCTGCTGGCTGAAGGGAACTCAATCTGGCAAGCAATATAGCTGACAAACAGGAACTATTTCTGTGTTATCCCTAAATAATCGCTTGCCCTAAATAATGGCTTGCCCTAAATAATTGCTTGTTAACCAATCATTTTGGATCATGATGTTTCACTTTCTAGCTGTCATTCTGTCCCTCATCCTGTTTGTTATCAGTTACAGTGGTTAACCAAGCAGGTCTCTGTGACCTTCAGCTTGCAACGTTGACAGGCTAAAAAAACTTAAATGCCATCGTTCGCAATTAAAATTCAATGCATTTTAATGAACAGAAACAGACACAAAATCAACACTTCAATAATACATGTAGAACCAAAAAGCAAACAAATCCATTTCTGACCCCGCTATCAGAAAATTGCACCTAGAGCAACTTTTTCTTCTGCCGTGTTCCATTTTACAGCCATTTAATAGTCAATTTACAACTGCCGTATTACCAAATAGGGATTTAACTTCTAAAGGACTATTTGTTTTCAACGACTGAACTGATTTTATTGCTGATCACTGACACGATAACTGCTGTTCTCTTTTTCCGAGTCTATCAATTTTGGTTTTTATGTGTTATCAGTGTGTAACCTTTACTTAAGAAAGCCACAGACACAAATTCAAAATTGCAAATACAGCTTTTCACCTAACGTGAATACAGATCTAGAAATGTATAGTTTTCTTTAGATACATGAGTGACTTACCTAACTATAAATAGTTTGTTACTTTATTGTCTTTGCTGTTTGAATATTAAAGTAACCAATACAAATGCTTCCATTAGAGTTATATCAACAGATGGCAGACTCACATGCTAGAGTTTGGTTTTGAAAATATTACCAGTGTTGTAAAGGCAATCATTTTGCTCTAGACATTGCTTCTAACAGAATTATTTATGATGCAAGTAGCCACTGTCAAAGTGGCTCGAAGTTTGCACCACAGCTTGAAGAATCTTAATTCTGTACTCTTTTATGTAAAACACAACCCGGTTCGAATCCCGGCAGTGGTGGTCGATTTTTAATGACATCCTAAATGATATTTAATTAATATTCTCCTGTCCCGGGTAGTTTGTAAGCTGTTCGGCACTGCTATCTGAGAGAAGTTAAGAGAAAATGCGCCATTCTGGTGCATACGTCAAGATTTTATAAAATTCTAAATCCAACAGAATCTAGCAAAAAACAGTTTTCTTTCAAATGGAGTTTTTCTTTCTTAAAAATCATATATATTTTTAAAATAACTTCAAAGGTTCAACACAAAACAGTAACTGTTGCAGGTTAAATAAATAAAGGACTTACAAATGTTTCATACTGAACCCTCATAATGTACATGCACGTCTGAATAGTAACAGAAGTACTGGAGTCATTATATTTCGCTGGATTGAATGGGACAATTAAGTAATGTTGATTACAAATATTTGAAAATTACACAAGTGGTTCAACAGGTCAATAAACCCCTGAACTATATACCAGTAAAGAATTCGGAAAAAACGTCAATCACTTTTATCAACCATCAAAGATAGTCACAAGTGATCAATAATCAATATCTGTACCCTAATTCAACTGGATTTCTTTTAGATGAAGATAATCTCAATGATTAAATATTTATTCCAAATTTATTACAAATGATTGATGCTGATTTTTTCTCTCTCTCTGTCTCCCTCTCTCTCTTTCTCTCTCTCTCTCAAGAATGAGGGAGTATGAGGGAGCAAATCCCAATATATTCTGATTGTTTTACTTATCATAAGATGTTACGAATGAAATTCTTGGGAATTTACTGAAATTGCAGAACTGGTGTTAAAACTAGATGCAGTTTCAGTATCAACAGAGTACCTATGCTATGATCCGATGTTATTTTGGGATTTCTGATTGAAGATATTCCTAAAATACTGTTTTTAAGTGTGTTGGACAGGCTCCATGGCAGCTGTAGCTTTGCTAATCTTCATTCAAAACTGATTCATCACATGAAAGCAAGGCATTTGTGCACTGTACCCAAACATTGCACATATTGTTACACAAGTTTGAAATTCTTGGCTCCCATCCCTTGACTACTTTTACTTACACTGACAGTGTATGAGAACACCGAGAAAACTGCCAATAAATATACAACAGTAGAGTGTCTGTAATAAGACAATCATTCAAAAGTCATCTTACTGACGAAATGGCCACTGTTATCACTTGCCTTTTTATAACGAAACTGAAAATTTGGTTCCAAAATGTTGGTTTTGATATCATTGGCCTTAATATTGGATGGTTTTAGATTCCAGCATTCCATCTCTTTTTTATGATTCATAAACTGTGTATTCTGATTCACTGCCCAAATTCACTCCTTTTACCACTAGCAAAATGTTAGATGGTGCAGCTCTGCTAGGTGAAAAGGGCTGACACTATTCTGTGTGGAATTTTAATGAACTATAGCCTGGTGTTGGCATACATAAGTAGTGACTGCAATGGCTGAAAAAAAGTAAAATAAAAGTACCAAAAGCACTGAATACCAGTGCAACATGTCTGCAGCTAGTTTGTCTTCCTACACAAATCAATGACGTTAAAAAGTTCATTACATTTCATCTTTGTGTGGACAAACAAGCGCTATTTAAACAGCTACTTTTAGAACCCACTTTGTGAGTTTAATCTTTCTCAGCTGGGGCAAGTGGTTCTGCCTTTGCAACCAGTGCAGATCATGATCAGCCTGCACATCTTTAAGGTCTGATCATGATCTTCACTGTTTCCTGGTCATTCAGTCATTTTTTCACTCAGAATGATGGACCTTTTGAACCTTAAACTGAAGGTGTAACGAGTCCATTAGTGGGTCAGGGTTAAAACCTGTTTCTAACATCCTTTTGAAAGTAACATGATTCTGTAATATCCTGTATGTTGCTATTTTGTAATGAGTCTGAACTTCCCCCTTTTTATGTAACAAAGGGAGGGATGTTACCTGTACATGATTCAGATATGATACAGGTAAAGTAGTAGGCTATTAATCTTCTACCTACTGTAAAAAAGAAATAATGGCAGAAAACTTGTAGAGGCGAGTGCATCTAATCATTTCTGGGAGGAAATATTTCTTATTAATAGTACAAAGATAATTCCTTTTACATATTTTTCATCCAACATTATTACACGCAAAATTCTTTTGAAAACATATGTGTATATCACTGTTTTATGCATTTTCCTTCTGCTTCAACAACATTTGAAGGCCAGGGTTCATTAGCAGTTTTATAAACACTACTTTTGATGCATCTGACACATGGAATAATATAAACTTCAGTTGAATTGAAATTTAAAATGCACTTTTGCTCAAACCAACACAAACAACAAATTGTCTTATTCTCAAAGTGCATTTATGTGTCTAATTTTAGCCATGTACGAGAAATGTTATGCCATATCAGAGAGACAATTAACCTATGGAATGAATGGAATTGATAGTTATGTATTTCAGCCTTTTAAGTACCAATAAGTATGGACAGATGGATGACAGACAAACCACCATCGTATAAGCTCTGCTGGACTTTTTCCTTTGAAAGGCTTGGGAAATATAGAAACATGACCTTTGACCCTAAATGTGACCTTCACATTCAAGAAAATCCATCCAGGCTTTGAAGAGACATAGTCTTCTGGCCTTTGACCCTGAAATGTGCCCTCAGTTGATCTTTTAAAGCAGGTAAGGTTAGTGCAACAAATGTAAAATTATTTCATTCAAGTCACAAAATACCAAAACACAACCCTTAGTTACAAATTTGATCCTTAAGTGTGACCTTGACCTTAAAGGTACCCCCTGGGCATTGTTCAAGACATACTTTTGTGATACGGAAAATAACTGTGTGAAGTTATTTCAAAATCAGCTTCTATGCACGTAGAAATTTAAAAACAGTCCCGACAAGATAAACTGGTATATAACTCTACATTACAGGTTTTAAGTCATATATATGACCTTGACCTTCAAGGTAGCTACCTGTGTGTGGTGCAAGACACACCCCTTGTTGTGGGCAATCACTGTGCAACGTTATTTGAAAATCGGTCCATATTTATAGAGAAGTATAACAGCTCGGAAAAGAAGTGTCAACTGACAGCCAGACAGACAGACGGAACTGAGCAAACCTCAAGTCCAGGGGCAATGGTCTTTGAATGGTTTAGGACTAATAAATTGACATGAACAAATCTTCATGAACTTTCAGTTTACATACAAATACAACTGCCAATCAATGATTGTGAAAATCTGTTAACTTTCTGCCAGCTGTTACAGTGTGAGTCAATAGTATTGCATTTAACAAGCATTTGTTGATGATTGCTATCAAATTTCTGATCTGTATCTATGTACTTTTGCATGACCAAGTCTTCAAACCTTTAGA
Organism: Saxidomus purpurata; assembly: GCA_022818135.1. Taxonomy (NCBI): domain Eukaryota; kingdom Metazoa; phylum Mollusca; class Bivalvia; order Venerida; family Veneridae; genus Saxidomus; species Saxidomus purpurata. Next base: position 29,366,003 of record JAFMSR010000010.1, read on the forward strand.
CTGGTTGTCAGACTCGGCTCCTGTAGACCGTCAGAGACTGTTTCTACACTTATTGTCCAAATTTGCTCAGTATGCCAGGCCCTAGGTCAGTGTACAGACGTTTATCTAGAAATAATTTTGAAGTAATGGCCACCTTTGTCTGTACCAATTCTTTCTTACACTGATTACAACTTCCTTCATCTTCTTTAAGTACAGTCTATGTCTGCTTCCTGAGTTCTGACCGAGTTTTGCCGTCAAAAAGATGGTACTATTTAAAAGTGGCACCTGAATACTGCTGTCCCGATTATTAACAGCTGTGATTAACAGGTTAGGAGTTGGATGCCTACCGACATAAACCGGACATAAACCGCTGTGCCTATGGATTCTGTGTCATGCCCTACATAACTATCCTTACTTACTATTGCAACTAAAAATGATTTGCCCTACTGACCTCCTGGCATGAACTCTAGCGAATAATTCAGACAACTGATCGACAGACCATTCCACAAGACTGTAAACCTTATATTCCTACTGTTAGTGCATATCAGCCACAGCATTGACTGCCGCTATTGACAGACCATTATTTTTTACCTATTTATTGTCACAACATATCCCTATAATGCAAATCAGCATCTGTTACCGATAAACGAACATGAAAAGATATGCTTGACAATTACACTGAAGGTAAATAACCGGAATACCTGGAACGTCATTGCCAAGTTGTATCGTAAGTCTGCGGCTCTTCACAAAACTTCCCCCAGGTTTCCACTGATGTTGTACTTCCACATCCATGATTTCACTGACTCAGTGTTTCATAAAGTTATAGTCTTTGCCATGAATTTGATCATTTGCAAATTTTGAACATCTTTCATTAGAAAAGTATATAATTATGTGGAGTGCCAAAATATTCTATTACCAGTCAGCTAGCATGCAAATGTAACTATTTATGAATTTTCTTGCAGTTATGTAACATTAAAATGAAGTCTTTCTGAGGTTTCATACACTTCTAAGCATTAGTAGAATTTGTCAATGAAATTAATACCCCTTACTGGGTTAGAAATCATTTCAATTTTATGTATCCCTGTATATTGTTTATTCTGAGTCAATATTTGTTCAGAAGTACTTGAGAACGTCCATGAAACATCGAGTTGCTTATTTATAATACGTTAAACATCTCAACAACGGCATGACCTACACATTTTACATCTTCTGCTTCAACGTAAAAATGCTACAGACATATTTTTGTATCCATTCTTCAAAGTAACGAACTAGTGTATGAATCACAGGATCTGAATTCCATTAACATTTGTGACATCACAACAATCTATTAAAATCTATATGCAAATACATAAAATCCAAATACTGGAAAAGTAAACAAAGAATTTAAGATACAAAATGAAATCGAGACGCCTATTCCTTTTTGTACCATTGTTTAGCGGGAATGTTTAACACAAAAGGGTTTTTTCAATCCCTTTTTTTCAACGCTAACTGCACTTACTCCCATGAGAAGTTTAATGTCTCTTTAATGTTACGCAGGAAGTAAAAACTAACTCGACGTCTAATTTTGTATGCACAATATTACTTAAACATTTACTTTTTTTGACACAATACGGAAATTATCCACCTGAAATTATTACAACAAATCAATACAATATTCTGTAATATCCTTTCAATAAAAAATGATAGCTCAATTATAAAAATAGTTTCAAAATCAATTTGAAATTACTTTTAAAATATTCCGAAACGAAAAATTGATTTCAACCATTCTAGAAAGTCATGTATTTTACCAACAAAGTTCCCAATACTTAAAAGTGTTAAATCAACCTGTGTCCTTTTAAAACTTCGATGTATTTTTTTTTCTTACTTTGAATGACTGGATTTTGGATAAACTCCAAACTAATCACATTACGATAAAGATAAACCAAACAGAATGTCATAATCAAATTATTTCAATTATTCAATTCCCTCAAATATTTACATAAACATTCTACAAAATATCCAAACTTTTTCACGATAGCCACATTTCGCTACAATTCCATCATTGCATTATCTATTATATCAATTAAGTAAATTAAAATAAAATTCCCTGTCTTGAACTTTACGAAATTATTTATAGTATTCATGAAATCATCTACACTGCATTTTTTGGTTGTTCCGCAAATGTGCTCTATCTTGTATTGAACACTTGTAGTTGTGATTCACGCTTATCAATAAAAGCATTTTCAATGTATATATACAGGCAATACAATGTAGTTATGACACTTTGCATTTTGTACATTGGTAAATATATACTAAGTGAATGTAAACGTTCATCTACTCAAGGAAACATATTAAAGGTAAGACAATAGAACCTGGACCTTGCTCAAAAACCAACATATTCAACTATCTTGACCAAAACCAGACCAGGTGGTACTAATTCTGAAGACTTTGTACCAAGTACTAGTTCTGAAGACTTTGTACCAAGTACCAACAAGGTAACAGACCCCTCTCTTACTTAGGCACTTAAAATCTGACAAAAAGACTAAGTTGACACTTGACTACTTGATATAAATGTTTTAATTATACAGTCAAAAACCTGTATTGAGCGGACAGCTTAGAAAAAACAACAAAAAGGGACCCTTATATCATCTAGATACTTAATAGGGTCATATTTATCTAAAAACAAAACTTCAGCAAAATGTCTGAAATATCCCACCAAATCACACCTGGCAACTGCATCGAAGTTACACTAACATTTTATCTCACATCAGACTCTGATATTTTCAAACAATGTCATATCTGTTCAAATTAATCACTAAACAATTGTGTGACTTATCACTAGTTATAACACATCATAAACAAATGAGGATTGTTCAGTTGTTATATATGTGTAGCTATCAGCAGCCCCATACAACTATCAATATATATCTCACATTGACCTGGATTCAAACCACCTACACTGCACTCAGATTTTGCCTCCGAATTCTACTAATAAAATAATGCCAAAAGAACAAGGGCAGTAACTGCATAATTTTTACCTAATGATACTTCAACACAAATCTACTCATCACACACGCATCTGTGGTTCTAATTCTGTAAGTTCCAACAATACTGACAAATTTAATGTAATTTACTCCTAACAAAATCAATATAATGCCAAAATAAGCAAATAGCAAATTAATCTCTATTAACAATCTGAGAAAGTGTTTTCTCAGAGGTGCCAACTGTTGTTTCCATAGACCTTTAACAAGACAAGAAGATTGCAAGTTTTTTATCAGGAACTCTTTTTTTTCTCCTCTCAAACAAAATAAACTATTACAAAACTTGTCATAGTTCCAACACACTTCAAAGTTTCCTACCTCTTTATTACACACCTGTATGTTTTAATAAGATACTGTATATTCTGCAACTGCTGGGAAACACTTTCTGCAACATGACAGATCTCTCGTTCTCTTCTTTCATCGCAAACATGAGGTATTTTGAAGTTCAACATTATTAAAGTTTATTAAGATATCTAAAAGCAATGTGAATAGTTTTATTTCAAATTCACACCTGCAAAGTATTTCTATGAAACTGCTGGCTCTACTTGATTGAGATATAGAAAAGGGAGGTAATTAATCATTTAATGTTATATCAACCTGATATCAACACTAATATATGCAAAGACTTCATCCCTGATTTCACTTAGGTCATGGTTTACATTAGGACTTATTTTGTGGGCTTTAAAGAGTGCAGAAGCCCTGAACCTCTTTGCATACATTATTCACACCTAAAGTGTTTGCGCACAAAATTACTTGAACCATGACAAATGTCTCACCGGCAAAACTGACCACTATTTGGCTGAAAAATAGCTGTGATGGTGCCATGTAAATTGAAAGTACATATTATTATATTTATAGCCATGTAATGCTGCAAAAAATAAGTAACACTTTCTAACCATGCTTTTCACAAAGAAGTGACACAAATATAAAAGAAAGCTATGCATCATTAATGTTCTATCATTACTCTGACTCACAAACTGGTTTCAGACACTTACCTCAAAGACTAGCTCACAGACTAGCTAACAGACTAATTACCACACTGCTTCACAGACTAGTTAACAGACTAATTACCACACTGCCTCACAGACTAGCTAACAGACTAATTGGCCAACTAGACTAATCAGACAGACTGGCCAACTAATGGCTAACAGACTAAGTAACAGACTAATTAGCTGAACATAGTGCTAACAAACTAGTTAAGACTGGTGAGCAGATTAGCTTACAGCTAACAGACCTAAATCAGCCAAACTGGCTCACATAATGGTTTACAGACTGCCTAACATACTGTTTAGCTGACTTGCTCACATATTGGCTAGCAGTCTAGTTCACAGACTGGTGAGCAGATTAGCTTACAAAATGTTTAACAGACTGGCTCACAGATTGGTTAGCCAAATAGCTCACTGACTTGTTAGCAGACTAGCTCACAGACTGATAACGGACTGACTTAACTGACTGGTAAGCAGTCTGGCTCACTGATTGGTTAGCCAACTAGCTCACTGATTGGTTAGCCAACTAGCTCACTGATTGGTTAGCCAACTAGCTCACTGACTTATAAGCAGACTGGCTCACATTAGTTAGCAGACTGAAAGTGAAATAATTTATGTTTGAAGTGTTCAGCACAATCAGAAGGTGACTGTGATTGAGACCTGTGAATACTTCTAAGTTGCCATATGATAGGCTTTATTTTACATTTTTATATTAAACAACTTTCATTATTTTCTAATATTTTTCATAGATTTAATTTTGTCAATAGATTATTTTGAATATCATAAACACACAGTGATTCCCCACCGTGAAACATGTATCTTGAAAATTGCACTCTTTCAGTAAAATTCGAAGAAAGAACTTCACTCAAGTGTTCTAGTATCTTTTAAAGAGGACACTTTAATCTTTGCTCTGAAAGCGCTTCTTATCTGAGCCCTTGCAGTATCAGTGATACGAAATGTTCATTTTCCACCAGTTAAGTTGAAATTTTGTCATCCTAGAAGTTCTTTAAATCCTTCAATAAGCATGATCTTCTTTCATTCCTTCATTCTTTTATAGCTGACTTACTAAACAAAACTTTAGAATTCGATAACTTCTCATTTTGAACAAATTACTGCTTCAACTTTTATAAGACTACTGACCTGTGAAGCATGATTATACTATTACATTTTCTATGTTCTTTTTAAAACTATTAATTACACAACTAATTTAACATCAAATATTATTACTAATTTCTAAGCTAATTTCTACAATGGACTGACCCATCTTTCCCTTGGACAGTACCATTAATTGATCAAAGGGGTGTTATATTAAAAATACACTGAATAAATAATGAACAGTAGTGATCATGATTTAATTAATGGGCAAACTGATCATGAACTGCACTGGTCACAAAGACAGAATCACTTGCTACCAGGAGGGTGATGGTTAATATCTACTTTTCACATAATTACTTATTATATTTTAAATGTAACGAGTAAGAAATGTGTAATGACTTACCGTCCACTGCTTCTGTCTTCCGTACAGCCACATCATCTTCATCCTGTTTTTTAGGAGAAATACCAGAAACATTAAGTCTTCTTGACATAGGTTTTAATCCAAATTTCCCAAGACCCGCCATACTTTCCCACTAAAAGTCTTTTATAACTATCAAATTTTCATCTGTTTCATTGATATGACTAACTATCTACACCCACCACTTTTAGGATGCTTTATTTTCTGTTTTTCTAATAACCTTCCTACTGCATCAGTGCCGACTGATTTACCAGTGTTTTCAAGTTTTATTTACCAGTGTTTTCAAGTTTAAGTCCAGGTCTAACATTTGCAAGAATCACAATAACAAATTACTTATAATGCATGTTCTAACTCTGTTACTTTAAATCATCTTTCTTGTGCTAATCAGCATTGCAATTAAGCCAAGATAAAACATAACAAGTTTCTGTGGGAAAAAAAACGCAAAGAAATATGCCTCTCTCTGGTACAGCACTATATTTCCTATAAAATCAAACACGGAAGATATGGTATGTAACATTATAACCAGCATCAGGTAGGCTCATCAGATAATAGCATAGAAAACATACAACATGTAGTATACCAGTATACAAGTCTTTTACTATTCCAGGGACTGATACTAGAAACTTAACCGTTCCCTGTCAAATCCCGAGTAATTGACCCCGTCCCTTATCCCTCCCCCTCGCAACCCTCCCCCTCTCCATATATATTCAATCTTGCCATAATGCCCTGAAGCATTTCAGATGACATCGTCAAAAATGACCCAAAATCATAGAATTTTTTGCCTTCTTTTGAAAAAGAACATTATTAAATTTTACAAAATGAAAAATCATGTCTGTTACCTTTAAATTATGTAACGTATTTTCCATTCTTAGACACTTCAATTTACATCCCTTTTTACAGAAAAGCTTTTCCAAATTTCTTTTGTTAAAATAAAACAAAATTGCATCTTATTATCTGCTTGAAAAGATGTTAATTAGAAGATGGTATCGGAGTGCAAAATTTAATGAACCTACAATTTCATGTTGCCATAGAAACAAAACAACACAATAATATTTCAAATATTTGCAGTATCTTTAGGTGTTACTGTATTATGAAAATTATTTCAATACAATGAGCTATCAAAGATATCAGATTTAAACATCATTTGTGTTTCAACTTAGTGAATGTTACAGGACTTCAGGTTCAGAACAAGGCTTTAGTACAATACAAGCAATTGACGAGAACAGACAAGAGTCAATGTAAAATTCTGAGTCTTTCACCAGCCCTTTAACTAAATGGAACACCAGAATTACAAGCTGCTAGCAAAGGACCTCTAAACACATTCCACTTACCAAGCTTTCTTCACAAAGAGGATAACATAAATTGGCACAAACTTGGATGTTGGACAGCATGTATCATAGGAAAGGCATTCGAGAGGACGAATTCCATTTATTTTCTCACATATCACTCTGCTTTCACCTTCTCTAAAGTTTGTTTGATTATTATCTGCAGTGGTTTGCCCAGACATTTACCTGTGAACATGTTGATAACTCTCCAACATGATTGCTGAACTTTTGCAAACATACACCACCTGTCAATCTAATTGTTTTCTCTAACTCTGAAGAAATATGTACCTTTGTACCTGTACTCATATATCTATCTGAACATGATTAAGTCCTGTAGAAGCAGGAAGCCTTTATTATGTAGGTGTGCTTCCAACAATTTCTACAGCTTCAGTCCTACTGAAATGCCACACGTTAGTGTGATGGGCACCTAACAAGCTGCCGTCTTACTCCATCCGAGTGGGTGGGCTAACAAGTGTTAACAGAAGGCTCAGGAAGTATTATGGTTTTTAACTTAGGGCATATTAATACTAAATAAAGACATTATATGAATTTAAGAGGCTTAAAAACTTGTTAATGTCTATGTTTTCACTTACCCTCTCCCAGACTTCCCCTCCCGCGCCTACCTCAACTGTCTTAGTGATTTTCTATTAACAATAACACAGATCCAAAGTTTCTAGAGACTTCTCCCTTTTAATTCTATTAAGCTTTGTCAACTTCTTCCCTATTGTAATAGTGGTGAGAGAGATGAAAGACACCTGTGAATCAACCTGCAGTCTAGTACCCTATGGCTATATTTAGAAATCTTCCTTGGCACGACCTCCACCAGCGAAGAGTGCTTTACTTGCCATCCATTGACCAACTGATTATTAAAGTTAATTAGATTTGGTTAATTAATTGCTTTATTATTCACTGGCCAATCAGATCTGCTTTACGGTTCCTGCCTTAGTCGAGGTTGAGTCGAGGAACGTTTCTGAATATAGCCATAAGGCCCTTATGGTCTTATTCTGAACTGAAAAAAAAATGCTATTGAAGATATTAAGAGTTCATGCCCATTTGTGTTATCTTAATTGTTAAGATGGCTTGAAGCTTATACATGTATAGAGTAATTCCAAAGAAAACTTCTTGGTGATACTGAAGTCTGACAGGCCAATCATGGATTACCTCCCTTTCCCTATTCAAATTGCATTGTCATGTGCAGAGAGAGGCATTTTTCTTTCCTTTATGATAAAAAAAGAAATGAGATCATTAATATTACATACAGTACACAACATGCATTATAGTCATGCATTTATGCAGAGTTTACTGTTCTTTCTTAATACATGCAAGATAGTTATTTATATCAGAGATTTTAGTTACCACCTGATATACACAAATATTACATGATGTAAATACAGTAGTGGGTATAAAAAATAAATCATACTGTGCAAAACACAACACAGACACAGACAAAGTGATCAATCATTGCACAATGAAGCTGGTCAGTTCCAGACATACAGCTTACAGTTACTGTATTCCACCCAGCTCTCCCTCAAACCCCAACAGTTACTGATCAATAGTCTAGGAGGTTTAAAACTGAATATCATATTTTGTGTTTTTTATGATTTAAATGGCTGCTCGTATAAAAAATATTGACTGCAGTAATACATGAACAGCTGCAGTTAAAAGGTTGTCCTGTCACAGGGCCCTGTATATGCATTGTCCCCTATCAGAGGGCTTTGTATGTACTGTCTCTATCACAGGGTCCTGTATGCAATGTCCCTACCACAGGGTCCTGTATGTACTGCACCCAGTATGCACTGCCCCTATCACAGCACCCTTGACACAGACTGTCCCTCTAATAACTGAACTCAATGACACATCCCACCCTTCTCATATGGCCCTGCATGTACTGCCCCTATCACAGGGCCCAGCATGCACTGCCTCAGTATCACTGGGCCATAAATCAACATCCCCTGCCCTTTAACAGGTCCCAAATATTATCTGGTTGGGAAATACAGTAACTTGTACAAATACAACATAATATAATTATTAATTCCCATTGTATTATAATCAGTCCTGATTGATTATACTTCCCTTATTTGTAGAATGTAACTAAATCATATATACTTCATATATCAAGTTTATGAATAATTACAATTGTTATTCATTAATTATATTATCATTATTACATGTATATTATCATGTATTAAACCAGTTCATACAGGATTAATAAACTTTATTGTTGTGTAGGATTATATCATTAATGTGATTACCATGGTGAACAGTTTTCACACTTTTCCGAATAACTCATGTGATTATCAGTGATCGGTATTACAAGAGTTGGCTCCCTTCTCTACACACAGTACCAGTGTTTAGTAGTACAAATATCTAGTACCCAGCTTTTACTCCCTCCCCAAACACACAATAATGTGAAACATTCTTTACATTATGGAAAAGAACCATTTCAATGTCCAAAAATGCTTGTGTACTCAGACCTTCCCATTTTCTTAAGGATTTTTACATTTGTAATGAATACTTCTTTCGGGGAGCAATTTATTCACAGCTTTCCTGATCTTTCCATTCTTAAAACATATAAAATTTTGTGCATAATGACTTGCCCATAACTTTAATAAAACATAACTAATTTTCCTCTAATTTTCCTATTTATACCGTAATTTAAGGTAAATGAATATCTTGCAACTACCCTCACCTCCCCGCCAATGCTGATAAGCCTTAAAGGGAAACAACATTAAGAGCATGTGTAGAAGAGGGAACCAGACAACAAACATTTTACCTCTCGCAATCTACCAAAACTTTCGCCGACAGAATGGTCTGAGCTTGGACTCAGAATCACAAAACTTGTTGATTTGTATGTAACCTAGTCAATTAATATCCATATAAAATATATTGTAATACTGCTTTATAGATCAAAAGATGCTAAAATAATGGTCGGTAAAATAAATTTTACTAGGAAAACACTTCTGAAATGTGTAATTTCAGTACAATCTTTTAATATACCATGCACAAAGAGCAAACTCTAACATTCTTAGCTAAAAAGGAGCAATGATTAATTAATTTTACTTTTCATCAATTTGCACAAACTGTTACTTATGAGCAAGTACAATAAATAAATGTTTTCAGTACTAATGAATAAAGGGAGAAAACTAGTGGGTTAACATATATTTATGTAGGCTCGAGAGTGGTTATATTAAAACATGAACAGTGAGTGGTATAATAGATCCATAACCTGTTTTTGTATTACAATGTACTTATGACAGACTTTACAGGTTACATAATTATTATGCTACAACATATAAGTAATAACATTTAGGTATTGTAAATAGTAAAAATAATTAGCTGGAATTGAAAAATTTGTACTGGCATATTTTTTGAGATACCTACACCCTAGAGGTCCTTATCATATTTAGAAATTAAACATTTTATATTATTGATATATCTTTCAGTTTAGATTGATAGAACAAGTTATGAGACAGTCTGCATCAGTACCAAGTTGTATTTCTGGTAAATTAACTAAATATATCACAATCTAAGATACTATGTCAGGAAAACTCGCAAGAAGAGTAGACATTATTCCATAGACTGACAGAACAAATCTAAGACATTAAATTTAAACAAATCTCAGTGCAACAAAATATCATTTTTACCTCTTCCAAAGTATCAGCAGGGCTTCCAGTCCTTAAATTCATGTCACCTGTTTCTGACTGTGAATCAACAGACTCTGTTTCTTTTACTTTTATATCTGATATACCTTTTTTCATAATGTCTGATTTATAGTTATGAGCAGCTTCATCACCGAGACTTTGTATCACATCAGCTTGTCTAGTCTTTTCACTAATATCTGTTACATTTTGCATATCCTTTGGTACAGAAAGATTAAGATCCAAAGGTTTAATTTTGGATTCACTGGCTATATCTTCATTTTGAAAGAGTTCAAGTTCTGACATCATCCTTTCTTCTTCCTTAATACCTTCTGTTTGTGTATCCATATCATTACTGTCACTGACTTCTTCATATTCATCATGACTATAGGATACAGTTTCTTCTCCAGTGCTATATAAGTGTGTCTGCTCTTCTCCACTTTCACCTGTTATATTTTCCATTTGTATAACTATTTGTACATTAGCTTCTCTACTGGCATCACTATTTAAGTTTTTTCTTTCACCATTCTCTGTCTCCACTTTCTCACTGGACTCATTTCCACTCACATCGCTTGCTATATCAGAGTCACTTTGATTGCTGTTTTCCGATAGAGTGGTATCTGACTCATCCATTTCCTCTAAATCAAGCGCATTCTCTAAACTACTTTCTAGTTCAGATTCCATCTGATCCTCGTAGACATCTTGTTCTGTATCACTTTCTACAACTTCAGGATCTAGAATGATCAGACTATTTCTGTTGTAACTGGCAGGAGAATCACTGACAGTATGCGACTCAGGTGCAGACAACTGCGGTATTAGTGGATTAACGTATTTCGCGCATCTCAGATGTTCGTGATGGGACACCCTATTAAGTTTTGCATCTCCAAGTTCAATGTATGTTACAACTGGAGAATCTTTAGTGATAACACAGTTATCAGAACTGTCAAACTCTTCAAGGGGCATAATCTTTATCTGTTAATTTCAAATCACTTCCCTGTCTTTACTAAATCCATCGTTTCCAACAAGACATGTCATGACGACAACTTAAAAGTAAAAGTTGCCGATTTAACGTAAATGCATGTGTAAAATGTGGTTTCAAGCTATCTGATAAATGTACCAATATATTCCTAATATTTTGTCATTTGTCGTTTCTTTATCCCTACAAATTGCTCGTTAATCTTATCCTTTTCTTCATCAACTTTTCCTGACAAGGATCGCGAAACTATTTAAGAAATTTAACACTACTAAATTATGTAAATAACACGTTATAAACAGCAAAGTTACCTGAAAACATATTCTGTTTGTTACAACACACTTCAATTATCTAATGACGAGAAATTCTCCATCCATGAAAAATTTTATGTACTTATATAGCCTGTGGTGTATTATATCCAAAACCATTAATATAAAATAACTGGTTAAATCCCATTTCAGAAATATCTAGACTGCAAAAATACCTTAACCCAATATTTTTCTCTTGGCTTATTTATTACGTATATTTCAACACTTTTCATTAATTTTAATGTAAATATGTTGCATAAAGAGTGACAAGATTTTGAATGAGGACTTTATGACATGTACTAACATTGCAATTTTACTTTTCAGTTTGTGTTATGAAAGTTTTAAAGACGAAAAGTACAATTAAAATAACCATAATAAACTGTAAATATGCTAAAGCATGCACAGGGAAGCAATGATTTTGACTATGAGCATACGAAATATGATCCAAGTGCTGCAAACTTCAATAACATTTGCTACTGTATATGACTGCGCTACTTTGTGTATTTCAATTCAAATATGCCGTTTTCATAAAGACATTAATAATCTAGACCAGCCAATCTGATCAATCATATAGTAAATAAATTATACAGCCTTTGATCTACCTCAATATAAAATGATCTAGTTTTAAACCCCTTTAACATCCACAGGTATGACTTTATCAATAATGTTTACTCTATGATAGAATCTCACGTGATCTCAGTCTGCAACTTCTGCACAGTTTTGTTTCCTTTTAACCTTATCAAACAGCCCTCAAGAAACTACAGCCAAATTATTTGTTTCATTCGCTGCACATCTTATTTTCATTACCATCTCCATTTATTGTCAATTCAAAGTAGCTATTTGTCATACAAGTTGATGTGTAAATTATCAAAGCTGTCAAGAGATGGCAATAACAGGTATATCATCATACCTAGTAGTTAGCCTGATGGCAATTAACAACTCAAGGTAGACAACTCTGTTGTCTCTAAAGGATATACTGTTATTGTTATTTCCCCTCCTTATAATCTTCTGTATGGAGTTGGTTTCCACTCACTCCTTTATTTCGGACTGAATTTCAACACTTGCTGCCCCTGTATCAGTCTAATGCTGATTCCTTTTGCCACCAGACTGCTTCCCAGACAGCCGAGAGACTTCCTGACTGCGGGTGCTTCCCTTAATTGAGAAGTATATAAATCCAGTTAACTTTGAACAACTTCCTGAGTCAATTATTCCAGACTTAATATGGTATCGAATTCTTAGAATTCAACCTCAACTTCCACTTCAATATATAGATCCAGATGGCTTCACTCATTTCAGAATGCAAACGTTTATTGTTGTCATAGTTAAAGCACAACTTGCTGTCATACTGGTTTCCTTGTGTCAGACTGCACAGTGCTTCTAAGACTCCTCAAGTCACCTTCCAGTAACTTCTAGACTACTGCAGCTTTAATTGTTACAATTACATTGTATGTCCATCCAACTTTCATTTACTTCCCGACTGTTTCCCTCATTTCAGCCAGCCATATTTTCTGTGACTGTATTTTTCAAGTCAATTCAGGTAAATTCTGAATGCAAAATTGTATAATGTACCCTAATACTTCTTAATTCCCTTTTCTATCTATGTGCACATTTCAGACTGGTTATCATTACTAGGGAAGACAATGTCACCCAGTGTAAGCTTAATAACCAGATAGTGTTTCAACTTTTCAACAGCGTCTGTTCAGTACAAATTACGGTAAGATTAAAAGCATATTAATCTCTTTAAAGATACATTACGACAATATTTAATATCTTTACCCTTGATTTTAAACTGAAAGAATCACCAACTTTGCTTTTAACAAAATACAATATAATGGATTCATTTATCATACCTCAAGTTGGAGGCTATGATTTAAATCGGAACAAAGATGGCACATATTTCTGTGATCTTGTATCAATATATTGGACAGACTCGGTGTTCCCGCAAGCAGCCTTTCTGGAACCCAGTGAGCAATATTAACCCATACCATACAGTGGGTCCTAAAGTCTTCGCTGTCTCAGTTTCTTCAGGGTGAGAAAGACAGCATCTTTATCAGTTAAGAATGAGTAACATAATCAAACGGAGATAGCACCAGGTTAAGAGGATGACTAAACTGGTGTACTGTACTATTACCCTCCCTTCACTTCATCTTTCACCATAACTGAAATATGGCTGCTTTTTAAACATGAATAGATGGACCACATCTTACTTTAGGACAGAGTTTCAAAACCATGTATATACATATTTTATCAATATGGTAACTGTGTTACCTGATGTTATGAAATTGTTCAGAGGATTGTGTGGGACCATTTGGTCACATGAACTATTACCCCCAGCTTGAAATCCTTAAATTGAATTATTGTTCGGAGGAAGGGAAATAGTTTTAACTATTGACCCGTCAACCAGTGTCCACTTCAACGAGACAATGATATATACCAGATGATCCATCTCTGGTTAACACTTAGAGAATAAATATTATGTCAAGAGATCTCCACTTAGTCCATGATAAGTGGTTTTCTTGTATAATCAAATTAAGACTTTTTTACAACACTTAACAATATGAAGTATATTTACAAAGGATACACTGATTTCATTGTATACATTAAGCTGGGATTTATATACATGTGACCTGGACAAATTTCCTGATAGATTAAATGACCCATACATTAACTCTACCCAAATTGAAGAAAACTGATTTTGTTAGTTTTATTTATTTTGTATTTTTAGAGGGGATTACCTGAAGCTTTTTCATCTATGCACACCAAAATAATCCATTTGGAAATGTGAAATTTGATATATGACAATTTAAGCCTTATACTAATATAAACCTGTTCAAAATATCAGGGAAGTTTGACACTAAGACACTCATTTCAACATGTATCTGTATCATACTTCTGGCAAAATGAATTTTGTTCAATTTAGTTTTTGGTTAAATTTAATACTTCGGATTTAATTTACTTTTTGCAAGTCAACTCATAGACTGATCAATGATGCAGACTGTCTCATTTCTTTTTAAAACTTGATGCTGAAATTACCTTACACCATTTTAATTGCTCATGTATTAGTTAAAATATAGTTCGACTTAAACTGAAAATCCTGAAATAGACATGTTAATATTGACTATAAACCAATACAAGACTACAACTACTACAAAAGGAATACTGAAAAAAGAAGATATATCATTACACTTGCTAAAGTCATTCTTTATGCACAACATACAATAGAACTAGACAACAGAGTAATGCTATAAACAGGAATCTGAAATTTTCACACAATGGAATATGATATATGGCCATATCAATCCCGTTTAGCAGTTCATCCAATCAATTCAACCCTTACTAATATCTCATTTATCATTTCATCCAATCAATTCAATTCTTACTAATACAAAACTTCAAATTCCTTTCAATAATACAGCCCATGCCTACAATGGAAATAAATGTAAAATAAAGAAAGAATTCATAAATACACATATAACAATTCATGCAAATACATTTTGTATTATGCGTCTTTGTACAATCATGCAGCACATTCAAACCCACCCCTATTTCCAAAGTATCTGGATTCTTTTCAGTTTCTTCCACCTGTGGAGTTTCTTCTGGCTCTACATGACTCATATCTGTATGTGCTTCCTTCTCTTCAGCATCTTCTGGTTCATCATCTACTGGTGCTTCTTTAATGCTAATCTGTTCTGGGACTGGCTCTGGATCACGTTTTTCTGGTTCTGGCTCAAATTCTTCAGCAACTTCTTCTTCAACTTTCTCAGCAGGTTCCAGAATCTCTTCTACATTATCTGCTTCTGTTTCAGCTGGTTCTGTTGGAGCTACCTCTTCAACCATTTCAGTTCTTTCTGGCTCAATTGTATCTACTGGAGTCACCTCCTCTACTTTACTACTAGATTCCTCTTCAACTGGCTCCGTCTCAGCAGGCATACCTTGCTCTACTTCTACAGCAGTTTCTGGTTCAAAATTCTCTGCTGATTCTGATTCAACAGCAGATTCTTTAACTTCTGGCTCATCAGTTTCTGGATTAGAGACAATGTCCTTTTGGTCATCAATCACAGGCTGTTCTTCTTCAACATCTACATTTTGCTCTTCTACCTTACTTTCTTCTTGCTCAGTTCCCTGTTCAGAAATATTAATTTGATTGTCAATACTTTCTTCCTCTATCTGCTCTGGCTTTTCTGCTTCAACATCCTCCTTCAACTTACTGGTCCCTTCATCTAATACTTCAGCTGCAGCTTCTGTTTCATCATCTTTAACTTCTTCATCATGGTTTACTACTGCATCTATTTCCTTCTCCGTTTCTTTTGGTCCTTCATCAAGTGGTCCACTTGTTTGTTCTGGTGTTTCCTCCATTGCAGAAATTTCAACAGGTTCTGAAATTGGCTCAGATAGTTTCTGAGCACTTTCTTCTTTCTCCTGAATTTCAAAAGAGTCATAGCAACATAAATAAAACTGTAATGTGAAGTAACAAATATCAAAAGAAATACACTAGAACAAAATTTATGTACAATATATAATCTAGAGCACATGGCTCTGTACAACAATTTCAATATTGAAATGATTATCTAAATACAACATAGGGATACTAAAAGAACATTACATCAATGAAAAAAATGTATTTGTTTTTGGGGAAAAAAAGAGTTTTTAGTCCGTTTTTGAAAAAACTTCAACAGATTAACAGGACCAACTACACAAAGTCATACTTTTTTAAGAAAGTTTTTGGTTAAGTCAGGTTACAGAAAGTCAGCTAACTTGTGCTTCCAAGTTTCTAACCAGTATATGATTTTATTCACTACTTTCTTGATTCATATTAAGCAAAAATTGGTTATACAAAGGGTAACACTCTTGAGTTGAGATTTTGGTCCATTTCGATTTGAAATTCAGTTTTAAAAACAGTTCATATCAATTATTGATTAGAATCATGGTCTTTTCTGCAAGTAACTGATAACTGATAGATGAATCTCCATGTTTCCTATGCCTTTTTTTTACTTTCAGACTATTGGCCCTTAAATCTGACATCACGAATACATCAAGAGTTAAACCTGAAACCTGCATATAAACAAAGAAGTAAATATATACTGAAGTTTTATGATCAAACCTGGCCCACATGTAGGTTTACAGTATATACAGTGTGCAAACATGTTGTTGATTACAGATTACTTATTTATGAAACTAAACATGTTTATGCATTCCTTTTATTCATGTTTAGCATGTCTGGTATGTATTAATCGGACTAGACTTCTATCATTTTAATTAACTGACAGAAAATAAAACTCCTGTCTCTGAAAACAATAACCATGTTGCCTTCGTAAAAACACAATGCATGCATGTTATGTATATTTCGTTTTAATGTCTTTAAATTAAATAAATATTGAACTACTGTACTTAGGTCAGCTGACAAATACATTTGACAACACACAAGGTCAAATCGTTATAAATTTCATTACTTTACACTTCCTAGATTTAAGAAGAAGTTTAAACCAGATCAGAGAAAATACCTTTATATCTGCACAAACTCGTAATTTAAAAAAATATTCCTACCATATTACTGTTTTAATCCCTGGTACTTCACACTTTGCATATATGCTTGTTCAATAAAAAAACTGAAGGGTTTAACCCCGATAAAAATTGCTGGCTTTTACACAAATGACAAACTTTTTGTGATGTATATCTTCCGTTTTATGTGCGTTCTTTTTTTAAACAGACTATTAACCTCTTATAAGGACTAACTTCAAGAACGGTTAATGGTAAAATACACTAGTTTACGGCTACAGTCATTTACAATGCAATCTTTGACTACAAACAGTTTGAATAAAAACAAATACAAAGCATTTGACTGTATGTTTACAATCTATTATGAACAAAAATGAATATTTTATAGTGTTGATAATATAATCAAAAACAATACCCGACAGATTACATTTTTCTACTGTACAATATACACATACATGTATTTGTTTGACAGATCTTACAACAGTTGTTTGAGCAACAATGTTACAATATAACATTTAAAAACTAAATGCCTAGGAAGGTAAAGCATTAACAATTAAAGGGAGACAATAATCACCTGTTCGGGTTCAGAGTTCTCACTGCTGGATCTGCTTCTTGTCTGGATTACCTCCCCTGACTGAGCTTCATTGGTATAACTATCTTCTGCTATTACATCTTTATCATCATTAAGAACTGGTTCTGAATTTCCAAGTAAATCCCCACTATCTCCTACATTTTCAGACTGTCCACCCATTAAATCTCCACCCATTAAGTCTCCACCAGCTAAATCCCCACCCCCTAATAAATCCCCACCCCCTAATAAATCCACTTCCTTTTCATGCCCATTAGATAGTCCATCCTCAACATGTCCGTTGGTATTTCCCTCATTTTGCATATATTCATACAGTAAATTTGATGGTTCAGACTTTGTGTCTTTCTGCACAGGTTCATTTGTGAACTCATACAACGGATTGGTGGAGTCACTCGCCATTTTACTTTCAGAGTTAGTAAATTCGTACAGTGGATTTGTGTTTGCTTCAAAATTCACTTTTCCACTGCTACCATTCTCTGGAGTAATCTGAAAAGAGAGAAATAGAATGTGTTAAGTTTGTATATCAAGTAAACACAAGCCAGCTCCCAAACTATCCACACATTCTCACCAGCACTTTCTCCCTGAAAGAATGTATCATAGAAATTCTCAGATTGTTTACATTTTCCTTACATAAACTGACTTCTCTATACAAAGAATTGTGAACCACTTATAAAAAACATGGCAACATGGTAGACATATCACTTTTTAATATCATATAAATTTCCTCCTAGCTTGCCTTTCCTTGAAGAAAGCCTTGAAATCTGGAGTGTTCATTTATCCCAGATGTCAAAAGATCAGAACAGCAGCTGTGATAAAAAAATCCTTCAATGTACAAATGTATATGAGATAGATAAATGTATGTAATTGTTACATCAACATATTTTACCATAATTAATAGATGAGTAAATTAAAATGACAGGCTCACATAAAATTACTTGCCTACGGTCACTAAATCTTTTTTTTAAGGTTATAGTACTTTGTAACATTTAATTAATTATTAACAGAAGAGTGTGACCTGACTGTCTCAAAAATAAAGAAGCTGGTCTAAAGTCTGATTCTCCATATTAAATGTTCTAAGCTGCCTCAAGTCAAATAGATTATACTTGCTGTTTCTCTGGGTTTTAACACCCGTTTGAACCATATTATAGTTACTTTTACAGACGACCATCATACCGGAGAAGAATCAGAACTAGAATCCTATCCTTCATAAGAAACTGCCATTTTTCTCACATAATGAAACATGGCAGAGTGAGAGCTCAAACCTATAATGTCCCCTAGACTCTTACCACAAGACTCTACTAGCCTTCAGACAGCTGAAGTATTAACTGTACTAGGATGGTCTAAATGCCTTATAAACAACTGGAATAACTTCACACTGTATCAAACAATATATTCTCATGCAAGCAGTCAGGCTGCAGACAAATGGTATATGTCAGAGTTTTAATTATATTCCTCCCCACAAGAACTCATGAGTTTTCTACAACTCATGAACTGACTATATGAATCATGATCTTATCTCATACCAGATAGAACAACTTTCAGAACATTCACATCTATCTGCCATACTATCTCTGTAAAAATTCTCTAAGGGCCTGTATTGTATTTCCAGTATCCTATTTTTCTGATCCAAGCTTTTTTTTCTAAATAGAATTTAATTATGTCACTATAATAAGCTATCCAAGTTTTAACTTACACAATTTCACAAACTATCACACTATCACATATTACTGTTACACACTATCACACTTACACACTATCACACTTGTATGTAAATCTATCACACTTGCACAATATCACACTTATATGTAACACTATCAAACTTACACACTATCACACTTTTATGTAACATTATCACACTGATATGTAACACTATCACACTGGCCCACTATCATACTTTTATGTAACACTTTCACGCTTACACGTATCACATTTATATGTAAATCTATCACACTTTGACAATATCACACTTATATGTAACACTATCAGACTTACACACTATCACACTTTTATGTAACACAATCACACTGATATGTAACACTATCACACTGGCCCACTATCATACTTTTATTTAACACTATTATCTTACACACTATCACACTTATATGTAAATCTATCACACTTTCACAATACAATAAAACTTACACACTATCACACTTTTATGTAACACAATCACACTGATATGTAACACTATCACACTGGCCCACTATCATACTTTTATTTAACACTATCACACTAACACAATATTACATTTTCTCTGTTATAGAGTGTTTATTGGCGTGACAGTGCCAAAGTTTGGGCCTGAAACAACATAACACTTTTTTAACCTGAAATAATTGTGTGCCAGATCTCTCTAAAGTTACAGACATTCCTAATCTGCAAGGGCTTAAAAGAACAAGTAAGGTAGCTACAGAAGTTCTTAATGGCTTCTCAGTATGAGTAACCTTGAAACATTCAGAATATTTTACTCATACCACAGCTAATTCTGCAGTTAAAACATGGGATTGTGTACAGATGTAACTCATATAACCAAATTGTTAATGAGTGAGATAGTAAATGAACAAATGCAATTTATGAGTGTGTGAATGACTAATGGAAGGATTGAATAAAGGGAGAAAGTAAGGTAATGAAACTATGACAGAGTGCCAAGAGGGCAATGACTGATTTGACCAAATGAATGAATGAATGAATGAATTACTTAATTAATTAAAAAGATTAATTAAAATTAATTCATAAATAAATTAATCAAATAACAAGATGTGAGTGAAACTGGGATGAGGATGTATGTGAGTGAAAGAGTGACTGAATAGACAACTGACTGAATGACTGGTTGAATGAATAGTGTTAAAACTTGATTATTTCTTCGTCAAATAAATATCAGTGATAATAAAATTACCAAATTTTGCCCAAACATGGCAAATACGATCATAAATAGTTGCTCTGTTACAGAAACAAAGGAGACTTATTGCCTCAGGGTAGACAACTAATACTGTGTTACTGCACCCATGAAAACAATTAGATGACTATCTCTCATTCCTATTTAGATGATGTTGATTGCTTGCAACACTCCAGACTACTCTGCTGAGAATAGGATTTCTACTATTTATTTTTATTTATTTATCTTTCCTCGTTTATCAGAAAGGTTAATGGATATTTACATGCAGCAGACAGTGCAGATGGTCCAAAAAATAAGCAAAATTAAATGATAGCATATATGATTAGGGATTGGGGATGTTAGTCACAGAAGGGAAGTGGGGGCGGGGGCACAGGGCTAATGACAACTTCATTACATTATTTTAGTATTCTTTAAAATCTCAGACATCATGTGCTCAGAAAATGCCATCCATTATCCATCTAACAAAGAATGAAAAAGAGGAAAGATGATCAGATCAATGACTTCCTCAATGAAAATGCCTGATGAGAACTAAACTCCTTGTGTCAGAAGTGACACTGTCTGCGCTCTTGACTTATAAACTTACAGCTCCAGCATGCTGCCCACTGGTGTAAAATAAATGTCTTGAATGTAAGAAATAAGTGTAAATTCTATTATTCTATATCATGAAGCTTGGGTGTGGTTATTCATCATAAAGAGTTATGTATTTGCACTAGCATTACATAATATAACAGTTAGCTGTTTTAATGACTGTTTCACTATTAAAAGTCTCTCTTGGCTTTTTTGTTTGTAAAGCAATGATTTTTTAAATACATATTTACGACATTTTCATTCAAAACTTATCGTGACAAACACTTAACCGTTACGTAGTTTACTTCATAAAATGAACTCGTCCATCGTTCAAGTTGGACAGTACCATTTTATTGTTTAAAAGGGTGTTCAGGTGATTTACTGACTGTACAGCGCACAGTGCAGATCATGATCTGACATGCAGAATGATCATGATCTACACGGGTCACAAAGGCTGAATCAGTTGCCGTCAGCAAGGTATTTTTAGGTTCAAAGCCTTTGAGAAAGATACAGAATCTTAATTTCTACTTACATGTCCATTCATTGTTACATCCATACTTATTGTAAGACAATATCCGACTAAAATCCACCCGATACCTCAACAAACGATACAAAAATATAATCAATATACTATAATATCAGAGATAATATTATATGAATAACATAAATAATAAATGATAAATATGTCATATAGTCCTGTAATTCCAATAACACCAATACAACTGGCAATAAATGACTGGCCCTTTCTCTCTGCGTCTGCAACTTTCTACCATAAATGCTGAGTCATGTCTGAGAAAAGTTTTACTTGAATGAATTTCTAGCTGATGAGTAACCCAAACTCCTAACACAAACAAAACTCAGTCAACTGATCAAGATAATTATGATAATGATCTCTCTGTTATTAATATGCAGACAGAAGCACTGAGCTGTAAAAAGGGAGATTTTTGCAGATAATGTTTTAGTGAAAACCTGAACCATTGGTTCCTGTATGGAATATTTTTTTCTCTCAATTTTTAGTAACAGTGGCTGTTGTTAGCCTGTCATGGTTGTTATGTACAGTAAACACATCTATGCAGTCTGATCATGATCTGTGGTCAGAAAGTTTTAATGGGCTATCACTTTGAACAAACATTTATAATGGTATAAGTTCCAAATTGAAAGATGGACAAATCCATTTTTGAAATTTAGCAAGGTAATTAAGGGTTTAAAAGATATGAAAAAATGTTGTATTTTTTATCTTCCGTTGTTTCTCTAAGTTAAAAGATATTCATATATTCATTCTATACAGAAAAGTGGTCCATTCCCATGGGAAACAGACCTTAATAAGAGTTCAATAAAATCTTGACAAAAGTAAACTGCCAAAAAAAAAAAAATTTTACTACAATACCTAACAATCACACTTTACAGTAAATTAAAATGAAATACAAATGATTCAATCAGCCGTATCTTTCATTTACTCAACTACCTGAGGTCATTTCCTATCAGCTTGTAACAACTTCATAATCTTAGTCAAGACTTTGCAAATCAAATAAATCAGAACTTCTACTCATTCATAAGCAATCTGTACTATGTTTCCAGGGGTCGTATTCCAGTAGCATCTTAAGTGATTTCTTAAGTATTTTAACTTAAGTCCAAAAATTTTAATTATTTATTCTCTCAAAAGCATGTTGTGTGAATTTCATCCCATTTTAGAAAATGGTCTGAAAGTTTAATAAATGTTCACATGCTGCAATGCACTTTACTTTTTTAAATTATGTTCTTAGAAATTGTTTTTTAAGGAAAATCTTAAGATTTGACTTAAGATGCTACTGGAATATGGCCCCAGGTCACCCTATTATCAAAATTGGCAGTTAATCTACAACAATTATTACTAAGAACTCCTGAAACACTCCTACCAGACAGCGCCACTGCATTATTGATCAAGCTTGCTACTATCTCTTAATTTAACAGACAAAAAAAAATCTGAAAAAAAACCCCTCAAAACACAGATTTTCAAAATAAAATAACAAACACTGCTACTTTTAATAATTAACAGTAAATTACTTCCATTTAAAAATACCATTGAGAATATTTCACCTTTAAATCGCAGTTATTTTAAGCCACACTTTATCCAATATAATAGCCTAATGCACTCAGTTTTAGCTCGTCAAAATATGCATCCGATATGCCGATTGCACAAAATTCATAACAAAGAAACCAGACTCTCTAGCATATGTTTTAAGTTAAAA
Organism: Saxidomus purpurata; assembly: GCA_022818135.1. Classification (NCBI taxonomy): domain Eukaryota; kingdom Metazoa; phylum Mollusca; class Bivalvia; order Venerida; family Veneridae; genus Saxidomus; species Saxidomus purpurata. The sequence continues at coordinate 29,389,518 of JAFMSR010000010.1, forward strand.
AAAAAAATTCCCTGGGAATGCACTTTTCCAATCCTTAGAGAGATTGTGGTGAAATGACTCATGATTCGCTATAAAAATAACATTTTCTCTGCGGTACACACTATCAGTCTATCCCTGTAACATATATACAGTACAACCCTTCTGTATATCACATAGATAAAAATTTACCATGATTTCAGATTGAACGGCTTTCTCTTTTCAAACGTCTTTCACATGCCCGAAATGTTTTACATTGTTGCGATTTTAATGTACAAATTTATATTGTACTGAATGAAAAGGTAAAATTTGGTTTTTCTCACATTTGACAGTTTATAGTCGGGGTGGATCTTGTTTTCTTTGTGAACACATATTGATTAGGTAAGACACTGAGATCGAGCAGGTTAGTCTACAGTCTGACTGCTAATTTAATAGCTATAATGTATTCAACGAAGTTAGGGACTTTTCGCCGGCAACAGAGGAAAAACACATGCAATTTTGTTGGCTGAAAAAGCATTAAATGATTTCTGAAATGAGTTTGTAAACAAATTTGCAGATGACTGCTCATAATGAAAAAGTTTTATGTGAAATTATAACACAATAACCATCTGTCAGGTTTACAATTACATCAACTGCACAGCAAAAACAATGTCCCTTCTCAGAATTCATACAGAGCCTAACTCAATAGGCAAATCATTTCAGTTTAATTTGTGCATTGGCCCAAACACAACTGTCATTACAATTTTTTTTTCTTCAAAGCATGGCTGTCAATTATTATTAATGAAAAACACAGTCTGTTCACAAAATAAGTAGAAGAGTACTAAGTGACTAAGTTTTCTACCACTGATAGAACAGTCACTGTGAGTAACAAGTCACTGATTAAAGTTGGCACATTCAATGTACCAGTATATATACTTTGGGATAGAGCACTTTCTTCAACTGGGAGTGACATAATGCAACTTCTTTTTCTTTGGTTCTAATGTCTGCTTCAAATATTTTCAGCTATAAATACCTAACTATCCTGAGGCCCCGCACAAGACTTCCAGGAAATTGCCAGTCAGGATGTTGCCAAGAGTTCAAACTCATGACCCTAAATCAGTGACAAACATAGTGACCATAACCACTTGAAGCAGGTCATGTTTCTTTTAAAGGTCATGCATGATATCATTTGAATATTTCTAGGAAAATTTGAGCAGGTAGAAGGAAATAGGACTGCAGTACCTCAGAAATGACTTTTTGAGAAACTTCTATTATTAGTTTCTAATAAAATTTCAAACAGGGAAACCACGTCCATTCAAAAAATCACATCACAACAGAGAACAAAAAATAATAATTCATTACAGCCTAACCTATGCTTTAGCCAGAGCTTTTTGTTACTGCCTAACCTATGTTGTATCTAATGGATTTGCATGTTACAACTGATAACTGCATCTGAAACCAAGCAGCTGCTGATGAGTGCACTCAAACTGACATCCACACCTTTGAAAGTAAAAGATAAGGTACTGTAAACTGAGGGGGGTCTTCGCAAGTTCACCAAGGGAGAAATCCCAGGTTGGGGGGACTTATGGATAAATAATCTAAACAACAACTGTAAACTGGTGAAAATCTTATCTAAGAAAACCAGTGGATTGTGCAAGAACTTGTCATTTGCAGTCAGCATTGTTGACTATAAACTAGATCCCCACGGTCAACATGCCACGCTCCCTAACTGTTGTAGACTAAAAAGAACAACCCACCATGCACCATGACAGTCCCAAGTCCATTCAAAATTTCCAATACATGAGGAGTTACATCTCCCTGTCAAGGTCTCGAGTATCCATTTCTTATGTGACCTTGACCTTTGAGCTACACTATCCCATTGTGGTGATCAACTGTGCCAAGTCATTTTATAGGGAAGTTAATTACAGCCTCAACAAGTTCTCATCATTCCATTTTCTACCTTTAATCTCAATGACCTTGACCTTTGAGCTACGAAACTGGGTCTTGTGCATGACACGCCATTTATCCCACTGTGGTGAAAAACTTACTTAAGTCATCTCAAAATACTTCAATGCATAAGGAAGTTAAAGCCCAGACAACTGCTCATTCAGACTCAATAACACACAGACACAAAATAGTCCTGCTCATACAACGTCAATGTGACAGTTATGTAGAGCCACCACCAGTAATGTTTTACAAATTTAATTACTGTTTAAAGCAGCCACATGCTTACAATGACAATTTTTTATTTCCTTTGACTGGATTCTAAACACAGGTTTGACTATACCCAGGCTTAATAACACAGTAAAATTGATTTGAAATGTCAAAATTTAACATGACACAGTTTTGTAAAACATAGGCTAAAACATTCCCAAGTCATATATGGAGCATGTGTCACCTGCTTTCACCACAATACCACAACATATTAGGCAACAATTATAGGCAGTAAAGTTTTACATATCTGCTGTGAAACATTAGCATCAAAATAATTAATTGCTTTTAGTTTAAAATGTGGTAAATTCTTCAAGTGTAAAGTCAGAACCACTGACCTTCTTGGTATTCTCTGTCCTTGTAATAAGTGACTGGTAGTATAAGTTTCTTTGATACAAAAATTCAAGCTCCATGGGGGACTGGTATCATTTCTACTTGTTAATGAAACTGCGGGTTTGAGTTTCAACATTGAGTTATTTAACGCTTTTAATGACTAAACTTAGTACATCATTATTATCTACCTTGAAGATGCTGCAAGACAACAATGATGCTGACCTGTTTCTGTAGTTCACCCAGAGCCCAGCTCAGATGAGCTAACATTTATTTAAACCTCTTAATGATTATGCAATACTGTTTGCCAAGCAAAAAAATATGGCAACATTCTTATGCAAATATAATCTTATTCTGAATATATCATTTTATACAAGGTATACAGTAACAGACATCTGGTCTGAGGCTTTAAGTTTATACTTGATGGATTTAGGGTTCTATTAGCTTTTTGTCCCTTTTTTTGTTATGAGAATTTTAAGACTCAATATCACATATGAAGGAAAAGCCTTTTGACTTGTTTACATAACTATTATTTTTGTACTTTAAAATTGATATCAGAAGTAAATAATTAAATCGGGACAAAATAGTCAATTTTTTTCGATTGTGGGTGTACCACAAAAAGGCCTGCCACGGCTGGCTGTTGGCTGTGGCTGTCGATTTACCAGTCTGTGTTGTTTTTTTAGACAAGTTTATTTGATTAATATCGTCCTGTCCTTGGTTGTTGTGAAGCACAAATGCATTTTTACCCATGAGTCAACCACAATCACTATGTCGCAGGAAAAGGAAGCCTCAAATAATAAGTGATGGTATCTATATGGTTCTGCACACGTAACTTGAAATATTCTCACAATTAATTCTGCTCATACTGGTCGTTTTTACTTTAAAATGCTGTAAAATTGTCTCTTATAATACAGTACATGCAAATTATATAAGAATGTCAAATCTAAAGACATGCAATTTGTTATAAAGTGTCAAAATATCCCACTTAAACAATATTCAAGCACATCTTAATGATCAATGAAAGAAATAATCGAAACGTGCACAACTACTTGCAACGGAATGAAATCGCTTGTCAAAACCAAATGATCTGTCCTTGAAGGTCTGAGTCAGCAACAACCGATTCCTGTCTGGGATATTTAAGGACGGTGCAGAAACATTCAGGTTGACTTGTTTATATCCTACCATTAGTAAATGCAAGAAATGTCTCAAGACGGCAAGCTCAACTAGTCAAACCATTTAACTCAGTTTTATCAAATTCGAGTATTCATTTGATCCTGGCATGTTCTCTTATTTTATGGTTGTAATTTCACATCAATCTTTGAGAATTTGCAATAAATTTAATCAAGAGTTATGTTACTTATTCCTCACTTACAAGTTATGCTATATCACTTTGATCAGTTATTACTGAGTCACTGCAATATGGCATGCTCAACTAGTCAAACCAGTTTACTCAGTTTTATTAAAAACGATATTCATTTGATCAGGGCTCGATCTACCCTTATTTTATGGGTGTAATTTCACATCAATCTTTGTGAGTTTGCAATAAATTTACTCAACAGTTATGTTACTTAATTTCCAAGTACAAGTTACGTTATATCACTTTGATCAGTTATAACTGAGCCACTGCATTACTGTAGATCGTGCTCAAACTTTCATAAAAATTTTGTCATAACAAGGGACATAATTTGCAAAAACTTCAGTCAAGAGTAGTGTAACTTGACTGTTCAATACACTATGAACGTTAAAAGTGATTCAGTTTGCATAACTAGATAATTTTTTTTGTACCTTAACAATATAAACCAGATCTCAATCAGACCCTAGATAGTAAAAAACATCATCTGCAGTCCTGTATCCCAAGGACTTAATTTATGCAAGATCTTTGACTAACGATTTAACTGTGTTTTAATTGACAATTAATTTCCTAATATTGCTTACTTAGTTATTGTTAATCTTATATTCCTTTTCTCCTACCCATGAGTTAACCACTCCTATGTCGCAAAAAGCAAGCCTTAATTAAATAAAGTTCATGTATCATTTATGGTTATGCAAACGTAACCTTGAAAATCCTCACTTTAATTCTGCTCATACTGGTCGTTTTTACTTTAAAATGCTGTAAAATTGTCTCTTATAATACAGTACATGCAAATTATATAAGAATGTCAAATCTAAAGACATGCAATTTGTTATAAAGTGTCAAAATATCCCACTTATACAATATTCAAGCACATCTTAATGATCAATGAAAGAAATAATCGAAACGTGCACAACTACTTGCAACGGAAAAGGAAATCGCTTGTCAAAACCAAATGATCTGTCCTTGAAGTCTGAGTCAGCAACAACCGATTCCTGTCTGGGATATTTAAACGGTGCAGAAAATTCAGGTTGACTTGTTTATATCCTACGAAGTAAATGCAAGAGCTGTCTCAAGACGGCAAGCTCAACTAGTCAAACCATTTAACTCAGTTTTATCAAATTCGATATTCATTTGATCCGGGCTCTACCCTTATTTTATGGTTGTAATTTCACATCAATCTTTGAGAATTTGCAATAAATTTAATCAAGAGTTATGTTACTTGATTTCCCCACATACAAGTTACGCTATATCACTTTGATCAGTTATTACTGAGTCACTGCAATATGGCATGCTCAACTAGTCAAACCAGTTTACTCAGTTTTATTAAAAACGATATTCATTTGATCAGGGCTCTACCCTTATTTTATGGGTGTAATTTCACATCAATCTTTGAGAGTTTGCAATAAATTTACTCAAGAGTTATGTTACTTAATTTCCAAGTACAAGTTACGTTATATCACTTTGATCAGTTATAACTGAGCCACTGCATTACTGTAGATCGTGCTCAAACTTTCATCAAAATTTTGTCATAACAAGGGACATAATTTGCAAAAACTTCAGTCAAGAGTAGTGTAACTTGACTGTTCAATACACTGTGAACGTTAAAAGTGATTCAGTTTGCATAACAGATAATTTTTGTTGTACCCTAACTATATAAACCAGATCTCAAGCAGAGCTTAGAGTGAGAAAAAAACATCATCTGCAGTCCTGTATCCCCACGACATTAATTTATGCAAGATCTTTGAATAAACTATTTAACTGAGCTTTAACTGAAATTAATTTCCCAAATGCTTATTTATTTATTCTTAATCTTATCTTACCTTTTCTCCTACACCGGAAGATTAAAATCTCCTATTCAAAAATCCACATTAATTTTTTTTCAAAGTTTTCATATATTCAATTTAAGGTTGAATGCAAATAATGTCCTTCAAACCATCACTTTAATTTCGAGGTCAGAGCTTTAATTTCTGTTTATCAAGAAATCCTCTTCAAAAGGTGTTTACTTACCCATCTACCCCAACCTAAACAGCAGTAGTCATAAAACCTTATAAATTATGACCACTCTTCCATTCTACTGTACATACACCTTTAAATTTTTATCTACATGTGGTAGGTAGAATACAATAAAATTACTGTATTTGCCTAAGTTTGGTACAACTTTTGTGAGGGACTTTCATACAAACAAAGATTTGTTTATACCACCCATCTCAAATTCTGTCCTCTGTAAGTTCAGTGGTAGTCTTCATCTTTTCCTTTGATTAATGTCAGTCAGGAAATGTAGTGAGCCTGCTCGAGAAGAATGTAGCAATTAGCTTGTGACAGCAGAATGATAAGCCTACAAGAGCAAGATGTAGAAAGGTCAAGAGCAGCATAATTATTATGTGAGCAGAATGTATAAAGAGCAGACTGAAAACCTGCAAGAGCAAAATGTAGCAGGTCTGCAAGAGCATAATTTTGCAAGTATTTGCGAGCACAATGTAGCAGGTCTGCAAGAGCATAATTTTGCAAGTATTTGCGAGCACAATGTAGCAGGTCTGCAAGAGCATAATTTTGCAAGTATTTGCGAGCACAATGTAGCAGGTCTGCAAGAGCATAATTTTGCAAGTATTTGCGAGCACAATGTAGCAGGTCTGCAAGAGCATAATTTTGCAAGTATTTGCGAGCACAATGTACCAGGCCTGCAAGAGCATAATTTTGCAAGTATTTGCGAGCACAATGTAGCAGGTCTGCAAGAGCATAATTTTGCAAGTATTTGCGAGCACAATGTAGCAGGTCTGCAAGAGCATAATTTTGCAAGTACACAATGTAGCAGGTCTGCAAGAGCATAATTTTGCAAGTATTTGCGAGCACAATGTAGCAGGCCTGCAAGAGCATAATTTTGCAAGCATGAAAGAGCACAATGTAGCAGGCCTGCAAGAGCATAATTTTGCAAGCATGTAAGATGTAGCAGGCCTGCAAGATCATAATTTTGCAAGCATTTTAGAGCACAATGTAGCAGGCCTGCAAGAGCATAATTTTGCAAGCATTTTAGAGCACAATGTAGCAGGCCTGCAAGAGCATAATTTTGCAAGCATTTTAGAGCACAATGTAGCAGGTCTGCAAGAATGCATTAGCCTGAAGAGAACAGAATTTTACAAGCTTTTGAAAGCAAAATGTAGCAAGACTGCAACAGCAAAATGATGACAAATATAGAAAGTATATAAGAATAGAATGCAGAAAGCTTGTGAAAACAGAGTGTTGCAACCAGGTGTGCACTAGAGCAAGTATGATATTTTTTAACATACATCAATGTATAAGAACCATTATACAAAATGTCTCCAAGATAGGCCTAATGCTTGACCAGTCATGTTTTACAAGATTTAATAATAGCTGCTGTTACAGATGCCCAGTTATGAAAACATTCACCATAAGTAATTTTTTATCAAAACCCAAAAAAATGTAACAAATCTGTCAAAAGATTTTTTTTAAATGGATTCATATTATATTCTGTATTAAATTAACATATTTATGAATGAAAACAAATTTCTTTTTTTCATGAGGAGGTCAAAGTTCTAGTGTTATGTTTATCACTGCGAGATACACATCTATAAATCTTTCTGAACTATCTACCATAAAATCCATGTACAACTTATTTCACCCCCCCCCCTCCCTCCCCAATTTTGTCAATATTTCACAAGTTAAATTACTAACACAGGTCAATGGCTAGACTTATAAAAGTCTGTTGAGATTGAGAAGTGTTTTTTCTCTTGTAGTCTTATATTTTCTTTTAAGAAAAATATCTCTATCAAAAATTTGTCTCAATCAAAGCTCATCTCAACGTTAGAGTCAAGGGAAGGAGAAATTGTGAAAATGTTGTAAATGTCCAGAAAAGACATGGTAATGACTCTAATGAATGATGCCAGTCTAGTCAATGGCTCATGGGTCTTCGAGCTGCTCCTGAGAAAAACATTGGATCAATTTCACCGTCAATTTTAGATTTTTTTGGACTTGGTTGTTCTATAGTAGGACTTGGTTGTTCTATAGTACTGAAGTATCATGATCTAAGTCAAAATCTACTTGGAGACATGCCACATTACAATAATAGTAAGGAACTTGACCAAACTTGGTTTATTTGGATAATAAAAAAAGTTAATGTAATTCAATTTTATTTGTTTCTTGATATATTTAATATTTAATAGAAAGGAACTTGACCAAACTTGGTTTATTTGGATAATAAGTATGTTATTTAATTTTATTTGTTTCTTGATATATTTATTTAAAGGAATTTTATCAAAATTTGAAAATATTGAGAAATTTAAAGAACCGTCATTACAGCTTGGACTTTAAAAGTAGGTTGAAATTAATTTGTTGGGCTCTGTCAGAACCGTACTGCATCTTCAATACACACAATGTATATATTTTATAGCTACAACAGTACAATCCTGTGGCCCTATCAAATAAACCAGTCTTTCTACATCAATGCTAAAATTTCACAGAACTCATTTCTGCATATTTGGCAGAAAATGGATTAAAACAGGGCAAAATCAACCGCTTCTCAATGTCACAGGCCTGCAATCATTACAGCCGATTCATCAATCATCATCCATCACTTTCACAGCTTCTGCAGCCACTTTATACAGCTCCTGTAGCTTTTCCCACAATGTTCCACCAGAAATATACACTCTATATCATTAAAGATCCAATAACAACTGTCCATAGGGATATTAAACAATTCTATATTAAAGTAATATCATATCTCTGATCTTCGACATAATCTGTGAGTGTTCCCTTTTATGTAATAACCCCCCTCCTCTTCAGCTGTATCCAAATGCCATCTTTTTAAAAATGAAGAGGAAAGGTTCTTTTTCTCCTACCTTCTTTCATATAAATTTGGCTACAGTAATTTACTAGATTCAGAGGCGAAAATAATTATGGTTGTCTGACTTAAAATTAGATCTGCCACACCGACTTTCTCTTTGACCCAGACAAACACCATCCGACCTAGATTCCATGAAAATGGACTAAAATAGACTAAGCCTTGCTGGAACTAGTACAAAAACAGCTTCATTGCTTATTACAAAACAAAATGTTACAGCTCTGTTCAAATAAAAAGCAATAAAAAAAATCATTTCAGTTGGGGTACAAATATGTGTTAGGATAGTATTTGCTAAAACCTGGCAGAAATATTTTAACTTCTCACTGACTGTGTCCAAACATTTTTTATATCTTTTTATTTTTTATTGTTTATAGTCCCCGCCAACTGTGGGATTCCTCCCTTAGAGAACTTGCCAAGACCCCAGTGATGACTCTCATGCATACTGATAATACTAACAAAATTTGAAATGTTTCACCTGACAGCAATACCCAGTCAGTTATGTCCAAAGATTATGATTATTTAGCAAAATTGTGTGACAATTTCAGTAGCCAAAGGACAGGTGTGCGAGCTTGCAGACCAGACACGCATTGACAGCAGGGTACATTGGTGCTTGAATTACTTTGCCTCATGGTTCCCTTGTTTAGTGTTAAAATGCAGAAGAAAGTTTTTTTGGTAGAAGAATCGCGCAGTTGAAAAGAGTAAAAAAAAGTTATTTATAAAAAGATTTTAGGCCAAGTAATTAATTGATAGTTTAATATACCAGTTAACTAATTGAAAGGCTATTTTGATATTCATTCAGGTTTCAAGCAACATACGTCCACTAAAATACTTAATACAACGTTTGCCTTTATATCTCAGTTATAAGAAGCGATAATGGACCTTCAGGTTCATATGGCATTATGTTCTGGCAAAGTATTTTATGGTCTCATGTCAACACCTCATAAAACATAATAAATTCATGGTTTAATGACAATGTTTCAAAGGACTTCTTTAATATGTTTTCATGGGAATGTCTCAAGATGTCCTTATGGCCTTGTGACAATGTCTCAAACAGGTTGCAAGTTCTCCTGGCAATGTCTAACAATGTCCTTATGATTGCCTTGTTGACCAATGTTTCTTTTTAGATACAATGTCTTTCAAAGCCAATGTCTCACAATGTCCTCCTGGCCTTGTACAATGTTTCACTAGGCTGGCAAGTTCTCATGGCAATGTCTCACAATGTCTTCTCATGGCAATGTTGACAAGGTTTTTTATTGAGGTGACAATGTCTCTCAATGATATTCTTCTCATAACCTGTTCTGAGGCCTTGTGACAATGTTTACTGTGGGTTACAAGTTCTCATGGCAATGACTTCACAATGGCAACCTGGCACTTGTGACAATGTTCCATACAGGTTACAAGTTTCTGCTTATAGCAATCGGATATCATGGTGTATTGACATAGCTCTTATAACAATGTTTAACAAGGCTAGCAATTCATGATAGTTGATGCATCATTAAACCCCTAATGACACTTTTAATGGCAATTTGTCTACACTGGTGAATGTACCTCATGGCCATTTAACAATGGTTATTATCTGCATGCAATACAAATTATCAATGAAATCAATCACAACATCCAAATAGCATGTGACAATGTTTCAATCTGGCAAATTTTCATTGGTAGTGTCTCACAATATCCTATTGCCTTGTCACAATATTATCAATAAGTTATTAGTTCTCATGGAATTTTTCACTTGTCCGAACTGGGTCTCCTGGGTCCATCAATTACATGGGAAGTAAAGTTCGCATGGCAATGTCTTCACAATTTTCTACATGGCCTTGTCAATTTTGTAATGTCAATGACTATATGATTTTCTCAATTAGATTTAGTCAGTTCTGTCACAATGTCTTAATAGCCTTATAAGACAATGTGTAAACTTACACTGCTTCTCACTTGACAATGTTTACTGCAAGTTTTCAAGGGATAATTTCAGCCTCAGTATTTGGACAAATGTGCTTATTAATCAATGGGTCCTAATTTCAAAATAGGGTTAATTACTGGCAACTTTATAGTCTAACTTATTTAAAGGAAATTTTATAATTCTAATGGTAATCTTCTTACTTTGGCTATGGTAATTTGACCCTTAACCAGGTTTTTATAGTATCGGAGTACTGTCTGTCAATGATTTCTCCTGCTCATAACCCGATATCTGGGGTTCGAGCCCCCATGGTCACGACTGTACGTCTAATATTTGCAAGTACTGTCTTCAAGGCAAACTGGACCAATTTCCGGGACAGGGTTTTCTTGAAATAATTGGTTTCTTGCTTAAACATCGGATATCATCGTGTATAGACATAACTCTTATAATAGACAGAAACAATTTTTTGTTATTATATATTTTTCATCCATCATTAAATCCCTTCTTGTACATCATCTTGAAACTAAAAGCAATTTATTACCTCCTGTTGAAGTTCCAAAATGTAACACAATTAACAAATGGTTTATCTTTCTCATGCATTAGAAATTATCAAGTAAATAAATCAAATGCCCATCAAATGAGAACGTGCCATTTTACTAAGGTGATAATATTCATTATTTAAATGTGGCAACAGGCTAATTATTGCTAAGTTAAGAAAATTATCGAACAATTTATTATAATCAGGGATATTTTAATTTCTTCAGAACTGGGTCTCCTTGGTCCATTCAATTTGGGAAGAACTGGTGCACAGAATGTGGACCCCACAAATTTTGTAATAATCCTTTATTTTGTAATGTCAAAGCTTATGATTTTATCAAATTATTTTTATTCAGTTCTGTCACACACTTGTGAGCTTATATAGGCACTTCCGATGCATGGATTGAAAATTACAGCTGCAGTGCAGTTATTTGTAATTTTCTGCTGTATTTTTGGGAACATTTGAGCCTCCATTTGGTATTTGGATTTTTTAAACACCAAATATGCTGATTTTTGCATTTCCTAATTTCAAAGGATTCCAATTAATTCAGGGCCTAAAGAAATGGTCCGGATAAATTATGATCTAACACATTAGGAAGATTCTTTAATCTTTCGTATATCTTCTTCCATTTGGGTATTGTACAACCTTAACTTACTTAATTTGAAAAGGGCAGCAGTGGTGTATAGGTTAACATGTCTGCCGTTATTCCGGAGGTTTTAGATAGGTGCCCAACCAGTGATACTGTGTTACACATTCAATTCTTTGCGAGAGCCGATTTTAGGGTTTTTCAATAAAATTCTGACCGATTTTTCAGCAACTTTCGGCTTAAATGAATTGGTAGTAAGCTATCGTCGACCGGCAAATTTTGGTTTCCTGAACAGGGACCTGTCCATTAAGCTTCAATCTGCACTCTATTATCCAATTTGGGCGATACACTAGGGGGGTTCAGTGAAAATATATTGACTGAACAGCAAACAGTGGAGATCATGATCTGACACCACAGACAGAATCAGTTGTCAACTATAGGGTAGCGTTAATTATCTTATTAAACAAGCAATTCAGCCACAAAACCAATTTAAGGTTTTGTTTATTTCCTTCATTCTTTAGTATAAACCGATTTATATTGCCAACTTTATTCTGTAAATTAAGACATGACAGAATGAGTCTGTTGGCTTATATTTTTCAAGGAATGTTTTCTAATTGACTTCCTTCATGTTGTTTTATATTTATTTCAAATTTTCGCTGAACTTAGCAAAGACTTGAATGATGTCTGAAAGTTCCAGCACTATGATATATTATAGCTTATGTAAAATCGTTAACTTGCTGATGCTAACATTCCCTGAAAAACACATTTCTGCAAAATAAGCACAAATTATAGTTTAACATCATGTACATGAACTTTCAGTGTACTTATGATGAACTTATCCTGCTAACGGAAACTGATTCTGTCTTTGAGACGAGTGTAGATCATGATCAGCGTACATATCTGCGCAGTCTGATCATGATCTGCTTTGTTTGATTAGTGAACACCCCTTTGAACAATTAATGGTACTGCCCAAATTGATAAATGGACTGGTCCACGTTAGAAATTCAGGGGTAACGCTTCCGGCAAAACTGATACGGACAGATTGTATATGATACCAGATTGTATATGATACCGGAAAGTCTGCAACATGCAGCATTTTTTGAATACTAAGAATTCGAGGCATTTCTAAATTAAGATAAAAGCTGGCATAGATTCAGATCAAAAATAACATTATGTTAACATCTGCCTTATCTGAACAACTGACAACATGGGAAAGTTCCACTGGCATTTGGAATTACACTAGACCATAGGCAATGAAACAACAAATGTACATTTACATTAGACAATAGGCAAATTGTATGTCCCTTATCAACAGGCAATAAGGGAAACACAAACTTCTGTTTCTGTATACAAGAAACAGGTGAACCTGTGCAGGTGGTCACCTCGATAAAGCAAGTATTTGCCACAGGAAGTTAATGTTATCATAATCTGAACATTTACACACAGCATGTATCAAACACTCATTTTTGGCCTGGGGACTGAAAGTCCCCAAGGCCTAAGTTAGTATACCACATTTCAAACCCTGCAAGAATTTTAGCCGTGCTATGTGCGAATAACAACTGTAAACATGCGCTATGAAAGTAGTGCAAGACAGACCAGATCAGTTTTCTGTTTGAATGCCGCATATGATAAGAACATGTTACAAATAAAAATAGTACATAAATCTTCAAACGACTGCGGAAGGTATATAGCTTACGGGCTGCTTACACTTTTTTCTGTTTTAGAAATTAATGCGCTGTTAGCTGATTACGGAAGCTAATCATAGCATATCACGGAAAAGTACGGATATTTACGTGACAAAACGCCGGCTCGATATAAGAGTTTGTAGTTTGATTTTCAAATTTCCATGTTTTTCATTGACAACTTTGTTATTTATTACGATTACATATATATTTACCTAAAAATAAATGTCTCTAAAAAAGATTAATTTACGTCATTCCAGAGAAGGAACTAACGTGATCAAATTCACCCGCCATTTATCGAGGCGCTGCATGTCGAGGCCCCGACCCAGCGGTTTCACCGATCACGACTACAAGGTAACCCAGAATCTTTTTGGTTTTCTCTGTTATACACATTGTACAGTACTGTATTTATTTCATTGCTGGTATTGCTTTGTTTATTTCTGTTTCAAGGTCTTGTCATTGGTACACATATTTTTGATCCACATCATCAGATCATATCGCTTGAAGTTGTACAAAGCGCAGATCGATTTTTGTACTGGCTTAAACAATTTATAATGTTGACTATGTGATTATTTTTCATTTAACGTACATTTTATAATAAAACAAACTTCCCTGCCATCCATATATTTGTGAATCATTCATTCTGTCATATATTGAATTTCGCCTCTGCATATTTCGACCCGCGCTTTAGGTAAGGTTCGCGCAAAACACGTATGTCAAAAGTTGTTTTTCGGGAGTTAACCTATAGCCCCCAGGCCTTCAGCGGTCCCTTTGATTTTAACTGGTGACATTTTCATTTCTTCAATCCATGCTAAACACATGCTCAATTTATATTATACAGAATTTGCCTTATAAAACACAAAAGTGAATGAAATTTGATGTTTAATTATTTCACCATAGATCAATATTATGATATCTGTCATATTATATGTTAGTGCTGGATAATCCATATCAACAACACATAACCCATATCTGATCAACAAGGTTACTTATTTTCGGCTCTGTATAGCACAGATACAGGGGATTTCAGTTATGTCAGAGCTGGTGATCTAACCTGCAATGCCTGGATTATGAGACCAGTGCATTACCACTTAGGCTCTGGATGTGCTGCCAACCTGTAATGAATATATTATATCTGTATAAATACAAACCTGTGTATCAAACCCAAGGTCAAGTAGATCACCTCCAGCACTCCCTGCATTCTGATTAGTTGTTTGTCCAGATGAGAAGGGGTCAAAAGGGTCTGCTCCTTGTTGGGTTTCTGAAGGGTCATCTAGGTTCAGGAGGTCATCAAAGTTAGACATTTTATCCAAATATGCTGTTTATTCCCTTAAATATCCTGCAAAATGAAAACAAAAATAAACAATCTGTTTTAAAAAATAACTTCCTCTTTCGCTTAGGGAAAATGATAAACTGTAAAAACTTGTCCTTTACAATCTATTTAAAATCCAAAATGAAACACACCTTGGAGAACGCTTTGAATGTTTAATTTTATATCCGATTTCATAAAACAGTCCCTTGTATAGCTGCACCTGATATGACTAATTCTGGTTATTTAACATGCGATGCACGTATGATACCACAAAATACTACAAAAAGAAAAAAAACAATGTGAAATACTTTATTTGAGACTAACCAGACATAAGATTTAGACACTACAAAACTAGAATGTGCCCAAAAGGAAGAATATTGATCTTAAATGATGACACTATACTGCACCACTGCAATATCAAGTAATTCAATAAACCTATGACATAAATAACAAATTTGACATTATAGATCTGTATACCATAGCCAAAATAATCCCCATAGCAAACAGTTAAATTTACATATCAATACATAAACAAAAAAATCAGCAAATATACTTTCAAAATATTTTTATATTAAATATGTAAGAAATTTCCGTAACAAAGCATGCTTTCTGGTGTAAGAAATAGAGGATAATTGTTGCTTTTGGCATAGCCACAAGTGAAAATAACTACTTTTGGTGTTCATGAAAGAAATTATTGTGATATGACATTGAAAACAACAATTTTTCTGTTTATTTTATGTCTCAAACTCTAATTTTGTTGAGTTTATTTCAATAAAATGTAAAAAATCGCGGCATTCATTGCGATCTGTATACTTTTTGATGTTAATCCAGGTAACAGATTTTGATAATTTTCACTGTGTGGACAGTGAGTTTATTGGAATATAATTCACCATTGTGTTTCGATAAACCACCGAAAAACATAAAATAAGGCAGAATAATATCTGGGTTTTCAGTGCTGTGGTTGCAACCCTCAAAACCAAGTTGATCAAGGAAATTGGTCTTCATCCTTGCATTGTTGTTTAGAGTAGGAAACTTTAGGTTTACTACCTGCTATTAAAGATGTACAAGCCCAGGAAATTTTTAGGCAACCCAGTAATAATGACAAAAATACAGCTGAACCTTTTTTTCATCTGTCACCTGGCTTAAACAGCATCCTGCCTCTAGCAGGCAATGTGTTAAATCTCAAACAGACAGTTTTATCATAAATATGCATGTACAGGCCAACCTTCACTAAAGACACCTCCCTAGAGCAACAACCTTCTTAAAAAGACACATATTTTCTTTCCTGTAGCATCATTTATGTAAGGAATCAATCATTCCAAAACAACACCTCGCTACCACAAACACATTTCTGTGTTCCCAAGGGTGCTTGCTCCTAAGAGCAGTGAATAATCTAGGTTTTGATTTATATGAGTCCCTGGGACGCACGTTTTTCAAAACAATGAGTCCCAGCTGTGAAACAATGAGTCCCTTTCCGAAAAGGTCAGAAAATAGAATCGGACATCCCCGCCGAATTATTTTCGTTGCGAATCGCCGCTGTAATGTTTTGTTTTTTTTCAAATAAAATTGTTTCTAAAAGTATTGAGTTACTGAAAATATTAATTACCTTTTACGTAGATTTAAAATATTTATTTCCGTTAAAAATCTGCTGTAATTAGTCGAGGTTTATTCTCCAATTAGCATTTGTCGCTCGCGAATGTTGCGGTAGGTGTGAAAAATACGAGCAATCATAAAGGATGACAACTTTGAAATTTCGTGCTATGTGACACGTTTGATAATTGTGAATGCGAAAAGTATTTTCAATTAACTTAATTAACATTTATAAGTTCCAACTATTCTTTATTTAAAATAAACGTTATGTTTATAACAAAATGGCGGCGCTTCAAGCCGATTTTTTCTAAGTAACAATTTTCTTTCGTCGAATAAAACAATTTCTACAGCGACTTCTTTTACTCATAAAGCCGCAGGTGTTACGAGATCAAAGCACGTATGCCGACTGTGAGTGAATTTCGTTTGATCCAAGCGAAGCACGTGGCATTAAAAAAGACCGAATATTTTGACAGGTAGTGACAAGTCAGATTATTTTGGATTATAAAAATTAGTTTGGAATAGACAATGTATAATATGAGTAAGTTTATTTTGGTTATGCACTATATCAAGCTAATCAAATGTACGTCGGTCGGCAAATATTTTCGAATTTAATAAATGTACAAAAGTAAAAAAATACGTGTATACAAATTTTCACGGAAAATAATTCTAATTTAATGTCCTGTTAGCTGTACAGCTAAAACACCACTTTAAGTACCGCGATTTTACACCCGTGAAGTGCCGCGATTTTTTCATGTGAAAATTCTTCTAAATACTCGCAGGAAACGCAAGTTCGTGGACGATATTCTCTTATACAAACTGCCGCGAACATATACCCAAGTCTCGCTTTTCACGTGCTTGCGTCCTAAAGGACGCACATATTTCAAATCTTTGCGTCCTTTGAATTTTTTGTGCGTCTATGACGCAGGACGCACGGCTAGATTATTCACTGTAAGAGGTTACACTGTATTCAGTAACCCCATGCTTTTACAGGCCATATTTGTAATTATCTCTGCTGCCTTGCTGTCTAACACAGGTTTGACTGTACTCCTAAAAACAGGCATTTAAACACAGGGAAAAGAAGTTTTAAAGAACTGTTAATTACTTCAAGTATGTTTAAATGCCATTACAATATGAACCTAAAAAGATAGACCCATCATAAAATTTGCAAATAGTTTCCTTCAAATGGAATAAGTTCCTTGCAATGTAAGTAGCACAGTAAAGATTAATTACTAGTATAAAATATGTAATGTGTGTGAAGCTTGGTATGCCTTCAATATCAAATAACACATAGAATCTATCCAAATGCTTGCAGATTATGATACACATAAAAATGACAGCTGAGAAGCCCATAAACTTATAGCTTTGAAAAACAAGAGGGCCAAGATGGGTCTATATCGCTCACCTTAATTACCAATAACATCTACTACAGATCGAGCACATGATATCATATTGGTATAGAGATCTGAATGTTGTTGTTGTACAAGTTTTACACCTGTTTCAACGGAATTTCAGCAATTTTTACGGGTGGGCAGTGTACCCAATCACCCCAGTACTAGAACCCTATCCTCTTTAAGAAACTTTTATTACATTTTCTTTATATGAAATGGCTTTGGGTTTTTCTTTGATTACATGTTGACCTAGTTTCTGGCTCAGAGTTTTAACTTTGACCAAAGATATCATTAGCAGTAACATTTTGGCCAAATTTCACAATAAATATAACATAATTACTCATAAGAGTTTCCTTTGTTTTGACCTGGTGACCCAGATTTTAACTTGTGCAACCAAATTTTGAAGCTGGCCTATTCTTTATCAAGATACTTATTCTGATCAATTTTCATATAAATAACTAGATATAAAATGTGCCTTCTGCAGTATTAACAAGGTTTTTCTCCATTTTGACCCAAAATCCCAAATTTTCATCCATTTGAAACCTGACTAACTTTCCGAAGATCAGTGGAATCCATCCTATTTACACAGTTAATCTTGGACAGATCTACCCCTACCTTTCTGCTGTACACTTGTGAGTAAAACATAAGTGGTCAGGTCAGTTTGTCTTGTAACTACATTATTTTTCCGTCTGTCAAAATTCCATGTAAGCCCTACAGTAGTGAGATTAAATGCTACACTAAGTATTTTTCCTGGTACAGAGATCAATTAAGCTTTAAAGGGAAGCAATAATAAACAGGAATTGTTTTTTAAAAAGCACACCTGGAATACATCATTACAGAAACAGCTTTTCCCCAGCTTTTCCCTGCAGTGTCTGTCTTGTCTATATAACATACCTATCCATCACCAGATAAGTTCCTGTACATCAACTTACTGTAGAAAGGGAAAGTTTTCATTTCTAATTCAGTTTCTTGATATATCAATTATCAAAACTCTTCAACAGACTCAGTAAGAACATACAATATCATCATGTGAAAATCTGTACATTAGGGCACCTGGTTTTTTAAAAGAGACTGTACATGTAATCAAAATACAATGGCTGCTTAGTACATAGAAACTTTTTCTCCTATATTGTCCTATGGCTGGTAACTTCAAAATAAATCAAGAGCTTGTTTAATAAAAACATGTTTTCATTAAAATAGATCTGTAGCTCTGCAAATTCAGCAGAGTTGATAAGAATTATAGAAAATTGTATTTGTTCATGCCAGTGTTACAAAAAAAAATGGGATTGGAGTTTTGTAGATTGCAGCATCCATCACATTGTCAGACAGTGAAACAGATCAGACAGAATAAGAGGCATGAAGAAATCAATCCACAAAACTCACACACACACAAGTCAATACATTAAAGCTGCCATGCTAACAAAGTCTTTACAAGCAAACAGATTATTTCACCCAATGTCTACTTCAGCCGCAGACCAAATGATTCTATAATTCTATAGAATTCTTCCTTTGCTCAAATTATCTGTTATCTTAAACGTTTTAAGCTACTAAGGGAAGCAATATTACAGAATCTGGACTGGTTTATTCCGCTGGCAATATTACAGAATCTGGACTGGTTTATCCTGCAAGCAATATTACAGAATCTGGACTGGTTTATCCTGCAAGCAATATTACAGAATCTGGACTGGTTAATTCTGCAGGCAATATTACAGAATCTGCACTGGTTTATCCTGCAAGCAATATTACAGAATCTGGACTGGTTTATTCTGCAATCAATAGTACAGAATCTGGACTGGTTTATCCTGCAAGCAATATTACAGAATCTGGACTGGTTAATTCTGCAGGCAATATTACAGAATCTGGACTGGTTTATCCTGCAAGCAATATTACAGAATCTGGTATAGTTTATTTTGCTGGCAATATTAGAACTAGACTGGTTTATCCTGCAAGCAATAGTACAGAATCTGCACTGGTTTATCCTGCAAGCAATAGAACAGAATCTGCACTGGTTTATCCTGCAAGCAATAGTACAGAACCTGGACTGGTTTATCCTGCAAGCAATAGTACAGAATCTGGACTGGTTTATCCTGCAAGCAATAGTACAGAACCTGGACTGGTTTATTCTTCAAGCCATATTACAGAATCTGGACTGGTTTATCCTGCAATCAATATTACAGAATCTGGTATAGTTTATTTTGCAGGCCTGTGCAGTGCTTAAAAATTGGCAGATGATATATTTTTAGAAAATCGAAAGGGTTTAGACTTGTGGTTTACAATGTTTTTCCCCCGAGTCATTAATAGCTATGGTGTAAGTCTTTGCTGTGCAAAAATTCCTGTATTTGATGCATTTCCAGGTGGTGATCTACTTTATGATACAGGCAGTCAAATTGCCGACTTCTTATAACAGTCAACCTAATTAACACTAAGTTATAAAAGAATTAATTAGCAAAAATCACAATATCTTTACACTTTTTTTCTGCTAAATTGCTCTTTGACAAGCAGTCTTATCAATGGGGCTGCAAATAGGCCCACAATATAAACATGTGCACAGGATTTGAATAGCTGCAATATTCATCTGTCAACACACAAGGTATGTGGAACCATTAATTATGACTGACCACAAAATTACCATGACCAGAAGTAACATTTTACACAGTTCCATATGGAAACTATTAACACTTGGATTATTTCTATATACAATTCTACTGCATTGACTGGTAAATTATTTCTATACAGTCATGAACTGTTGCAAACCATTGAATATCTTCTGACAAGCTTAAAAGAAATTTTCTGAGTTATATCCCATGCATCTGTAAATAGTAAAATGTTTATTTAAATATTTTCTAACATATCATTAATTTTATGTGTAGGGAAAAGAAGACCTTCAGGTTGTAAGATTTTACCTTGTTGTGAGCTATCACCTTACTGTTGAGACAAACCTGCACAGCTCACTTTGTGCAACTCAAGGGAAGTAACTATGATAATTCTGTTACATGTTCTGTGATGTTTGGACAAATTCCTATGTTATTTGTAGTTGAGATCATTATATTCTAGTGGGATTTAAATTTTGTTGCCTAACAAGTTCTGTAAGGGTCGCACCAAATTTGGTGGCACTGTGGCTGAGTGATTAATGCTTTAGACTACCAATCCAGATATCCTGGGTTGGAATGGCTGGGGCATTGGAAATAATAGAATTGCTTTTCACTGTTTCCCACCCATCTAGAGATGAACTGGTTAGAAACCCAGAGGTAGGCTTGTGTATATCAACGCTATTGACCGGGAATGTAAAAGAACCAAGGAATCTATTAGTAAACAGCTAGAGACTGGTACCCGGATTTTCTTGTATCTGCATATGTCTCTTCTACCTGCGCCTGCAATAGATCTTTACAGTTTCACCTGAGGAGAAATCCTAGGGTCAGCATGTTTTTACTTATTCTTTTATGCCTCAGTAGCTTTTGTTTTCCAATCTTTTGATAAATTTAGTAAAAGATACTGTTCCCAATGACTCATTAATTTTGACTATGTTTGCAGGCTTGTTTCCAATAGGTAAACTGGTAAAATAACAGGGTTGGACACTGATAAGTGATACAGAGTACATATCAAGATGTTTCATTTGTACTAGTAAGTATTAATTAAAAAAGTATCTGGACCCAGTACCAGTATTTCAAAAATATAATCAAGTTAATTACGTCATCCATTATGACAGGCCATATTTTTCACACTTAAACGAGTGACAAGTGCCAAACTGAGAATATACAAGTTGACCGCTTACGGTGCAATTTTTAACAGGGATAGATATTTTAAATCTATATATAAGGTCATAGATAACAATTTAACTTAATACTTTTTGAAACAGTGATATAACAAATAAATTTTTATCCAACGATATTGAAGAGGCGATTCAAGTACTGCAATGGAGGCGATGTGTGATTCAATATCCTAGTTATTCAAAATCTAAGAATGTAAAAAGTCCCTTTTACAGAAATAATCTAGTGGGTATTTGATAAACATATAATTTCACTCCAATATACACAGAGAAACACAATGTCAAGTGAAAGATATTTTCAATATTTATAAGAGGAACACCAACAGTTTTTGTCATTTACTACCATATACATCAGTAAAACCTTCAAGTATCAATAATGGTACCATATTGATAAAAATATTGTGCCATTATAGTATCGTATTGTTTCACTGATTTTCATATCAAACCCTATTTGCATATATATTTTCTTTCTTTTGTGGAGCCGCAGTGGTAGTGCATTCAACTAGGGATCAGGTACTAGGTTTGAACCCCATCAAGGCAGAGGCTTAAGTGGCAGTACACTAATATTTCAACATTGCCTCTCTCTTCAAAATTTATTCTGTCTGTAGTGAGTCTGGAGCGTCATTAACAAATTATGCTGGTTGGCCCAGTTTTCGTGGTAAATAGAACTCTTTATAACACTACGGAGTACAAAAAAATAAACAAAGAAACAATCAAGGTCAAAATATAACAAAGAACATCTAACATTTAACATACGATTCACTTTATTTATGCTGATTGTCACATTGTTTACACAGCTTCCAAAATATAGTGTGTTGACCTTTGACGTCACAGGAATATGTGCACCAGAATTCGTGGGTCGACCAAAAAGTTACATTGCAACAGAAGTGTCCCAAATGATATTTCAGAATCTCGTTTAAAATTATATCTTTATGTCTTGTGAATCAATATCAGTTGATTATATATAAACAAACAGTCAGCTATTCTTCCAGTACCAGTTTTTAAAAAGCAACCATTTCAATAATTAACAAAATGTTCAGACTCACTTTGGGAGTACATGAAGCAACACTTACGGTATAAGAACACTAAATTTTCGTAACGGATATCAACTAAAACATCAGCTGGAACATATTTATTACGGTTTGGTTTACTTCGGTTGTTTTATTTAATGAGAGCAATGGGGAAGAACAAACTGTCTAACTACCACGAATTCTGGACCTACCACGAATACTGGGCCCAGCACCATAATACAAGTTTTCAATCGAGAATAAATAAATTAGGTATAAATTAAAGTTTTCTTAATCTTGCTTAGTATTGCAAAAACGGCTTGGATAAAAAATCAATTATTATTATCATAAATGAGATCTGTTCACATAATAAACAAGAGTAAAGTGTTATTAAATACAAATAACTGTTTTAATTCTAGACTTCCATAATTTATGCAAAACCCCGTCAGATCACAGAAAGTATTGACTGTCACCCAAATCAGTGAATGAATATTGGAAGATGGACTTGAAATGAAGTGATTTAGCATGTAATGTCAGGGAAATACCTCTTAAATAATCCGTAGTTTGAGCGATGACACAAAATAACACTCGCGGGAATTTTTGACAGCTCTAGTCCGGAAGTTTCCTCCCCTTTCAATTGGGACTGGTTCTCATATAGAACTCAACTTTGGTTAAATACAGCAAAGCAACACCCGATAATAGTATCTCTGAGGTTAAATAATTTATCTTATTTTGGTTTTCCTGTTGAGCGATTTTCAGTTGACAATAGTTTTTTTTTTAAAAAATAACTATGGTTATGGACTTGTTGATCTTTGTAGGAACTCGGAATGGAACTTGGAACTGGTTGGAAAGTTCGAAGCCTATAGCATTTTTGTAGTCAGACCAATACAAAAACAAAAATAGAAAAAAACACTTCAATATAGAGGTTTTAGGTTGGGTGCGCACCATAAACCGGTTTAAGCTCCCCAGTGGTGTTTTTGCCACTGACCGTTCCAAGGCGGTGCCCCACTGTGTTCCTTTAATTGTTCGTTTTGTCCTCGTGTGTTTGCTTTGTATGCTAGTGTGTGTTGGTAGTGTATATGTGTGTGTGTACATGATTGTGTGTGTGTGTGTCGTGTGTGTGTGCGTGTTTGTGTGTGCGTGTGTGTGTGTGTTGGTGGTGTGCACTTCTGGGTGCTGTGGGGCTCGTTTTGGGGAGGCTGCGTTTTTGGTACGTGGCATTCCCTGTTTGATATTATTTTTGTTTTTAGAATCGTTTGCAATGACTATAAACCTATTTACAACACACTTCTTAAATAAATATATATATAAGTATACCACGACCTCTCGCAATTTCTGAGGTAAATAGA
Organism: Saxidomus purpurata; assembly: GCA_022818135.1. Taxonomy (NCBI): domain Eukaryota; kingdom Metazoa; phylum Mollusca; class Bivalvia; order Venerida; family Veneridae; genus Saxidomus; species Saxidomus purpurata. The sequence continues at coordinate 29,413,341 of JAFMSR010000010.1, forward strand.
TCGTTTCTATTTATATAAACAGCTATGCCTTCGCCGGCGATTTTTTTCCCTCCATATTATAATTTCATCATTTCTACAATCATACTAATAAACGATATATAGTCCGTGACAATATACAACATCTCTGTGGTTGACACGTGTCGATGGAATCATATTAGCCATTTTCCGACAATATAGCATAGGATATATTTTATTTTATTCTTTCTATACTAACAGTCTTCCCGAAAACAGCCTGTCTTATTCTCATGTTTAATGTCGACCATTAAAGTTTAGGGCTGATCAAAAGTACAATTGTTTGACCGATAATTGAGACTGACACCTTTTATTGTTCGAGCAAAAGGATGTAAATGACAATGAAATTGATCTGAAGGGACCGCCAGAGAGGTTCGAGAGATCGGCGTTCGAGGTTTCAGAGGTGGAACAATATGACTTTATATAGACCTTTTGCCGTGGCCGTCGGCCGAGTTCGAGCGATTGGTTGTATTCGAGCGAATGAAGCTCGGGCGAACGAAGTTTAACTGTGATCAGGTCGGCATATATACATTTATTATATATCTATAAATATTCTGCCAAAAATACAGCCTATATTCAACCATCAAAAATGGCCTTGCAGAAAAAAAATCCGTACTGTTTGTACATGCAATACAAATAGCGCTGCATAATTTTTAAGAGTGCATTCAATTGGCCCTAAAATACACATGGTGTTAATAACGCCGCTTTTGACTTAGTCGTTACTACTTGTTCATACGATTATGTAAATAAAATATTTCGCGCTTAAAAGAGTTTTTCTTCAATTTTATGCTTAAATGTCATTTTAATTTAGTTTATTCGCACAGACAAGTGTCAAAAGGTATATAAAAAAAGGGTTATTAGTATAGTAATGTGATCCATAAGCCGGATTAGCTCTCGTCGAGGTTGGATCAAACTCGTGCTACGCACTCGTATGATCTGACGCACGACTCGAGCAAATCCTGAATGCTCGATCACGTTACTATACTAATAACCTTATTTTATTAAATAGCAGATATGCACCGTAAAAATCTTGTCTCATTCGACGTTGGTAATTTTGAGTACGTCCCTGGTAATCTCAGCTATGGACGCCGCCATTTTGGAATTGAACGAAACGCACGACGTGCGTCACTTTGCATTACGCCCTGTGAAGAAATTCATAAAATTGCGGATTTTTTCGGTTTAATAAGAAATAATGAAAAAAAAAGATGCCTGGAGAAATTAAATCTAAAGATATAGATATGCTATAAAAAGCAAAAATACATGCAATATCTCTAAGCAACTATTGGTCGAAAATGAGATGGAACATACTTTAGAGAGACCCATATCGCGAACCTGTATTATATGTTAAATACTAGAACACATAATTGCATCTAGCCCATCCACGCGTCTCTCAAAACGCAAAACACTCTTTGAGCTGCAATATTGGTTCCGTGAAAGACGGTCCTGTGAGACCCAGCTCATTGAGCTAGTTGATGAAATATTCTAAAACCTCTCATCAGGAAAACTTACCGACCTTATTATACTTGATTTAATAAAGCCATCGAAAAAGTCAACCACCTCAAATTATAATTTAAACTCCGAGAACATGATGTCTCCAGTCAAACTGTGTCTTGGATCCGGTCCTTTTTGATAGGTAGATCTCAGTCAGTAGTGGTTAATGGCTGCACGTCTGATCAAGTACCTGTTACATCTGGGGTCCCCTGGGCTCTGTCCTAGGAGCTCTGCTGTTCTTACCTTACATACATGATCTTCCTGACACGGTTACCACCCATGTGCGGCTATTTGCTGATGATACTGCCGTTTACCTTGCAGTCACTTCCCTTTCCGATTTCCAAAGGTTACAAAATGATATCTCTAAAATTGTGGGACATGGAATTAAACCCTAGTAAATAGGTCCTCAATATCTCACGTAGCTGAAAACCCCATCCAGTTCCCTCATGAGCCTAACGCTCAAACACTCTCGTCAGTTAATACGAGTCGTATCGCATATATACCTCGCCCGAGGGTGGTGGACCTAATAAGCACGTATACAAACAAATAAACTCTCGCCATTTAAGAATGCAAAATACCTTGGTGTAGATATCAGCCAAGATCTCAGCTCCCACATCTCAAGAATAACAGAACACGTACTAGGTTTCCTCAAACGTAACATCTAAACAAAACATGAAAATATCAAATAACTCTCTTACAAAACATCTGCCGAGGAAAATCATTACTCTTGAGATAAGTGTGACAGACCTGCAGAACACCATCGGCTGGAGCACCCTTGAGAACAGGGTCGAGCCCCAAATTGCTTATGTTTTACAAAATAAACAACAATCTTGTAGCAATCTCCCTGCCCAGTTACCTAGAAGTCTTAAGTAAATATTTTGCTAAATTTTACTATCGTAATTCTGATTTGGTTTTGAAATTCAATAGTAATCTAAAGACTCTTCTGCGAGAAGGTATTTCAAAACCCGATTTTTATGGGGATGTGGTTTACAAACTTCGTAAGATTTTGGGTCATGGCAATTTTCCAACTGTATTTGCTAAAATTATAAAACGTTTTGTTAAAAGAGGTTACGACCCAACTGTTTTGAGACACACCGCATGTTTGGTGTTCAACCCGTTTACAGTTGGACGCTATGCTTCCCTCTTTGATTGCGTCTGACGGAAGAGGGGGAGGACTCTGTGATGGGCAGTTTTTAAATCCCACTGGGACGAAACTGTTTTGATTTCTGTCCTCTGGCCTGTTTCGTCAGGCCCTTAAGGGTGTTTCTCTTGGTGCTCTGCCTTCTGCAAAGGCATTGAGTACATACGTTTTTTGGTTCTCAAGGTTTGCTTTTTATATATTTATACACGAGCTTTTTTGTGGTTTTACATACCATGCCTTTTGTTTCCATTGCGTGTGTTAGAGATTCACCTAGCAGGGATTACTTTTATTTACACTGTCCTGTGACTTTGGAACATGGTGGGGTAAGAGTGAGGTTGGGTGCGCACCATAAACCGGTTCAAGCTCCCCAGTGGTGTTTTTGCCACTGACCGTTCTTCCAAGGCGGTGCCCCACTGTGTTCCTTTAATTGTTCGTTTTGTCCTCGTGTGTTTGCTTTGTATGCTAGTGTGTGCTGGTAGTGTATGTGTGTGTGTGGGGGGGGGGGGGGCGGGGGTAGTGTGCACTTCTGGGTGCTGTGGGGCTCGTTTTGGAGATGCTGTGTTTTTGGTACGTGGCATTCCCTGTTTGATATTATTTTTGTTTTTAACAGGTTAACAAGACACATGCACCTCCTTAGTTTCCGCCAAACCCATGCAACTCGGACTTCTTAAAGTACTCGTCCCCCCATACCACAGTCTTGTTGAATAGGTTACCTACGCATATTGCGATCCTGTCTGATCTTGAATAATTCAAGTAGGTCGTAAAACAGTTGTTTTTAAACCTTTTATTCTTGTTACTATTTAAACAATTTTAACAATCTTGATCCTCCTTACTTTTAGTATCATCTTGCAACTGTGTTATTTTATCTTTTATTAACACCCGGCATCCACCCTGCCAATATTATCGTGAGAGATGTGAGGCAGTATGGCAGGCAGTATGACAATATCTTGTCATATTTTGTTTGTTAGTGTACTTTTCGCTGCATTATGAAAACATGGTTCCCAGTCTATTGTTGTTGTTAATTTCGCCGGGGTTGCAAAATGAATTAAATTTGAATCAGTGACAAATGATTATCGAAACATTATAGACATGGTGAGTATAAGCTTTTGGTCTTTCATTCCCTTAATTTGCTGCATTAAAATGTAAGAAGATATTTTGCTGTAGTGTGAAGTCGCGTAAACTCATGACAATTTAGTAAGTATGACAAAATAGCCTGTACTCTCATAATTTGACGAGTAGAATGTAGTAGGTTTTGTTTGAAGAATTTATTTAATTGTATTTTAAGTTGCATTATTGAGTTTTTTCGATGAATACTGGTAGTAAGTGTACTTTAATTTCGGATAGTCATAATTCGGATATAATTCACAAAGTGCACTGCATCAAGTTTAGTAAACCAAATGAATGAGAATGTGATTCTCTCTGAATTCAGTGCATGGCTTTGATATGATGTAAACCAACTGTATTGTTAGATCATTTTGTGTTCTTCAATTATTTTAAGGTGAAGGGTCTTCTCAGTATACACTCATATGCAAGTTTGTATTTATTTCAAACAAAACCAAAAGCTTTTAACAACATAGAATTATTACAAATACAATTCTATGATTAATGTAAAAGTAGGCAATGCCAAACAAGCAGGCAAGCCCATTGAAGCCACTCGCTCTCAGATTGTGGTAAAAGTAAAGTTCTTCAAACTGTATGAAAATAATGTATTTTAGAACATACAGTCATATAAAAAGGTTCCAGTATAAATTCCTGTCACTTTTATCTGCAGATTTGAAACAATTAAGCGTTGCAAATGCTTTTGAAATTCCAGTATAAACATTCAGTGTAGCGGTGCTGTAAAACCAGCATTTCAATTGATTTTTGCAAATTCCTGCCTAGATTTTTACTTCTATTGTTGATTCTAGCCTTTGGTTATATATAATGTATGAATAGTTCATTTGTGAAATTTTCATTTTTTTCAATGGTGACTGAGAGCAAGCAGCTTTAATATGGAAAATTTTGACAGATTCAAGAAAAAGCTTCGACATTTTTATTAGAAAATGATTCGATTTTTATCGTTGATGATCTATACAAAGGTTACGTGAAAGAATCATGGGTGTCTTTTAGTCTTTTTCGGAGTTAAAGCTACTCACTCTCAGTTACTTTTGAAAATTTTTTTTTTTTAAATTGACATACTTATTCATAAATATGATATAATATAATATAATATAATATAAATATAATATAATATAATATAAAACTAAAGGCCAGAATCAAAATACAGTCAAACTTGTGCTAACGGCCACCTGTTACTAGCGGCCACCTGCGGACAATGGCCAGTCTGAATTCCCCCGTCCAAATTTCCTCAATAACAAAATATAAATTTAACATTCTAAAAGAAAAACAGTGAAAACACTAACATACGTCCAGTTAAACAAACATTTAATCATGTTTTATTTTAAAATCCATATTTATGTGTCGTAATGTAATAAGGACGAATCGTCAAGACATTTGTGACGTCATTACAGAAATAAATGTAACGGAAGTCAGTGATGAGTTCTTAAAGTTACTTTTAATTGTACTTGCATGAGGATGCGGTAATTATCTTGAATTCAGGTTTTATGAATACTTTTGTTATGTTTGCGAACTGAATATGTACAAAACGATAACTCCTTTTTGAACTTCTAATCGTTAATTCATTTAAAACTATTCCGTTGCATAATGCACATTCACCGCAGTGTTATTTTGCAGAACAATGCACCGGTCATGGCGCTGCCCGGTTATCAACTTCCAGAAGTAACGCATTTTTCACCGATATATGTAGAAAATTTGTTGGAATAATAAGATTTTTGAACTTATTACTTACTGACATGCTTTATACATGTAAGACGCATTACCTATAGGACTATAACCTAAACTTAAAATTAATTGCATAGAGACCAACTATGAAAGCCAAGGAATCACCTTTCCCGAATAAAAATTGATTATTACCTGGAAGTGCCAAGTCAAGAATATATCTCTATATATATGTAAGAAAAATGTTAAACGATATGCTGGAATAAGTAAATTATAGATAAAATGAAAAGAATGACACTATATGAGTTTTCTATTTGTATTTGCCAACCGGTTTCACTTTATATATATATATATATATAATAGCTTCAGGATGGATGGTCTTTGTTAGAGGGTCATTCAATATTTTCCAGAGATTGCATTGTTTAATATTTTAAAATTGCATTTGTGACTATGAAGGAGAATTATTTAAGTACACATCTTGTTTGTGATCTTTCAGTTTCGAATAGCTGCACTAAATGAGAGCTCCAGCAATGATGACAGCCAGTGTGAAATCGGTGGTAGGGAAGCAACAAAAGAAGCAAAGGTTTGGCGTTTTTTAACTTTTGTTCGTACATGTGTGTGTGTCCATATTTTTGTTACAATGACTGTTATATAAACCCATAACAGTTTCCAAATGAGAGTGACTCGATAAGCTACAAGCTTTCTTCACAATAAAAAAAAAAAAAAGAGCTTGATTATTGATTTCAAATTAGCCAGATACTAAGAAAGTGCCAGGATAAAGGGTTTCCGCAGCATTACGCAGGTTTCAAGTAATTCTTTGTACATCATGTAAAACTTAATAATTCTATTCAGACAACAAAGTAGTTCTTAAACATGATTATATCTATGCTGTTGATACAATAAAAACTCAGATCTATTTGTAATGATAACTTTGTTGTTTTTGTAATGTTGATGGAAATCAGAATATTCTGTAGGAAGCTGAAGCCTTTACCTTGTATGGGAAAGCATTAGACTTGCTGCGACAAGGAAAGTCAGAAAAAGCTGAAGAAGTCTTCCTTGATCTTATTGAGCATGAGTTTCTCATTGAGGTAATTATAAATACAGTTAATCTAATGATAATTTACGAAGATGTGAGACTTTGTCTGTAAACCTTTACAAGCCTAGAGACATATTTTTTGTCTTCATTGGGAAGTGCACACCTTGAACTGCTTGTAAATATGTCTTGTCCACTTATGGTCTGTAAGTTTAAATGTTCACAAGTTAATTATTTCATTGAGCACCTATTTCAAAGAGCAAATGCAATATTGTACGCTAATTAAATACATCAAAGGCAAAATGATGCACTTTGACTTATTAAATGTCAAATAGTGTGCAGGTTTTACATCAAATGCCAAATGATGCACTTTGACTTATTAAATGTCAAATAGTGTGCAGGTTTTACATCAAATGCCAAATGATGCACTAATGTAAGTGTCAAATGCCTGTTCCAGCTGGGATGCTGTAATTGTAACTAATGGCAACATGCAAACAGAGAGTGAATGTAGCTTTATTTCAGGCATATGATTTGCTTGAAGAGAGAGGGAAGGATGCTATACACCCTGGCTTACAGCTGTTGTATTCCATACAGAAGAACCTTGCTACCATGGCAACCAAGAGACAGGATTATAAAACTGCCTTAGAATGTTATCTGGAGGTAAGAGATATGAGGGATCCTTTGGTCAAAGTGGTTGAATGACAATAACTTGTCACATTCAACTGTTGGTTCCAGTCCCACATTTTATCCAAAAAAAATTTGATATGAGAAGGTTACTGGTTGATGTTTGGAAAAACAATGGAAACTACTGTATCTGGAACATTGCCAAATTGGACCAAGGATTTAGAAAAATTCTTTCTTTCAAGTAAGGAAGTATTGGAGTTGTGTTCAGTTTGTGCTGGTAAATTGCAGCATCTGACCTTAAAAATTTTCCACAGCCTATATGACTGTGGGGTCAGGTTTCAGACCACATTTGATTTCAGTATAAAACTGTTCTGTAATTATAAGACAGAAAGATCATCCAGGTCACATTAAGGTAAGTAGAGACATGCTGGAAGTTTTTGTTGAAGTTTTAATTAATTGAACAAATAAAACACCACTTAGGGGAACAAAAAATGTTGTTTAAATCATATGAGCAGTCCTATTTTGAAGTGAGAGTGATGACATTTTCGCAAATCAGTAATTCTTTTTATTCACATTTCTAGGCTGTAAAGATAGACAACTCTGAGGTGACTGTGTGGTACAAAGTTGGAGTGACTGCCCTTGTGCTAGAGGACTTCCAGCTGGCAATGTTAGCTTTTGAGCAGGGGCTAGACTGTAACCCTAAACACTGGCCATGTCTAGATAATGTCATCACTATACTGTATGCATTAAATAATTACATTGGTAAGTTATAGATATATGATCACTTACACTGTCCACTCCAGAACTTAGTCCCCATGTAAGTAAACATTGATGGAGAAGTGGCAGTATCTTATAGAGGATGGGGGTTCTAGAACTGATCCTTCCTAGGAGCAATGGTTAAACTGCCCATCTGTATACTATGTATAACTGTTGAAGAGAGCATTTATCCAAAGAAGAAGGGAAAATTCCATGTTTTAGAGGTGGCCTTGAAATTTACGCATACTTGTATTACAATGTGAATGACCTCACTAAACATGTAGTCACCTTAAGCTATGTCAAGGCTTTGACAGAATTAGTGACCTCAAAGCTCTACTTAAAATAACGTATTCACCTTTAAAGATTTTGAGTTATAAACAAGTTACTGTTATTGTTAAAATGTATATATCTGTTGTGGATGAGATGCCTTGAGCGTCTTGTGTAGAAAACAAAGTTCAGTTTTCTTGTAAGAACTTTCATCTGAAATTAATTTCATGTAAGGAAGTCCACTTAGCAAATACATATTTTTTCAAATGTATCTGAATATTTCATTCTGCTTTTAGAGTGTCTGTATTGAATATGGTAAAATCCACTTATTGACCTTGAACCCCATTTGAGGGATATTGCTTTGAAAGACAAAATGCTGTTCTGAACATTACCCCATCTGTCTGAAAGAGAAGGTAATGCTGTCAGGGATTTGTTTTAAAAATTAGGTTGTATCAACTTCAGAATTTGGTTAAGTTGTTGTACCAGTCCACTTTTGAAGGATACTGTTTGAGTTATGTACATTTGATAGTTTGAAAACTTGTTTATCCATATGTTTGCCCTAAACTATGGAAGAATAAGGTAAATTGCAAGGATTTAGTAAATGGAATTATGTCCCTTTTTGACTTAGACACTCAGTAAAATTTCCATTATGTCCGAAATGTAACCAATGGTCAGATCTTTTTTTAAAGTCTGGAATACTTAGTCATGTGACCTTACTACATACCTATTTGCTACGCAACAAAGCTACTTACTTCCTGATTTTTACTTATCAATACCTAGTTGAACTTGATAGCACTACTTACCTTGTAATGTTATGTGTTCCTTGGCAAAGCTCTAGAACAGCACTTGTGTTACTGACAGCTGTAATGTCTATAATTAAGCATTACTTCTATGCTTTTTCTTGGACTCCTTCTCATATTCATTTAACCATGATCTAGGTTTTGCTCTACCATTTGTTACTTATATATCTTCATTGTATCTTGACTTATTGTATTCCACATATTACAGTTTGCTGCAGTTCTCCAGAACAGGTAAATTTTATTAATCATCATTCATTGAAATTATAGATTTCATGCAAGAAATCCACTGCCAATACATAGTTCCTAAAATGTAGTGAATATTATAATTCTGTACTAATTTAGTGTAAGTCTAATTGTGAAGAACTTTTAGCTTCTCTGTTTGACACTCAAAGGACAATGCTCGTGAAGGGACAGAACCTGTATCTTTGATCAGCCATGTGCTGAAAATGGATGCTGAAGAATTCTTTGAAAATGGTATGATTAGTTCCATAATTTGTATTGTGGCTGTAAATGTACTAAGGTCTGTTTGTATGGGTAACCGGTTTAAAAAGGCAAGAGTGGCAACAATATTACTATTTTAAGCAGTACGCTTATATGTGTTTAAATTTGTTGAAATGCATACACAACAGTGCAATATAGATTGTTTTCTTTCTGTATAAAGTCATTCATATAATTCATTGCAAAAGTGTTAAAACGTGAAACAATATATATTACCAGTATAAATAAAAATGCTCTACAGGGGAAATGCGTAGAAGGAAACCGGAAGTGTATTTGAAAAGTTATCTGATTTTGTCCTCAGCTCTAGGAATAAGTTAAAATGCCAGATAGAACAGTTTAGTAAAAGTACAGTTGTCTAACTTCATAGCATCAAAAAAATATGATGTTCTAAATGTAAATGTACTTACTTTTTTTTATACCCCCAAAACACAAAGTGTAAGGGGATGGTATACTGGATTCAGCTTGTCTGTCAGTCTGTCTGTAGATAGAATCTTGTGGACACTAAATCTCCAAAACGCTGGTCAGAATTTAATGATACTTCACACAAGTTATAAGTACAATGCCTAGGTGTGCATGATCAATGTTTCGTGTCTCTAGGTCCAAGGTCAAGGTCTCAGGGGCTCGAGATAGTAAAATCTTGTGGACGCTCAATCTCCAAAACCCCTGTTCAGAATTTAATGATACTTCATAGCCAAATTTATAAGAACAATGCCTAGTTACTGCATGGTCCATTTTTCGGTCTCTAGGTCAAAAGTAAAATGGCATAATAGGGGCTCGAGATAGTAAACTCTTATTCGGGCAACCACTCAAGATATCCATAAATCCCTATTTACAGAACTTATTTTAGTGTTAATCTTATACACAGAAGTATAAATACAATACCTGACTGTGACATTATCCAGACGTCTCTAGGTCCAAGGTCAACCTTACAGGGAAGCAGACGATGAGTAAAATCTTGCGAACTGTTAATCTCCAAAACCCTGGTCAGAAGTTTAATTATATTTCAAGAAGCCTTGAGTTGTGCAGGTCCAACAATTGCTCGATCATTGCATAAATTTTGTCTCCGGTATCAAAACATTGTTTGGGACGTTAATCACATTAAGGATAGTTCTAAGGCTTACTACTTGAATCTTAAAAATAATATTTAGGTTCTGTAAACTCATGTATTTATTTCGACTCATGTTTTAACTACATATATTATGTACTGTTTGCTCATATCTTATTTTACTACCCGAGTAATTTAGGAAATTCGGAAGGAGCTAACTTCCTTGATAGAAACTCAGACCTTCTAATGTTACATGTTCTTTAATCATAGTTCAATAGCACAGCACTTGAATTGACTACTAGAATGTTATAATGGCTATATTATAACCTTCTCTATCTTTATAGTCTGCTCAACTGTCTGTTCAGTGAAATGACTTAGGTGATGCTTAATTATAATCATGTGATTCAGTGATCTTAGATAATCCACACTATACCAGCTTATTCAACAGAAGAGAAAAGCTAAAGTAATGCTGAATCTTCAAGACCTATGATTCTAGATGTTGTAACAACTTATTTATTGCTGTCTGTGTTCCTAAAGTGATTAATGTAAAACCCTTTGTACTAATTACAATGGCTCAACTGGAAGCAAGTTTACACTTCTGTTTTGAACACTGCAAACCTAGAAATTAATGAAAATCGTAAATAGCAAAATCCTTTTCTAGCCATGTGTTGTTAATTGTGGTCAGCTCGTTGTAAGACTTGACAAGGTGGTATGTATCAGACAAATAGACAATAAATCTTAAGGCCTCTTTGATATGGCTGACCAGTTTCCATAAGTTAAACATTATTTTAATTAAAAATTCATAGACATAATTTTTTTGATGCCTTATAAAACTGACTGAATTCCAAATGTCAAAAGATTAAAAACATACTGTCTTTACTATAAGTATCGTCATGTTGTTGACATTTTGGAGTCCGTTAAATCCATGAAACAATTTGGTACCGTTATTAGGCAACCATGTAGAAGTAGCTCTTCAATAAGGAAAGGCAGCAAGATTGTATAATACCAACAAATCCACACCAATATAAGCTTGATGAATTAAAAAGTTCAGGTAACATACATTGCATTTTATTAATTTCTGCTTGATCAAGACTTTAACTGAGTTGTGTGTAAAATATGGCTGATCAGAGTGATTAAAAGGTCATCTTATTTTTCTTTCCCATTAATAGTCTGCCTTCTAACTGTTGTTTATGTCTCCCATCCTGTTATACTTCCTATTGCCAGTTTCATAGTGCCTTGTCTTTAACCTCTTAAAAAACTATAATGCAACAGTTTAGATGTTGACGATGCAAGACTTATGTCCGATGTTCCGTTGATAAATTATAACTTTCTGTGTATTAAGGTTTAAACTCAATTCCATCTGTGACGAATACAATTTAACTGGAACATTACAGCTGGAGTTGAAAATTCGATAACCATTATGTATCAAAGCAGCTAAATGTTCTTTTTGCGGAGACCTAACATGCTTACTAATCAGGATTCACAATTGATTAAAACATTGAATACTATGTTGTCATAGACCATGGCTTATTTGCCTGTATGTCCATATAGAAAATATTGCCACCAAACTATGGTATAATACCTATGTTGTGTATTTAGAGAAATGAGTTACTGGATTGCAAATTAAAATATAGAAATAGTCAATTTATTGAATTGAAACCAACATATAAAACAGATTGCAACTACAAACATGTACTGACTTTGGAATGCTGTAGTATGACAATTTGTATGTATCACAGAGAATACTTTTATATTTCAGCTGGAAGTCTGTTGGAGAGATACTGATAAACCTGTATGACAAGGCGACCACCTCAGATCCTCCTCTGGTAAGATTCTGCTCTAGACACTGTATGGCTGTGGAATATTCAGTTTTAAATCACAGTTTTTAATTTTCAAGAATTTTGTTTTGTCAAAGGCCACAAGTTTTGTTCATCACAATTTTCAATGTCTTGTTTTAGCTCACCTTTTCAAACAATAGTTTTGTTATTCTACGCAGCCTGGCGTCAGCTTTGGTTAAGGTTTTGCGCACACATTATCTCCAAAAGTACAGATGATACTCGATCTAAACTTCACACAGGTCTTGGGGGTCACAAAACCAGGATGTATTTTGACAAAATCATGCCTCTCTTTTTTACTAAGAAAATCCTGGTTAACATTTTGCATGCAAGTTTGTATCTCCAGAAGTCCTAAAAATTGAATTTGTTACACATTAGGTCATCATGTCAAATTGAAGGAAGATAATGTGAATCTACTAAAAGACGCCTCTTGTAACCAATCTCCCTTAATTTTGGTCAGGATGTTTGTTCTGTTAAGCTCTTAGTTATCACATTCAGATGTTTGTATCCTACAAAACCATCAATCAGTGTATCATGCTGGTCGAATTAAGCATCGTAAATGTAAATTGTAGGCTCAGGTGAGCGGTATAGGATCATTATGATTCTTGTTATTTATGTGACATGTGCATTTTCAGAGTCTTGGATTAAGAGTGGATGTACCAGATTACAAAAACCTGCCAGAGGAGGAGGATAAAATTGCTACAGATACTGCTGAAGGCATTGATACTCTTGTAACAGAAGGCCCCATTTCAGGTAACAAAGACACTGAAAATGATCCAGTTAAAAATATGGAAGTTGACATGGAATGTGATGAAATTGATGGTGATAAGAAAGAAAATGTTGATGTAAGTAAACATGAAACTTCAGGGAGCAATGTTGGCAGTGTGACTGAAGTTGAAAACAAAGAAGAAATCAATAGAATGGATGTAGCTGAGGGAGAGAGTGACAGTATTGGAAAAGCTAGCATTACACCAGAATGTGTTACTGATGAAAGTGGAATTACTGAATATTTTAAGACTGACAAAGATGCAGATAAAAAGTCTGACATCCAAAAATATGAAACAACAGAAAGAAAGCAAAGTAGTGACAGTTTTGAAAATGATAATGCAAATGCTGAATCAAAAATAGAAACTTCTGACATCTCTGATATTAAAAACATTAACAAAGACCCTGCCTGTAGTGACAGTGCAATTTGTAGCAAATTTGATGATATTGGGAACTCACTTACTGAAAATGCAAATAGAATTTCAGACAAAAAGGATAATGCTATGGAAATAGATACAGAGAGTGTTTTGTCTAGTGATGTAAAAGATGAAAGAGATGGTGCTGACAGAATTGAAACTGAAAGAGATTTTGTTGAAAAAGACATAGAAAAGGTTGACAGAGAAGAAAAAGTTAATGAATTTGAAGAAAGTCAGGACAGCAAAAGAGAAGAAGGTATGGAAATTGAAAACATATCGGAGGAAAGTTCTTCCATTCAGGAGGCACTGATTGCAGCACATGCATTACTGGATAGTTTAAGTCCAATGAAACCTAAACATGAACCAGAAGTTTTTCCAGGCTGCCCTTCTACTCATAGCCCAAAGTGCAAAACTGACCTAGGGACAAGTCTTTGTTTGAAGGGTAGCCCACTGGCACATAAAACAAATGAGGGACTGGATAAACCATCAAGTGTTATATCTGAATGCAGTGTAAATCCCATAAACGATAAAAGACAGATAGCTGGTTCACAAACCCCTACAGGTATTCTAGCGAAAACATCAAGTTATGGATTCACTGTTTCAGACATTTTAACAGATGAGATAGAAAAGCATTCAATAGATTCTTGTGACAGTGGTTCTGTGTTTAAAGATCAATCTGTACCTCCAGATACAGTGACAAGTGAAGATTCCAAACCTGCTGAAGTACACAGTTTAAACAAAACTTTAGATTCTAAAACAGGTGAACTGATAGAACCATCTAAAAGTATTGCCCCAATGGTAACACTGAAAAGTAATTCTGATACTTCTCCAGTTATTATTGATTCATCCTCATCAAGTCAGGAGCCACAGCCTGGGCTACAGACAGATGTAAGCTCTCTGACAAATGCTACAGTATCTTGCCCTGGAACAGAGACAGTCACAAATACATCAGCATCAGTAGTGACACAACCATTGAATTTATCCACTGTATCATCTGCTGTGACAAAGAACCTCGGTGATAAGATATCTTCTTCACTGCAGTCTGATTCTTCTTTAGCTGGTTCCCAGTATCAGGGAATCTCACTTACAAACAGTGAAACCAGTCTGACTGTGACTGGTTCTTGTGTTATAACAGCCGTAGGGAACACTTTAACCACAGGGGTTGTAACACAGTCTGATATAAGACCACCTGCAGTAAATGTTACATCTCCACCTGTACTGACCCCATTTTCTGTGTCTGAGCATGGCTATTCTAGAGCATACAATGAGATGCCATTAAACCAGTCCACTCCAAGAAGAAATCCCTTTCCTGTGACCATGGGAGTGCGGTCTCCAGGAGGTACTATTGTCTTGCGTGATTCCCAGTCTTCAGCAAGTTACATTGAAGTGCCACTGGACCTGGATGATAGAAGTCCATCAAGCAGAAAGTCTTTGAAGAGGAAACGTCCATCTCTGGCTACTGAAGACATCCTAAATTATGGGAAACGGCGTTCAGCAAGGGTCAGTATCACTGCTTTTACTGTTCTGTTTTGTATCAAAATTGTGATATTATACACTTATTGAATATCAAAACAATATTTCATTCCATCAATTGCTTTTTTGAAGGGTTTGAGGAGTTAGGCAGAGGAACAATTTGTAGATGACAAATTTGGTATCTTTTTGGTTTATAGAACGTTTAAAGTAGAGTTATTTATTGGTTTTGCAAATTTAGAAGAAGATTTTTGAGACATGCTTTTTATGCCCCATAAGGGTAGCATATTAAAATCTCACCGTCCATCTGTGCATCCCCCTTACACATTTGTGTCCGTAACTTTGTCATGCATTGAAGGATTTTAAAATAACTTGGCACAAATGTCTAGCACATCAAGACGACATGTCGCATGCAAGACCCACGTCCCTACCTCAAAGATCAAGGTTACACTTGGAGTTTTAAGGTAATGGAATCCTCATTCCACATTCGTGTCCGGACTGTAACTTTGTCATGCATTGGAGGATTTTAAAATAACTTGGCACAAATGTCTATCACATCAAGACGACGTGTTGTGTGTAAGACCACGCCCCTACCTCAACGGTCAAGGTCACACTTAGTGTTTAAAAGTAATAGAATACTGTATGCATGGTAACTCTGTCATGCATGTAAGGATTTTAAAATTACATAGCACAATTACAGACTGAGACACTTATTCTGGGGTATTCGTCACTTGTGAAGGACAGCTCTTGTTTAAAGCTTTATTGTCACACTAAGTACAGTCCCTCTGTATTTGGAATATGTTTATACATTTATTGTAATGACATTCAAGTTGCACAAGACAGGCAAATAATGTGTAGTAAGAACTGACCGTGGACTCACCCCTACTGATCAGTTGTTCTAGGGCTTAAAGGCCTGTTTTGTGGAGCATAGCACAGTCAGGGAATGATTAAATATGTTACAGGTTAGGAACACAGGTGGTAGAAAGAAAGAAGAAGAAACAATCAATTTCTTTGATCTTCTCCAGACATTTTTACCTGCAAGTCTCAAGTAAGTTTTAAAGTTGCTTACATATCCTCTCTGCTTGAAATCTGATCTCCTTGTAGTGTGATAATTAAACCCTGTTCAAACAGGGCGCTTCAATTCAACCCATGTAAGTACTCAAAGCTGGGTTAAGCAGTCAGGTATTCACACAAGCAGTATAGTCAAATCTCAAACAGCCTATTTTAAAGTAATTGCATGATATGATCTCATAATTTAAGAAGCCATTTTTGTTTTATTCGGTTTATTCTATTTTTGATGTTTAAGAAGCAAGTACTGTTATATCTTGAACTGTCAGTTACTTTTACTGACCCATTTTATTGTATCCCTGAAATGCTTCACATGCTTTTTTTCGTTTTTAAAACAACATTCTACATGTGCGACGATATGTTACCTAAGGTTGCTATAAAAACAACATTTATGTGAGTCCATGAACATTACCAAGAATCCTCCTTCAAAGCCAGATAAACCTGTTTTTGTGTTCAGGTTAACTTTCAATTCTACTTGACTTTTTGTACACTGTTGTATAGATTATCATGCGTTTTCAATGATTTAAACAGAAAATGTACAATCTTTTGTCAGAAATGTTGCTGAGGAAGAAAATATTTCCATGGAAACGGACACATCTGATACACAAGACAAAACACTGGATAAAGGTACAAAGTATCTCTGTATTTTATTGCAGAATTTGAATTCTTGTGTATAAATAATGAAGAAATAGAGGATAATTGTTGGTTTCGGTGTAAGATCACGTTATAATTTCACCGAGTGGGCACCAAAAGTGATATTTTCCACGAGGGCCAGCCCCACCCCCAGTGAAAATGACAACTTTTGGTGTTCACGAGTGAAATTACGTGATATTACACCAATTCCAACAATTTTTCTGTTTATTTTATGGTTAAAACTCTACTTTTTATTGAGTTTGTTTCTTCATAAAATAACGAAAATCGCGAAAACCCTCCCCATCAAAAAACATAGCGCAAATGGCGCCATTTTAACAACGCCATCGTCGCATGGTTTCCAGCATTAATTACGCTCGGTATACTTTTTGACGTAAATCCGGGTAGAAGATTGCAAAAACAGTGAAAAATAAAAATGGTAATCCACTGTTTCAAAACTGTGGATTATCACTTTTATTTCACTGAGAAAACTCTATAATTCACTCGAAAACATTAAATAAAACAATTTAGTTGAAAAGCACCAGAAAATGCAGCTAGATTTTACAGAGTTGCTTATGCAGGTGAAAAACTAACTTCATTGTCAAGTCAAGATTTCAAGGTCTTTAAATGTCAGTATCTGATGTAAAATCAGTGAAAAGATTTGTTCAAACATTACCAAGCTATCTAGTCTTGTATTTTTATTAAAATTTTATGTGGCTATCAATTAATAATCTATGTTGTTAATGTTGTAAAGATAAATAGTATTAGTTTTGCATACAAGGAAAGGGGTTTATAATATTTTTTCATTGACAGAATATCTATATATTAATGATCGATATTTTAATGTTCATGATATAGAAAAATCAGAAAGTAAGACAGCCAGTGTTGCCATGGTAACAGAAGAATGGGACGAAGTAGAGATGGTGAAGTCTTTCCTTGACAACTGCATCAAAAACTGTGGTCTGCTTGATATGTGTTGCACATTCCTTCACATCTTGGCCAGGCATTACAAGGTCAAGTGGTAAGTTGCCTATGATAAAAAAAATCATGTTATATATACGCCGGTAGAGTTTTTGAGTGCGTTACCTAGTTATAAGTTTTCAGTTGTGTTTGGTTCATTAGATTTGTAAGTTAAAGGTGTCCCAGTATACTATCCTATGCAAATAATGCAATGATTAATATCGTCTCTCAACTCGATCTATTATACTCTAGTAACAGAACTTTCAGACAGTGGAGGAGAAGTCCATTTGATAGCTTGCTGCACCTCACCCCAGTCTTCACTCATGTACCAAGTTACATGTAAAAGCATTTAACTTATTGCAAATTGCAGTAGAGGGTAAAGTAAGGAGGGTTGGTACATGTTAGATGTAGTGAAAGACCTAGGAGAACAATATTTTACCTTGTAACAGACATTTGCATGGAGAATGTAATATAGAAGATAGAAATATCAATAGTTAAGAGTTACTTCCTTTCATAGAAGTTGCAGTCTTATAATACACATTAAACCCTCTGTTGTGTATACAAATGATTTGTTTCAGGCCAGAGGGCTTATCAGACATTTATATGCGAGTGTTTGACAGGGTGCGGAAACATCTGTATGTACCCAATGTGTTTGAGATGAGGGATCCTCCGGTATTGTACCAGAAACTTGCTCAGGTATAATTAGGTCTTCGATTTTCTGTCCATTCAAAACTGGTAGGGTTTGATGTTACTTGTCTAAAAAAAAAAAAAAACCCCTTTTGTCCAGGCTTTATTCTGGCCTTTAAAAGATATAAAATCGTTGTAAAAGTCTTAAAAATGAGGAAATACTGGGGTAATTACCTGTTGCTTTTTGCGACTTTCTGTTTCTTGATGAAAGTATTAGCTTGGTTTGAATAAAGCTGTGTTTCTGTTAATCTGTTTGAACCAATTTGTGGAAATGTTTTATCATTTCAAAACAATGTGGAGAGAGTGGATACTTAAGCCAGCTCAGATTTAGTCATTTAACTATTTGCAGCTGTGAAAAATGCCTATACTGTCACAGTTACAAAAAAGCTCTGTATTGAATGAAAATTTAAAAGATGGTTTGCACACATGAGTATATGACAAATTGCATCAAAACTTTAATGGTTATGTGATATTAGTTAAAGAAAAAACTCTTTTTCTCCCATTATGCCTTAAAATTGTTGTCAGGTGGGAAAAAGTTGCATAATGAAAATATCACAAATGTCACTTTTTTATAAATTTTTTTTGTTTATTTAGATTTGCCTTGTACAGGCTGAGTTATTACTAGATAGTTGGTTGGCTGCTAGGTCAAAGGTGACAGGATCTACGCTGATGTCACCTCGAAGGTATGTCACTTTTACTTAAGTTTAAGTATTTAAAAACTACTGGATTTTCATTGGACTGCATCACTGAGTTACTTGGACCACAAAGTTTCATTTTTGTCTAGTTTATGAAAAAAACCGAATGACAATCTGTGATATTTGATAATGCAGTGACAGAATTAATTCTCGATAGCGAAACAAGTTCGTACAACTGAGATTAATTGCTGTTGAAACGCAGTCCAGAAAGGAGAAAGAGAGATAAATAAATAAATGTGGAAATAACATGTGTTGTCTAAGGATGATATGGGAGGTGTTCAAATGTTTTGTGAAGCTCCAGAGAGCAGTAATTTCAGATTGAAATTTTGATGAAGATTGTAGTAGATAAATGTATTACATTTTTGTATATTTTGATTTATACTAATTTATTTATTCTTGACTGTGAAACAAGTTCTTACAACTTTTATTAATTGCTCTCAAGACTCACTCTGGATGGAATCAACCTCAGAAATAGAGAGAGGCAATGTGAAATTATTTGTGTCTTGCCTACCGACACTACCGTCATGGCTATGGTAGGGATTGAACCCGGGACCCTTTGATCTTTAGGTGAACACGCTACCATGGCGGCTCCATTTGTGTATGATATGTTCCCTAACAAATGAGCTTATGTTCTATTACAGTCAGATTGTTGTAATGTCAAATATGTATGTATATATTTTTCTGCAGTCAGGGGAGTCACAGTTTACCAGCAGATGAGATTCCTGAGTTCTATGAAGAGGATATCTGGTATCTAACAGTACTATGTGGGTACAGTGAGACCTTGGCTGATATCTGGATAAATCACTGTATCAGAGGTAGTCTGCTTCTTCTTGGTTTGTTTTCTGAATCTTAAATAGAGAAATATTTATAGAAAATATGAAAATACATGATGTGGCAGGGGATCATTGGTCTAGTGGTAACAAGCTGTACCAATAAACCAGTTCAAGCCTTGCTACTGCCCAGGTCACCTTATGTGAGAAAAATGGCAGTCTTAATATGAAAGATAGGAGTCTAGTACTGGTTCTTCCAAGTAACGATTGTTAGGTAAAATGACCAAACATACTGTTGGAACAGGCATTAAACTCCTACAACAAAAACACCAATAATCCAGAAGTTTTAGGTTTGATCTTCCACGCCAACTCTAAAAATATAATTGGCTTTTGGATGAGACCTTATTTTTATCTATCTACATTAATATGTAATGATTGCAACATTTCAGTGTATTGGTTAAAGACAAGGTATTTTGTACTGCGGAACAACATGGTGGAAGGCGTCTCATGTCTTGAAACAGTAGGTGGTTTTGATTTGCAAGAAACCGTTAATTACTCTTCATGGTAAAGGTGGGAAATTTTGAAATAGTACTTGTTGATGAAGCAGACATCCTTACGCTAGTTTCTTTTTTCCACCAAATGCACAAAAAGACACTAAAGTGGTTAAATTAAACTGAATTATTTTCTGCATTGTAGGAAATAAGTTTGATCCAACTTCATAGAAGGTTGCCTAGTAGAAAGAAACACTTAAGCAAATTAAGCACTGAAACTGAGTAGTATAATGGCACCATAGTAAATTCACACCACTTTAACAATACTGTCCAGTCCCCTAAAATGGATTTTTGCTCAGTTTATTCATGATCTAATGTCCCAGAACAGCTGTATTCAATCAGCAATTTATACAATGCTGTAATCTCTGTACCTTCAGATAAAAGAGTACTTGGAATACGGGAAAGAAGAGTTGAATGTGGAACATGCTTACATACCCAACTGTAAAGTTGACAACTTTGTGGATTTAGGTAATACTGTGTTTTGTGTGTAGTGTTAAGTAGAACTGAGTGACGTGTGTGTAATGAGTCACCTTTGTTACGGGGCAACCAGTATTGTTATAACACAAACAATCTGTTACAACATAAATATTCTGTACAAGTTAAGTTTGAACTTACTTTTTACGCATTTATTTTAGAACTACAGTAAAACTTCAATAACTCGAGGTGGCAAGGGGACGAGTAAAATGTTTGAGTTATCCGAATCATGGAAAGTTTACAAGTTTTTCTGCTGTGACGTATCTTATGAACAAAGTGTATTGTAGGAGCTTTATGTTGTAGTAGGATTTAAGCATTCATTTATTTATCCCCCAGGCGAAGGGGATATTAGAAATGCTCTTCGTCCGTCCGTCCGTCCGTCTGTGCGTCCGTGCGTCCGTCCCAATTTTGTCCGGAGCATAACTCCAAAAGTACTTGAGCAATTTTCTTCAAACTTCATACACTGACAGAGCACATTGGGAGGAAGTGCAGTGTGTAAGAACAATAACTCTACCTTGCCTACTTTTAGAGTTATTCCCCTTTATCAGATTTACTTGAAAAACTTTGTCCGGAGCATAACTCCAAAAGTACTTGAGAGATTTACTTCAAACTTAATACACTGACATAGCACATTGGTAGGAAGTGCAGTTGCAGTGCAAGAACAATAACTCTACTTTGCCTACTTTTAGAGTTATTCCCCTTTATCAGATTTACTTGTCCAAAGCATAACTCCAAAAGTACTTGAGGGATTTACTTCAAACTTAATACACTGACATAGCACATTGGTAGGAAGTGCAGTGTGCAAGAACAGTAACTCTACCTTGCCTACTTTTAGAGTTATTCCCCTTTATCAGATTTACTTTAAAAGTTTTGTCCAGAGCATAACTCCAAAAGTACTTGAGGGATTTTCTTCAAACTTAATACACTGACAAAGCACATTGGTAGGAAGTGCAGTGCGTGCAAGAACAATAACTCTACCTTGCCTACTTTTAGAGTTATTCCCCTTTATCAGATTTACTTGTCCGGAGCATAACTCCAAAGTACATGAGGGATTTTCTTCAAACTTAATACACTGACATAGCACATTGGTAGGAAGTGCAGTGTGCAAGAACAATAACTCTACCTTGCCTACTTTTAGAGTTATTCCCCTTTATCAGATTTACTTGTCCGGAGCATAACTCCAAAAAATTACTTGAGGGATTTTAAAATTCAATAAAACACCAACACAAACTAAAAAAACAGAAAAAAAAAATTGATAAAAAAAAAAAGTGCAAGAACAATAACTCTACTTTGCCTACTTTTAGAGTTATTCCCCTTTATCAGATTTACTTTAAAAGTTTTTTCAAAGCAAATGTCCAGAGCATAACTCCAATAGTTGGAGGGATTTTCTTCAAACTTAATACACTGACATAGCACATTGGTAGGAAGTGCAGTGTGTAAGAACAATAACTCTACCTTGCCTACTTTTAGAGTTATTCCCCTTTATCAGATTTACTTGAAAAACTTTGTCTGGAGCATAACTCCAAAAGTACTTGAGGGATTTTCTTCAAACTTAATACACTGACATAGCACATTGGTAGGAAGTGCAGTGTGCAAGAACAATAACTCTACCTTGTCTACTTTTAGTCATATAGAAAAATATCATACCTATACTGATAATGAACATTAATATAATTTTGCAAACCTTCTCTTCATTGCCTTATTCTTTTTCCACTTACTTGAAAACTGTATTCAGTATGACCATAACTATACGGCTTTTTAAGGATTTCCTCTCACCAAATAAAATGTACGAAAGTACAACCTTCAGGTAACTTTTTCCTGGCGGGGGGATTAACCATGTGTAACATGGCTCTTGTTTATTTTATTAAATCACAAACCCTGATTACCATTTTGTATTTATTTGATTAAATTTCGTCTGGTGCGGCTACAGGTGTTCCTCGAGTTATCCCGGGTTCTCGAGTTATTGATGCTTGAGTTATCCATGGTGATTTCTGGTTAAACATATAGGTAACATGGCCAGGACCTGACGGGAGTCCTCGAGTTATTGGGGTTCTCGGGTTATCGATGTTCGAGTTAACAAAGTTTTACTGTAACATCCATTCAAGCATTGTTTGAAGTTCCGATGCGCATTTATAAACCAAGAAGACTGTAGGCCAGAGTGATTTATGACTGAGCATTGGAATAACAAACAAATTTTATATAAGATGATAAGCATCGCTAAAAAGATATTTCTATTTCAATTCTAACATGACCACATAATCAATATCGGTACAATGGTGTATTTTCTTTTAAGACATTTACTGTACCTCATGTGGCGCAGTATGACAAGGGGCTTTTCTTTATACTGTAGAAATGATCGTAAAAACATTCTTTCCTATAAGTTTATCCATACCTTTGACATTATACTCATTGTAGATTTTTGTGTTTACTAAAGCGTCTAACATTTACAGTAATTGTATCAAGACAGTATCAAGAGAAAAGTGACACAAATTTCAGATTGGTTCTCTTAAATGTTCATTCCTCAGTACACAACCTGGTATGTCCAGCAGAATATTGCATCTTGTTACATTATTATAGATGTTGTGACATCACTACAAGAACTGTTACAGCAGACAAGATCTGTAGAGGAAACGGAGAAGCTCTATGGACAGAAAGATTACAAGAAAGTTGTGGAAATACTGGTGCAGAATTTTACTGCTGAAAAACAGCAGGTGATCACATAGAGGATAATTGTTGGTTTCGGTGTAAGATCATGTTATAATATCACCGAGTGGGCACCAAAAGTGATACTTTCACGAGTCGCAGAGCCACGAGTGAAAATAACAGCTTTTGGTGTTCACAAGTGAAATTAATGTGATATTACACCAATTCCAACAATTTTTCTGTTTATTGTATGGTTAAAACTCTACTTTTATTGAGATTGTTTCTATAAAATATTGAAAATCACGGGAAATGTCATCAGAAAACAGCGCAAATGACGTCATTTAAACAACCTCATAGTCGCATGGTTTCCAGCATTAATTACGCTCAGTATACTTTTTGATGTAAATCCAGGTTAAAGATTGCAAAAACAGTGAAAATAAAAATGGTAATCCACTGTTTCAAAACTGTGGATTATCACTTTTATTTCACTGAGAAAACTCTATAATTCACTGGAAAACATTAAATAAAAAATTATTATATGATCTACATACTGTATAAAGCATTTTTTAGAAAGACTTGTTTTGTAATTTACAAAGTTGGGGAACAAGAATTGAATTAATAACCCCTAACTTTACAAACAAGGCAAAAAAACCCATTTTTTTTTTAAGAAAGTGTCCAAACACTTTTGTACTTTGGTTCGTAAATAAAAATGACCACCTCTTTGCATGAATATTTGGATTTTCAATGTTGAATATAAGAATTATATTTACATTGTAGAAAATGAAGATGACATTTGACAGTACTGAAAGACAGGCGCAACTTGTCATGCTACAGGAGGCTCTGTTTAAAACAGATGATTTTAATGTAAGTTTGATGTATAGCTTTTATTTGATTGTTTTTTTTTTGCTAAGGTGTCACTTTTACAAATGTGAACATAGATTTTTTCTCCTCGGGGACAGTTGGAATGTTGCATTTTAGTGTTTTTGAATTTGTCATAGGTAGAGATTTGTGGGTAAAGATAGAGCTTTGCAGTTGCTCTTGTGTCAGCATTGCTATTGCTCAGCTACTCTGTCACTGTATACGCCAGACGTGCCAGTTTATGCCCTTAGAATTTCCGTTTACCAGCGTTCCTACTTTAGGACTTTGTCACAAGTTAGCAGAGACGTTCTCGGTACTAATGGAGAAACCTGGAAATTTGACAAGGCAGTTTTTGCCAAAAGATGATGAGAAATGACCAGTGATAGATGAGAGATGAAATGAAGCGGAGTGGAGAGTCCCAGCTTCTGTTCTTGCATCAAGTGCACTAACCACTGAGCTGTAGAGGACTGGCTCAAGTTGTAACTTGAAGAGTATTTAACTTTGCTGAAATTCAACATAAAAATGTCAAGTACCAACTTTTGTTATATCAGAAAGGTAGTTTAACAAACAAATTTTCAAAAGAGGTTCGGAAGTGCAAACAATGGAGACTTACTGGATTTGTAACATTGAAAATCTAAGGAGTATTTAGCCTGTTGGTTGCACATTGTTCTATATTTATATTATATGTGTTTAACTTATAGAACTGTTTATTATGGGGAGAGGAATCTTTCAATGAGTGTTACAAGATGTCCAGGCATGCGTGTAAATCAGAGGAAAAGTCCAGCTGGATCAAAACTATGATCAGTATATTCTCATACATGCAGAGGTGAATATATTAGCAGTAGTAAATAATTGAAATAATTGTTTTATATACGTAATAATTGTTATTCAGACGTGGATCTGATTTTAATATGATTATGACAACCTCTTTTTTAAAAACAGAGGTATTACTAGAGTCTGTCATGTTTGATCATGTAAATTTTGACTTTTTGTCAGTCAAAACTTATTGAGGCTATCTAACACACGAGTCTCTGTAGTGTAGTGGTAACAGTAGTCACTCAGTCATCCGAAGTACATATGTTTGATCCCCGGCAAGTCCATTGGTAAGACATCCAATGCTACATCCCAGCTTTAACTGGGTACCAGCAATCAAAATGAAAAGTAATAAGACAATAATTGTAGTATGGGACTTCGAAGACTAATATAAGTTTGAAAGAACTTGCTTTACAATGTAGCTAAAAGAAAGTAATATGAAAATAAAATATAACAAGATAACTGAATTTTTGAAGTCTTGTTTGAGTTCCTTAATTTTGAAAAGTCTGGTCTTTATATGGGTTCTGTGTTTTTGTCTGTCTTCTCAGAATTTATTTCCTGCGTAAAATTTGAAATAAACGTCCAGCAATGTGTAAAGGATAATTTTAAATTTTCTTAAACTGCTTGCATTACCTCCCTTGTTGACTTGCGAATTATATAATTTATTCAAGTTAACATTGTCGTACAGGGTATTTGGTAAAAGCATAACACTGTCAGAAGCAATGCCAGCGACGAAGATTGTCCGATTTTCCCAGAATCTGATCAAGTTGATAGATTTGAATATGTCGCTACCAGAAAGTGTGACTGAGATGTCAGTGGATACCGTTGTGCCATGGATATTGCTGTATCATGTGATCAAACAGTAAGTTATTATTTGTTTCTTGACTTGTTAGTTCATTTTGTTTAATCATCGTGTGTTTACTATGAAAATGAAAATGCAGTGAATTATCCTTTGACTTTTATTCATTTGTATTGTATATATTGCAAGGTACATATTTCTTGCTAGATTTCAGACAAATTTCAAGGCATAGAGATTTAATAATGCAGTTTTAGTTGAATCATTTGTTACCAGTAAATATTGCTCTCATTTTCATAGTTTCTTTGTTGGCTGTAAATGATGATTTTACATTTTTAGGGAGGAAAACAAGAGAGAAGACTCTAAAGTGAAAGAGGACAGAATGGACGAAGAGCAAGAAGAAAACCTGTCCTCGTCGCATATGTTACTAAATATAGCTCATGATTATCTCGGGAGGTAAGGTCAAAGGTCACTGTAATACTGGCACAGGTTTAAATTGCTGTAACCTCGTTGAGTGAGGGTCAATTGTTCAAGCCCTGCTACCAACCATGTCTCGTAAGTGTGAGCAATTTCTGATGGAGGATAGGGTTCTAAGTACTGGTCCTTTCCAGGAATGATTGTTTTGAACGACTGCCCAACTGTGTAAACAAATGAGATATTTTGGAAATCGATGTAAAACCCTGAAAAACAAAAGTCATATTCGAGAAGTAAGATCATAGGTTGTTTGAAGCTGGATATGGGAGAAACATACAGATTCTCAACATCTTAACAGCAAAGAAAAATAATATTCCATATATTATTACATGTATATAGTTAATTAATTTCGTAGTAGCAGTAAATTTGAAAACTGCCTATGCAGTTCTAGAATCAATAAAGATATAAAATCAACCAGATAGGTCATATTTACAGTCTAAAATTCTAGACATTTACATTATTGTTTATTTTTGGATGGTTTAGTCGCAGTTGGTGTACCAAGTCTGATGGTGCCCTGCTTCTGTTCTTTATGTCTGTACTGAAGAAGGAAATGAGTAGGGAACCAGTCTCCAAGTTTCAGGAGGAGTACCAGCAAGCATTTGAACAGTGTGTCTACTGTCTGTTTGGTCATCCAAACAAGAAAGGAAAGGCAAAACACTTGCAGGTAAGATGGTCAAAACAGCCACCACGTAATCTGTTTATAGTTTATACTGATTTATTTTAGCTCAATTATGAAGAAAGCTTGTAGATTATCGAGTCACCTCAATTTGCTCTTGGAAAACCCGTCGTGGCCCCAGTGGCCGAACCCACAACCTCCGGATGGGACTAGCCTCTGACATTAAACTATCCCTGTTTCTCTCTAGCATAGAGCTTATGCTCTTGAACTAGTACCAAAACTCCTGTGTAACTAAACTATTGTGTAATTGGGTTGTTGAACAGTGCTTATGTGTAACTGGGTTCTTGGACAGTGCTGATATGGTCTTGGACTTTGAAAATGCATAATTTTACTTGAGTGTTTGCATGATCATTTCTGATTATTTTGTCTTAAAAAAAAGATACATTTTTGGTTGCTGTTCATGTTGCTCACGTAACAAATTAATGTGGTCCCGAGAAAGACTGTTTTGAAGTAAATGTTTTAAAAGTTATACCTTGTACTTATTTTGAATGAAATTTGTCTTTCATCAGAAATTTAAGATATTTGAAAACAGATTATTTGTTGTCGCAGATTGATTTCAAAATGCTTCAGTTTAATTCTATACTAATTTATTTGATATCTGTTGCAAAACAAATTCTTACAACTTGTATTTATCACTCTCGAGACTCACTCCAGATGGAATCAACCTCGAAGTTAGGCAATGTGGAATTGACTGTGTCTTGCCTAAGGACACTACAATACTTGGGCACAGGTGGGGATTTTGAACCTTCGGAGCCCTCCGATCCTGAGGTGAACACGCTACCACTGCACCACCAAGGTGGCTCCACAGCTTCAGTCTTTTGACATGCATCTTTGAAATGGATAATTCATAAATTTTCTCCTCGTTATACCACAGAAAACATGGAGAAGTCTTGACACATGAATTGTTGCATTTTTATTAAAGGATCACAATAGCAGTAACATCATCCTGAAGTGGGAACATGCAGTGGATGTATTTGATTATTTCAAGCCAAAAACATTGCCAGAATTTGATGGGTATA
Organism: Saxidomus purpurata; assembly: GCA_022818135.1. Taxonomy (NCBI): domain Eukaryota; kingdom Metazoa; phylum Mollusca; class Bivalvia; order Venerida; family Veneridae; genus Saxidomus; species Saxidomus purpurata. The sequence goes on from JAFMSR010000010.1 coordinate 29,441,386, forward strand.
GATCAGAGACAATCAGTGCAGAGGTATGAAAAACTCGAGAAATTTTATCTATTTTTGTAAAGGCTTGTTGTACAATTGGTGATTAACAGAAATAGATTGCTTGAAAAGGAAGGCAGAATGAAACTTGATGTTCTTTGTTGGGCAGAAGGTACGGTACACCCTGATCATGTATAACAAAGTAATACACTCTCACAAATGCAGTGAAAAAGCGAACTGGTTTTTATCACCTCGTATAATCTTGACTATGAAGAAATCTTCAAGCTTAGAGGTCTTGGGCCATATTCCAGTAGCATCTTAAGTCAAATCTTAAGATTTTCCTTAAAATTAACAATTTCCTTAAGAAGATAATTTAAAAACGCTAATGTGCATTGCAGCATGTTGAACATTTATTAAACTTTCTATGACCATTTTCCAGAATGATGATGAAATTACACAAACTCATTGACTTTTGAGAGAATTATAATAATTAAAGATTTGGGACTTAAGTTAAAATACTTAAGAAATCACTTAAGATGCTGCTACTGGAATATGACCCCCTGGACTGGAGTTCTTCAAGGAGGTGTGACAGTGAGCTATGATGGGGTTTGAACTTACTGCTTATTGAGCAGGCAATACCTTAACCTGTACATCATCGTGTCCGTCATACAGCCTATTGGAAATATAAATTGTTATTTTATTAGCTCACCTGGCACAAAGTGCCAGAGTGAGCTATTAGGATCGCATTCCGTCCGGCGTCCGTCGTACGTCGTACGTCCGTCCACCATTTCCTTCAAACGACATCTCCTCTGAAACCACTGGGCCAATGTTGATGAGACTTTTGCAGGGATGTTCCTTGCATGAAGCTCTATCAAAGTTGTTCAAAGAATTCCATTCCATGCAGAACTCTGGTTGCTATGGCAACAAATAGGAAAAACTTTAAAAATCTTCTTCTCTGAAACCACAAGGCCTAGAGCTTAGATATTTGGCATGTAGCATTGTCTAGTGGACCTCTACCAAGATTGTTCAAATTATGACCCCTGGGTCAAAATTGACCCCGCAGGGGTGGGCACTTAGTTTTTGCATAGGAATATAAAGGAAAAACTTTAAAAATCTTCTTCTCTGAAACCACAAGGCCTAGAGCTAAGATATTTAGCATGTAGCATTGTCTAGTGGACCTCTACCAAGATTGTTCAAATTATGACCCCGGGTCAAACTTGACCCCGCACCGGGGTCACTTAGTTTTGTATAGGAATATATAGGAAAAACTTTTAAAAATCTTCTTCTCTGAAACCAAAAGGCCTGGAGCTAAGATATTTAGCATGTAGCATTGGCTAGTGGACCTCTACCAAGATTGTTCAAATTATGAGCCCCGGATCAAAATTGACCCCGCACAGGGGGTCACTTAGTTTTACATAGGCTAATGTAGGAAAAACTTAAAAAATCTTCTTCTCTGAAACCAAAAGGCCTAGAGCTTAGATATTTGGCATGTAGCATTGGCTAGTGAACCTCTTCAAAGATTGTTCAAATTATGACCCTCGGATCAAAATTGACCCCGCACCGGGGGTCACTTAGTTTTACATAGGCTTATATAGTAAAAACTTTTAAAAATCTTCTTCTTTGAAATCACAAGGCCTAGAGCTTAGATATTTGGCATGTAGCATTGGCTAGTGGACCTCTACCAAGATTGTTCAAATTATGAGACCTGGGTCAAAATTGACCCCGCACCGGGGGTCACTTAGTTTTACATAGGCTTATATAGTAAAAACTTTAAAAATCTTCTTCTTTGAAATCACAAGGCCTAGAGCTTAGATATTTGGCATGTAGCATTGGCTAGTGGACCTCTACCAAGATTGTTCAAATTATGAGACCTGGGTCAAAATTGACCCCTCACCGGGGGTCACTTAGTTTTACATAGGCTTATATAGGGAAAACTGTAAAAATCTTTTTCTCTGAAACCACAAGGCCTAGAGCTTAGATATTTGGCTGTAGCTTGCCTAGTAGACCTCTTCAAAGTTTGTTCAAATTATGCCCCTGGGGTCAAAATTGACCTTGCCGGGGCGGGGGGATCATTTGTTTTACAAAGCGTATATAGGAAAACTTATTTGGTATATAACATTATCTAGTGATCTTCCACCAGGCAAGTGGACTTGTACCAAGGTGAGCGATATAGGGCCATCTTGGCCCTCTTGTTGATAGCATTGTTTTATTTACTGTATTATAAAACACGTTCCAGGTTGAGTTCTTGATGAAGAGAATAATTGCTCTCATACCAGACAGTAGTAAAAATATGGGTATGTGTTTATAGTGTGTACATTTATGACATCTTCATTTAATGTTGATATATGCCTTTCTTTCATATTCAAGTTGTTTCTTCAAGAAAAAGAGTTGCCAGAAAGCCTTTCTTATCTTTTGCAATATGATTGAAAAATAAAATACTGCGCTATGTTTCTAATACATGTATGTACTAATCAATTTAAAAGCAAAGTTAGGAATGATTTTGGTACAAATAAAGGTCATTTTTGTCAGTAAGACATCTTTCCTGATAAAATGAGAGCTACTTGTAAAGATGATCCTGGGACTTTAATGTGTTACCATGGTGATGCATTACCACTGGTATGCTTTTGTTTGACAAGTTTTTTAAACTGAATTGACAGGTTTATCTGTGGAGGAGATACAGAGCTATATAGAAGGAACAAACAGTAGTAAACCAGTAATACAAGATGGCAAACAAGTTACACTGTAAGTCCAATCAAACTAGATAATCTAAATGGAAGTGTAGAATGTCTGTAATGCATTTGTAATTCATGGAAACTTGCCTTTCATATAGTAACGGAAGAAACATTCTTAGATGTTGATGAACTCCTATGTAGATTTCTGTTAATATATCATGCGTATGCAAACAGACATATCATAGGTATGCAAACAGACATATCATACGTATGCAAACAGACATATTATACATATGCAAACAGACATATCATATGTATGCAAACAGACATATCATATGTATGCAAACAGACATATCATATGTATGCAAACAGACATATCATACACATGCAAACAGACATATCATATGTTTGCAAACACACATATCATACGTATGCAAACACACATATCAAACATATGCAAACACACATATCATATGTATGCAAACACACATATCATATGTATGCAAACACACATATCATACGTATGCAAACAGACATATCATATGTATGCAAACACACATCATACATATGCATACAGACATATGATATGTATGCAAACAGACATATCTTAGGTATGCAAACAGACAAAACTGTATCTTCTAAGGCTGGAGTTCGTTTCAAAAGAAAATTGATACATTGATGAGCATATATGATGTGATGTGTAGTTTTATATCTAGTCAGTAACAAGGACAGAAAACAATTAGTTTTGGATGGGGCACTTCTTGTTTGTGCTTGAGGACTTCAACATTTTAAAATCAGAAAATACCTATAGAATTGAAATATTTCTATAAATATATGATGCAAAAGCTTTATATAAGGACTCTCATTTTAAAAATGCTGAAAAATGCTTCCTTAATTAGTTCTATACTTTTTGTTGTCTGAGGTACATTAAAGGGGCAGCATTTTCTATATTTATTGATTTAATAATTTCAGACCTGTTGTTGATGCCGTGTATTACCTGCTAGCAGACTATTACCTAAAGAATAAAGAATCTGTGTAAGTTATGTATTTATAGTTGCTGATGTATGGTCAAATACTTGTACAGTCATATTTGCACCATGTTTATAGTTACTTTGATTGGAGAAACCTAACACATGCTCTTCCCTTGTTTTGGTAAGTTTTATGATAGAATTAAGTCATACTTGTGTATAAGTGGTTTCAAGATTTAAGCCAGCTGTTATCTCAATCAGGCTCATCTTTACATCTAGGAGAACTTTTAATTAAAACACCTATGTCAAAGACTCGGCTGCTTAAACTGGTACCCTGCTTGTGGCACTTTCCCTTTGACCGGCGCACCCATGCAGTGTGATCATGATCTACACTGTTCACTATTCAGTCGGTAAATATTAAGCCTAATGGTATAGTCCAAACTGTAAGATAGACAAGTTTGAAATTTAGCAGAGGTTGGTATGTCCTTTACAGGTTGCTTAACATACGTATGACCTCATGGTTTATATAATAAGACTTATATTGGAAGACATTTACCTCTTAATTCCAGCAAAGCCATCAGGTTCTACATGCTGGACCTGTGTATGAAACCCAATAGACTGGACTCTTGGGCCGGCATGGCTCAGGCGAGGATGATCCATTTGGATGCAAAACTGAATTCAGTGAGTATAGATTACATTTTGTACAGTAGTCATCATGGTTTAATAGGCAAGGTACAGGAGGGAAAGGGTGGACAGATTTTGTCCTTGGTTTAAACTTAAAATAACATGGAAGCATATCCTCTAAGATGACATTTGACCATGATCAAGATATGGTACTATAAATAGATGGCATTTAGGCCCCAAGTGAAAAGGAGTATGAAATAAAATAAAAGATACTAGAGAAAAATAAAAGACAAAAAATGATTGGAATGAAAACAGAATAAAAATGTGATGACAAGATAATTGATCCATGGCAAAATAAATGTGACATAAATTTTATAAGCTCATTTAAGCTACAAACCAGCCAAAAGCCATTTATAACCATTATGTGTCAAGGTCATCTCTTTCTTTCCTGTTTACAGTGACCATAAAATGCAAAGCATTGCTTTTCATACTTCTGATGCAAATCATGTAAATGAAGGTACGTAACTGTTTTAAAATAGAATTTCAACTACATTGTATAACACAAGAGTCTTTGTTACTACAGGCTGAATTGAAGATGGATCAACCGGTCTACAAGAAATCCATAGCAGCACTACGTTGTTTTAAACGTGCAGTAGAAATAGATGATACAAACAGTAAATTGTGGATAGAATATGGAACGCTGGCGTACCAGTTACATTCTCATGCTTCCAGGCAGATCAAATGGGTAAGCAAGCATTGAGGGACATATATCAATATATAGCAACTTGTAAACAATGGAAGCTGAGGCTCCCAAACAAGTCAGAAAACTTTACAGAAAAGTAACTTACTTTTACAGAAATTTATTTCCAAGTTTCTATGCAAATACAATATGGTTTGTAAATTCATGTTTTTACACACAAGAAAAAACGATAATGTAGCTTCATTATGTAAAAGTGATTTGAGAAAGTTACCATTAGTGTCACAGAAAATGCCTTGTGTGGAGGAAGTGAATATATATTTTAACACATAAAACTAGTTAAATATATATTTGAAATTGCTGTAATATTAAACGTCTGTAGTTTATGTCTGACAATGTACATGTAGCTTTTCAATTTCTATTGGGTGTCGATGGTTTTTATCAGTCCTAAATTTAAAATTTAACCGTCTTTGTAGAAAAAATGGTTTGCAATGGATGAAGAAACAGTTAAGATTGCTGTCGACAGCAAACGTGAGATGTTACAGACGGCAACAGATTGTTTCAGGATGGCTGCCGGTTGTGATCGAGACTGGTCGGAAGACGAGTGGCTACATAGTTACATGCTGGGAAAATGTTTAGAGAAACAAAATAAAGACATAAAGGATTCACTTGCCTATTATCAGAAGGTAAAAGTTTTGACTGTTGTTGAGACATTTATACAATGAAAGTTATTTTTAAGACATGATGAAAAATTGTCAGAAAAATCATAAATACAGTAAAACCTGTCCTTCCTGGCACCTGATTTTAACAGAAAATTGCGGTATTCAGCATAATCCCTTGGTCCTGCTTACCTAAAATATATGATAGAAAACCTGGTTTGACTGTCAACCTGCTTTAACCAAGATAATCACGTGGTCCCAAAGAGTGCTGGAAAAGACAGGTTATACTGTGTAAGTTTAAAACTACAAAGAAATGAAACAGAATACTAATAGTAATGAGGTCTGCTGTCGAATTTTATGTACATGTAATTAGTTTTGTTGTTTTACTTTTGTGCTCCATCAGACATGTTAAAACTACAGTACTTTGTAGCATAGAATGTATTTCTGTATATAGAATAGGTGTACAAGGTGTATATGATTGGCTGATTTCTGAATGTTATTATAAATGCAGGCAATGGAATATCTGCATAAGGAGCATGCTAAGTACCCCAAGAGGATTCAGTATGCGTATAACACACCACATCTGGCAGTGGAAGCTCTAGAGGTAAGCTTTAGATGGTTCCCCACTTCTGTTAAATGTTGAAATTTAGAATTGAAGAGTGTAAAGATCATTGGTACTATATTGTCAACAGAATTTTGTGTTTTTACTTTCAGAAGAAAGAAAGCTGATATACTTAATTTATTTTAGCCATTTAGTGTAAGAAAGGTGTACGTCAAGGTTGTAGACATTTCTATCTCGGCTCCCTTTGTAGTTCTGCAGCTAGTCACTTTTATCCTTAAATGAGAGTACTGTTAAATTGTATTATGATCACTCATAGTCTGTCGTATGTTTGTCCACCATTTCCTTTTAACCACATTTTCTCTGAAACCACTAGACCATGTTGATGAAACTTGGCAGGGATGCTTCTTGGATGAAGCTTTACCAAAGTTGTTTAAAGAATTCCATTCCATGGAGAACTCCAGTTGCTATGGCAACAAATATGAAAAACTTTTAGAAAAAATCTTAAAACCGGAAGGCACAGAGCTTAGATATTTGGCATGTAGCATTGATTAGTGAGGTTGTTCAAATAATGACGCCCAGGTCTAAAATGATCCTTCCTGTGATGTGATTGTTGACCTTGTATTATAGCCAATGGTAATCAGGTGAGTGATATGGGGTCATCTTGGCCCTCTTGTTCTAATTCAAAGGCAGGAAGGATATCCAATTGCAGTGGCTGGAGAAAACCTAGTAAGATGTCTTTTGAAATGTAGGAATGGTACCGGTACTCTTTGTTACTTTAGATAAATTATATGAGTCAAAAAAATCCAGTTTAATGCTGAATAGTTCTCAGCCCTTCGTAACATAAAAGCTAGATTTTCGTATCTTCCAGTCCCACGATTTCTCATCTCTTTCATGTTTTACAGATGTACTATAGAATTCACGTGATGATACTAAAGGTTTTGTTGAAACATGCTGCTGAGTCGGAGATTCATGACTACAAGACGTGTGTGAAGTACATAGTCCAAGCTGCAAACTCACCTTTCATTAAAAGGATGGAATATGGACAGACAGGCAAAACAGAGTAAGTACTTATGTTTGTTTTTAGCTCGACTATTCGAAGAATAAGGAGACTATTGCACTCGCCCCGGCGTCGGCGTCTGCGTTGGTTAAAGTTTTTAATAAAGTCAAATATCTTGAATACTATCAAAGGTATTGACTTGAAACTCAAAATATATCTTTACCATCAACATCTACACCTGAGGAAACAATCCCCATAACTCTGTTTTGATTTTTGACAGATTTATGCCCCTTTTTAACTTAGAATTTTTGGTTAAAGTTTTTTATAAATTCAAATATCTTGCATATTATCAAAGGTATTGACTTGAAACTCAAAATATATCTTTACCATCAGCATCTACACCTGAGGAAACAATCCTCATAACTCTGTTTTGATTTTTGACAGATTTATGCCCCTTTTTAACTTAGAATGTTTTGTTAAACTTTTTAATAAAGTCAAATATCCTGAATACTATTAAAGGTATTGACTTGAAACTCAAACTGTTTGTTTACCATCAACATCTACACCTGAGGAAACAATCCCCATAACTCTGTTTTGATTTTTGACAGATTTATGCCCCTTTTTAACTTAGAATTTTTGGTTAAAGTTTTTTATAAATTCAAATATCTTGCAAATTATCAAAGGTATTGACTTGAAACTCAAAATATATCTTTACCATCAGCATCTACACATGAGGAAACAATCCTCATAACTCTGTTTTGATTTTTGACAGATTTATGCCCCTTTTTAACGTAGATTTTTTTGTTAAAGATTTTTATAAATTCAAATATCTTGAATACTATCAAAGGTATTGACTTGAAACTCAAAGTATGTGTCTACAATCAACATCTACACCAGAGGAAACAATCCTCATAACTCTGTTTTGATTTTTGACAGATTTATGCCCCTTTTTAACTTAGAATATTTGGTAAAAGATTTTATAAAGTCAAATGTTTTGAATACTATCAAAGGTATTGACTTGAAACTCAAAGTATTTGTCTACCATCAACATCTACATCTGAGGAAACAATCCCCATAACTCTGTTTTGATTTTTGACAGATTTATGCCCCTTTTTAACTTTGATTTTTTTTATGGACTTAAAATGTATGTTTACTGTCAACATCTTCACCAATGTTTTTGATTTTTGACATTTATGCCCCTTTTAACTTAGAATTTTGTCACAGTTTTTACCAGACTAACATGGAAATACTCGAAATGGCTTTCTTTTGAAATCTTTTATTCATAGAATAATTATGCAGCATGCAGCGGTCATGCTTTTTTAATTCTATACATTTCAATTTTGAAAAGTTACAAAGTTATTCATGATCAAATTTACAAGGTTATGTATTTCTTTGAAATTATCCCCTCCTCCCTCCACTTGGCTTACAGAATCCAGAGTAAGGCTTTGAATGTAATGTACATTTACAAAGGTCTTTGAACAAGTTTCATATCTTTGACCTTAATTCTTACAGACAATTACACAATACTCCTGTTCTTTGACAAAAAACCCATTTTACCAACAACCTTTCGAATAGTCGAGCGTGCTGTCATGTGACAGCTCTTGTTCATATTGGCGATTTTTAAAATCTCACTTGAGCTTAAAAGCTTCAAGAAGGCTATTGGGTTACTTGATATTGTAAAACAGTCCAAGATTTCATCTAATTTGAAACTGACGACTGAGTTTTGACAAAAGTTTAAAGGCATAGGGGATACTGAGTAGTGTGGTTCTCCACAAAAAAGTGGCTTTGCTGTGTATGACCTCTGAATTAAAAAAGAAAATGGAAAAAGGCCTTGGGGGCCATATTTGCACTCTTCTTATTTAATATTCACTGAATAATTTGGTTGATTTTCGTATTTAATTACCAGAATAATTTCCTTTCAGTATTACAAGTACACCATGTCTGTTAAAATAATTATGGTTTAATAGCAAACTCTACAATCTGTGCACCATCTGTCTGACATTGTTTATTTATACAGCAGAGACTCTGCGTCTTCTGCAGATGAGAATTCTTGTATGGAAACAACTCCCTCCAAGCCCAAACAACCTTCCTCAGATCATACTTACTTCAGGCAAAATAGTATTTCTGGTGTATCACCAGCTACAGAAAGTGTTGCCATGGAAACAGATAAAGTTGGGGAAATGAAAACTACTGTTGCTGTTTTACCCAGTAAATCAGTGACCACTATGGAATTACATTCCGAAGAGCAGAAAGCAGAAGTAGACATTACCATGACAACCACAGACAGTTCTGGACATTCTGTTTTGGAGAGCACTCCACAAAGGGAGACAAGTACTCCAAAGAAGGATTCAAATGCAACCAAGGCAGATAAGGAAAGTGCAAATATACAGAAACTAAAGCAGTCACCATTTTCTATCTCAAGTATACTAGGAGAAAAGCCTAACAAAGACACTGAAGTTCCTGAACCTGATGCCAAAGGCGGTGGTGAGGGATTGTCGGCAGTTGTTGAAGGGAGCAAACTTGGAGATATCACTGAAGAAAAAGATATGAAACAAATGACTTCTGTTAAATCAGAGGTAGACAGTGGAGCATTTGGTGATGGTAAAGCTGTAACATGCGAACTTATGCCAGTTGAAAAAACAGAGAGAGTGGAAAGCAGTTCAGGAGAGACGGAAAAAGAAGTTAAAAGCATATTGTTGCATATTGAGGACTTGATTGAAGAAGAAATGAAAGATGAAAGTTCAGACAGACCTTGTCAAGACAGCAGTAAAGAATCAAATGAAAAAGACATAGTTGAAGTGATGGAAGTTGATGATGAAGAACAGAAAAACACAGTGCATGATCAACAAAAACCATCAAAAGGTACTGAACTCACTATTTCATTAGTGTTGTTTGTAAGAAAAATGTACCGTATTTCCCAGCTTATAAGACGAGGAAATAAAGTCCCGATTTTAGCCTCAAAGTGGGGTCCTCGTCTTATAAGCGAGGCCTCGAGAATCAACCAAAAATAAAAATCAATCCTAGCTACATTTGTGATGAAATCGGCAATATCGGATGTCGTCCCGCGAGTGTTTATGTGCAGACGACAGTCGAACAATTACCGGTACCGTAAGTTGGCAAATTACGTTATTTTGTTAACTCACCTCTGATGTCGATCGCCAATGTCGGCAATTTGCAATTATTTAAAGAATCTGAAGGTAAACTTGGCGAAAATAAGTGGTGCATACTTTTTATGTCATATTTGTTTTTTTCCGGTATGATATAAGCGGCCTAAAATTGATATCTGAATCAAGCGTTTTACCAAGCGTTAATTGTAAAGAAAACCGATAATCGGTCTAGTCTGTGTATTGTTAATTCAAATATTGATTTTTGGTGACACTTTGAGATAATTGCGTACGGTAAATACGTGTCATCGACTTATTAATCAATTAATGAAAACATCTGGCAGCTTGTGTATAATTATTAAGTTTACCCAGGATCCCCCAAATTAGCGACAATTACGTCGTAGTTAAAAGAAAAAAGGAGCGAAAGGCTTTTTTGTAAAATTCGTCGTAGCGGTTGTTTTGTTAACTTTTAATTATAAATACGAAAGTTTGCTTTTTTTTGCAAACATTGTGTGATAACTTCAAGAAATTGTAACAATGGGAATGAAAAAATAATTTTTAACTGACTTAATTGCCATCTCGTTCTTTTTTTTTAGCTCACCTGGCTATGCCAGGGTGAGCTTTTCTGATCGATGATTGTCCGTCGTCCGTCGTCCGTCAACATTTTGATTCAAATGACATCTCCTCTGAAACCTCTAGGCCAATGTTGATAAAACTATGCAGGAATGTTCCTTGCATGAAGCTCTACCAAAATTGTTCAAAGAATTCCATTCCATGCAGAACTCTGGTTGCTATGGCAAAAAATAGGAAAAACTTTAAAAATCTTCTTCTCTGAAACCACAAGGCCTAGAGCTTAGATATTTGGCATGTAGCATTGTCTAGTGGACCTCTACCAAGATTGTTCAAATTATGACCCCCAGGTTAAAACTGACCCCGTGCGGGTGGGCCCTTAGTTTTTGCATAGGAATATATAGGAAAAACTTTAAAAATCTTCTTCTCTGAAACCACAAGGCCTAGAGCTAAGATATTTGGCATGTAGCATTGTCTAGTAGACCTCTACCAAGATTGTTCAAATTATGACCCCCAGGTCAAAATTGACCCCGCACCGGGGGTCACTTAGATTTGCATAGGAATATATAGGAAAAACTTAAAAAATCTTCTTCTCTGAAACCACAAGGCCTAGAGCTTAGAATTTGGCTGTAGCTGGCTAGTGGACCTCTACCAATATTGTTAAATTATGAGCCCGGGTCAAAATTGACCCCGCCCCGGGGTCCTTAGTTTTGCATAGGAATATTAGGAAAAACTTAAAAATCTTCTTCTCTGAAACCACAAGGCCTAGAGCTTAGATATTTGGCTGTAGCATTGGCTAGTGGACCTCTACCAAGATTGTTCATATTATGAGCCCCGGATCAAAATTGACCCTGCACCGGGGTCCTTAGTTTTACTAGGCTTATATAGTAAAACTTAAAAATCAAAAAAGGCCTAGAGCTTAGATATTTGGCTGTGCTGGCTAGTGGACCTCTACCAATATTGTTCAAATTATGACCCTGGGTCAAAATTTGCCACCGGGGTCACTTAGTTTTGCATAGGAATATATAGTAAAACTTTAAAAATCTTCTTTTGAAACCACAAGGCCTAGAGCTTAGATATTTGGCATGTAGCATTGCCTAGTAGACCTCTTTAAAGTTTGTTCAAATTATGCCCCTGGGGTCAAAATTGACCTTGCCTGGGGGGGATCATTTGTTTTACAAAGGCGTATATAGGAAAACTTATTTGGTATATAACATTATCTAGTGATCTTCCACCAGGCAAGTGGACTTGTACCAAGGTGAGCGATATAGGGCCATCTTGGCCCTCTTGTCTTTAAACTACGACGTAATTGTCGCTAATTTGGGGATCCTCGGCACACTTAATAATTATATACAAGCTGTCATATGTTTTCATAAATTGATTATTCAGTCGATGACACATATTTACGCATTTATCTTCTCAAAGTGTCACCAAAAATCAATATCAGAATTGACAATACACAGATTGGTTTATACCGGTATTACTAAAAATAATCGGCGATTAAAAAATAAATTAGCTTAGAAATCTTCCGAACTTTAAGAAAATAAAGTAAGTGGGTTTCACTTAAGAAATTGTCCCGTCTTATAAACGAGTCTATTAAAAAACCACACAATTTCCACGGCAAAGTTGGGGGGTCGTCTTATAAGCGGATCGCCTTATAGGTGGGGAAATACGGTAACACATTTCTTTTCTTAGGTTTCAATTTGTAACAGTCTCAATACTATACTTTGTGATTTTCCATGTTTTAAACTTGATGCACATTTTTCTGATACGGGACTGGGGTCAGAGAAATGAAGAAAAAACTATAGCCCTGACTAAATATTTCTATGGTTTCTACCCATCATGACTGCAAAAAGTCTAGGGAATCCGAAATAGTTTCTAGGGTTAAACATATCATTTAAACAACTGTTGCAAAGTTTCTACTTTACTAAAAAGTCTGGGAAATAAATATTTATTAGAAGTCTGTTGAGACAATAGCTAAATTATATTGTCTAATAGTGTTTGAATGGCAGTTTTAAATTGAGATAAAACTTGTATGAAGTTGTGTAAGAAACAGGTAAGTGAAATATGCTTTTTTAGCTCACCTGGCACAAAGTGCTAGAGTGAGCTATTAGGATCGCTTTCCGTCAGTCGTCCGTCCGCACGCATGATGGGTACCTTGGGTGGTAGGAGGTGTGGCCTAAGACAATAGAAATCTATTGTCTTCATTCCGTCTTTTGTCCCTTAAGTGGTCATTCTTTTGTTACTTAAGTGGTCACTCTATTGTTCGAGAACAATGGAAATACCACCTAATAACACCCTCGTATGGGTGTCCGTCCGTGCTCACATTCTTGTACTTAGGTGGCTATACAGACAATAGGTAACAGTACATTTACTTTGATGTCATTCATTCCGTAATGCTGTTATGTGGCTATTTTCTGTTAAGTGGCTAAAAAGAACAATGGGGAGAACAAAAGGCTAGCCACATAAGTATCAAAATGTGAGTACGTCTGTCCGTCCGTCCGTCCATCCGTCCGTCCACCAATTCCTTCAAACGACATCTCCTCTGAAACCACTGGGCCAATGTTACTGAAACTTTGCAGGGATGTTCCTTGTATGAAGCTCTATCAAAGTTGTTCAAAGAATTCCATTCTATGGAGAACTCTGGTTGCTATGGCAACAAATAGGAAACACACCCCCCCCCGGTTGTGCAGTGGTCACTTAGTTTTGCATAGGCTTATATTGGAAAAACTTTTAAAATCTTCATCTCTGAAACCACAAGGCCTAGAGCTTAGATATTTGGCATGTAGCATTGTCTAGTGGACCTTTACCAAGAGTGTTCAAATTTTGACCCAAAATTGACCCCGTGCATGTGGTCACTTAGTTTTACATAGGCTTATATAGGCAAAACTTTAAAAGTCTTCTTCTCTGAAACCACAAGGCCTAGAGCTTAGATATTTAGCATGTGGCATTGTCTAGTGGACTTGTACCAAGATTGTTCAAATTATGAGCCCCAGGTCAAAATTGGCCTTGCCCGGGTGGTCACTTGGTTTTACATAGGCTTATTTAAGAAAAAATTTTAAAATCTTCTTCTCTGAAACCACAAGGCTTAGGGCTTAGATACTTAGCATGTAGCATTGTCTAGTGGAGCTTTACCAAGATTGTTCAAATCATGACCCCCGGGTCAAAATTAACCCTTCCCGGGAGGGGGGAGGCAGGGGGGGGGGGAAAGCACTTGATTTCACATAGGCTTATATAGGGAAAACTTTAAAAAAAACAACACAAGGCCGACAGGCAGATAATAGATATTTCAAATGTTACTTAGCATTGTGTAGTGGACCTCTACGAATTATGTTAGAATCATGACCCCTTTTATTATAGCCAATGGTAGTCAGGTGAGTGATATAGTGCCATCCTGGCCCTCGTGTTTTTCAAGCTAAACATTTTTTTTCATCAGAAAGTCAAAAACGGGCTCAGTTGCTGACAGTCGTGTTGAGATAGCACAATGGAGCCACCTTGGTGCAGTGGTTGTGTGTTTGTATCAGGATCAGAGCATCCCAGGTTTGATCCCCACCAGTGCTGAGTTGTGGTATCGTTGGTATCCTTAGGCAAGACACAATTAAGTCTACATTGCCTCTCTCTTCATTTTTGATTCCATCAAGAGTCAGCCTCAAGATTGATTACTGTAAATTGTAAGAACTTGTAATTGAAAGTAAATAAAGTATTATACATGTAGTAATGAAATAAAATAAGTACATTTTAGAATACAACATCCATGGTATGTTTTATTGCCAGGTGACACAAAGATTGATGATCAAATCAACAGATTGCTTAAGATGCCAGTGTGTGATCTGCATAAAGAATTGATGGAGAGATGTCGACAAGCTCTCGTCACATGTTTACAGAGGTTCCCCACCCACTACAAGTCGCATTACAGACTGGCATACATATATCTTCATTCACCATACCATAAGGTTCATCTTTGTTATATACATGTAACCAGTCTGAGATAAGACAAAACCTAAATTTAACAACAGTAAAAACATTCAGCTGAAGCCTCTGTCAAAACAAAGCCTGTCTGTGTCGTCCAACAAAAGTGTTGAATGCATTATTTTTTGCTCAAGATTAGTTACAGTTTTGAGTAGTTTTTGTAAAAATGTGAATGTTGCCGTACTATTTTTATGCAGCGTAGATTACTATTATAGCATGTTGGAAATGCCTAGAGTTATATAATCTTTGAATGTCTTGAAACAGGAAGTTGACGGCTAAAATGGTTTTGTTTTATGTAGATATATGTTCTTTCTAATTTATTAAACAGTTTCATTGTGATATCAATTACCCATTACCTATGTACTTTGATGTAAAAATTCTGGGTGGGGTTAAAACATTACTAGAACCACTTTCTTATTGCTATTTTAAGGATCTGACGAAGGCTCATCATATCCTACTGGGAGTTCCAAAGTGGCAGGAGTTAGGCTACATGCCGTGCCAGGGACTGTTTGGAGAGAGGAAACAAACCAAGTTTTTCCAGGTAGTATTCCCTTCTGAAAGTATAGATTTCCCTCCTCTGTGGATGATTGCTGGTCTGTATAGGTTTGAGCCCTGCTATGCCCCCAACAGTTGGGCTTCACAACAGGTCTGTCACTTCTGCTCAGTCTGATTTAGGTATATTAAATGAAATTGGTATTTTCACCTCATAGAACCTAAGCAGTAATAAGATAACAGCATATACATACCTTTCTTTATTGATAATACTGGTTGATTAATCTTCATAATGATTACAAACATGAAGGGGTTTGGCTTTTGCACAGTTTACAGTAATCATTGACCGCCAAATAGTTTATTTGAACCATGTAATTCAAAGAATAGTTTTTGTAAGGTATATGGAAAACTAGTTGTTTAATTTACATAATGATTACAAAATATGAAGGGTTTGGCTTTGGCGCAGTTCACAGTAAATCATTAACTACCAAATAATTTACTTGACCTGTGTAATTCAAGGAGTGTTTTTTCTCTAGGGTATATGGAAAATTCCAATAGATGAGATAGACAGATCTGGTAGTTTTCCGTCACACTTGAACAGATGTATAGAGCTGGTTCTCGAGGTTCTGAGAGCAGAGAAAGATAGTCAAACCTTACACCAAGTCCATCTTCAGCTGAACAGGCAACCAGAACCTGGAAAGTAAGTCTTAAATAATTTGGTTTATCAGAATATTCTTCATTACTACTCATAAGCTAGTCCCTTGAATTTGGAAAAGTATATAACATAAAAATTATGATTTGGATTCACAGTAGTAAACTGCCTAATTATGTGTGATAGGAATCATGATTATTAGTCCCCAAGTGATCAATATAGGTTTGCATGGTTCTGTCCCTTCATCCATACTTTGTGTCTGGGCCAAGCTGTGAACCAAATTTCAAATAATTTTATACAGTTGTTGCTAATAACACAAGGGTGTGTCATGCACCAAACCCAGGGAATTACCTTGAAGTTTTGAAACTTTAGCCAAATGTTCACCTCAATTGATGAAGGTCATGGTCATATTTAGGGCCAAAGGTCATATTTCTATATCTTCCCAAACCTTTTGAATGATTTTCTTGAAACTTTGGGTAAACGTTTATTTCATGGAGAGAATTTGAAGAATCTGTTACTTAACAAACTGGACACAAGGTCAAGGTCACACTAAAAGGTCAAAGGTCACTAGACTACTCCTTAACAGTTGAAGGATTTCCATCAAACATTAGTCAAATGTTAATCTCATCATTATGAAAAAGGGCAAGGTCACTGTTAGGTCAAAGGTCATGTCACTGTATCTCCCAAACTCCTTCAAGGCTTTTCATGAAACTTTGATCACTTTGTTCATCTCGTCTCGTCATGTTTGGTTGGGAACTTTATATTGCATGTCAATACTCCATCTACTTGTTTTTGTTAATATTACTAAAATACCATAATATTGATCCAATAAGATAATCTAAAATATCAACTAATGTATTTCTGCAAAGTATTCATGTTATTTCATTCCCAAAAATTTAAATGTTAGATGTATTTCTTTAGAAGTATTTTCTAAAAGCATTTAGTGTAATCTAGTGAAAAGGTCATGACAGGTTATGTTGCAAAGCAGGATGGGGTTATGTGGGATTGTGTACCAGCTGCAAGTTCAAGCTCACCATGATACATTTAATTACTACTGGATAGGAACAATTGTATATCAATGTATTAAAATGAGCTTTCTTTAGTTTTCATATTTTCACTGAATAGTTTAATTGTCTAATTGCCAGGAAGTATCTACGAGATGCAGAGAAGAGATATTACGCGCTGACATCACATAGATACACGCTCGATGCAGTAGAGCAACAGATAGAAGAAATGAGAACAGTCACTGATGCTGATGCGAGACACAAGTTCCTCACAGTTGTTTACAAGATACATGAACATGGTGTGCACAAGCTGAACAAACATGTAGACAGAACTAACAGGTTGTTAGCAGAGGCATACAGAGTTGTTATCAGGAAATTAGAGGTAAATGTAGATATTAACTGTAATTAAAATTTTTGACTGCAAAATAATGTTTTCAGCTTGTAGGCCAACATTACTTAAATCACACTTTTTATGCCCTATTTGTAAAGAGATGGTACATTGCTTAGCAAATCTAGCTCAGTTCAGAACTGTTTGGTGTTGGAAATTCAGACTTTAAGGTCAAAAGGTTAATATCATGCTTACTTAAGTGTTACAGTGTCTAAAATATTTTGTTTATTTCAGACTTTACCACAGAAGATGTTGCTTGACCAAGCAGTTAGGTATTGCAAACAGTTGTTGGCTCAGAAATCAAAAACTAAATTGGAAAAGGTAAGCAATCCCTAGTCTTGATGGTTGGTACTGTTACATGAAAGTCCTTGTGACATCACCTGTTAACAAGCACTGTAAATGACTGATAAGGAAGTAATTTAACAGACTTGTGCCTTGTGTCTACAAAAATATACACTTTTTCAAAGAGTTTTACGCTGGAGCAGATGTCAAATACAATGTCGTCTGCTCAGGATTTAAGTTTTTAGTCTTCTGGAACAGAATTCTGTAGAACATTTAAAGAAATAGGTTGTCCAAATTGGAATGGAAGAAGATCCAATTGTAAAAAATAGGTAGAAAAAGGTTAATAAGAAATGGTAGTATTTATTTTTTGAAGCTATTGGACTTCTTGTAATCATTTGTCCTTTCACCTCTTATCCCATCACGCATATACTAAATCGCCCAGTCAAGATATTCTGGTGGGAGTAATGAATAACCTTCAGTAATAGTTAAAAGTATTATACCTCAATTTTATTGTCATTGTAAATCTCCTATGGACAAAGCAGTATGTATTTTACTGTAACTACTGAGATACCATGTGACCACTGCAAAATGTCCTGTCAGGTTTTACTATCCACACCTTCCTATACTTAGTAACATTTTCTATAGGTAAGATATATAAAACATTTTCAGTTATTGACAGTTATCCAGGGAATGCAGAAAATAACATTATAGATTCGTTTTTATAAATACATGTACAATGTATCACATAACTTTTCATGGCACAGTAATATTGGCAACCTACGGAGAAAAACTGTATTCCCCTTAAGTTGACAATATTACTATCCCTCTCTCAAATTATGTGATATTAACATACTATTTAGATTATATTACTTCATCTGTTTCAGTCCCAGGATTCTAAATCTCAGACAGTAAGTTCTCCCTCAGTACCAGCAGCTGTACCAAGCCAACAGGAGGCAGGAGACGTACTCACAACAACGGTTAAACCTCCAAACTTTATTAATCTTACCAACATTATGAAAAGCCAGGTTCCAAGTGGCAGATTGCTGCAATCAACTCCGAGTGATCTAACAACTCCGAGTGATCTTAATAAAAGTACAACGGAGTCAGCAGACGTACCAGCAATTAAACCTCCAAACTTGATAAGTCTTGCCAACATTATGAAAAGCCAAAATACAAACTACAGTCTGCTGAAATCAGTTCAGAATGATCTGAATAAAAGTACAACCATTGCTTCAAAAGAGTACAGCCAATCAAAACCAGAGGGTTCAGCTAATGAGAAACTAGAAACGGATGAAATAGAACAAGATGAAAAAGAAGAAACAGAAATAATTATACTGTCAGACAGTTCAGTGGAATCACCAGTAAAGTCACATATTAACACTAAAAGCAATGATCCAAATATAACTGAAAACCCTAAAATGGCTGCACCAACAGACGGTGCAAATGCCCCAACTGTGAAAATCAAAATGGGGCTCCTTCAGGCAGTTAAAAGGTTAAAACCTAACACAAAAGAGGGTACTGCAACCAGTGGGGACAATGAAACTTCACAAGATGAGAGTCAGTCTTCTGCTTTATCTGAAGATGAAAGTGAGGCTCCATTGCCATCTGCTTCTGATGATCAAGAGGCAAAGACTAATTCTCAGACATCCTCCTCCTCCTCCTCCTCATCATCATCATCATCCTCAAGTGAAAGTAGTAGTAGTGAAGAAGACAGTGATGATGACAGTGATGCGGCTGATGAAAGCAAAGTTGACACTTCTGTAAGTGATGAAAGTGAGAGTGATGATGATGATGATAGTAGTGAAAAGAAAGATGTGAAAACAGTTAAAGAAGAGGGCACAGAGAAACTCACAGTGGTAAAAAGACAGTTGAAAGTAGTTCCAACCACTGAAGATGAAGAGGAAAGTAGTGATAATGCTGATGAAATAGATCTGATCAGCAGTGAGGACGAACCAGATCGTGATGATGGTAAAGACAAAGACTATAATGCTAGTGAAGATGATGCAGGTGATGATGATGTTATAATGATCTCCGATGAAGAATATGCACCAAAGGGAAAAGCTATCATACCTTCCCCACCTCATGAAAATGTTACAGCAGGAACAGAAGTGCTTGTTAAAGAAGTTCCAGACTTTGATCCATCATTGATATCTTCTTTGATGTCGGCAGAAGTTGAATAAGTGATGGATGTAGTTAAAAGATATTAAATAGATGTGAAATGTCTGTTTTCTTGACGAAAACAGGACACTTTTTAAGCAAGTGCTAATAACTTTTGTAGAGATCAATTAGTGCTAGGTGTTAATGTGACCAAAAATGAATGTGCTGTTGTTAATGTGACCAAAAATAAATGTGCTGTTGTTAATGTAGAACACTAGTGATACCTCTAAATAAACCTTGCAAGGTTACATGTGATTTGGTTATGATTCCTACACCAAACAAGATCAGGACAATATAACAATCACTTTGTCATGCCTCATCACTTCTAAAATAAGTGCAATTTTATACATATTTATTACCTTTTCAAATTTTGTGCACCTGTTTATGGTAATTGCACCATCCCAAAGCTTATCCCATTAACAATTTTGTTGTTAAAAGTTAATACCAGAGAGGAATCAAAGCGCTGTGAGCGCAGAAGGCCCGGGGGCTATAGATTAACTCCCCTAAAAACAACTTTTGACCTTCGTGATTTACACTGAACCTTACCTAAAGCGCGGGTCGAAATGTGCATAGGGCGAAATTTAGTATATGACACAGAATGAATGATTCACAAATATATGGGTGGCAGGGAAGTTTGTTTTATTATAAAACGTACGTTAAATGAAAAATAATCACATGGTCAACAATATCAATTGTTTGAGAGAACAATAAAAATAATTCAATCTGCGCTTTGTTCAACTTCAAGCGATATCTGATGATGTGGATCGAAAATTATTGTGTACCAAGGACAAGACCTTGAAAAAGAAATAAACGAAGCAATACCAACAATGAAATATAAATACAGTACTGTACAATGTGTACAACAGGGAAAACCAAAAATGATTCTTGGTTACCTTGTAGTTGTAATCGGTGAAACCGTTCACTGGGCCTTGACATGCAGCGTCCTCGATAAATGGCGGTTGATTTTGATCACGTGAGTTCCTTCTCGGGAATGTACGTAAATTGTATCTGGTTTTTTTAAAGAAATTTATTTTTAGGTAAATATATATGTAATCGTTCGTAAATAAGAAAGTTGTCAATGAAATAACATCAGAAATTTGAAAATCAAACTACAAACTCTTATATCGAATTCCGTACGTTTCCGTAAATATCCGTACTTTTCCGTGATATGCATATGATTATCTTCCGTAATCAGCTAACAGCGCAGTAATTTCTAAAACAGAAAAAACTGTGTAATGCAGCCCGTAAGCTATAGACCTTTCTGCAATCGTTTGAAGTTGTATGTACTGTTTTTATTTGTAATATGTTCTTATCGTATGCGACATCCAAACAAAAGATTGATATGGTCTGTCTTGCACTACTTTCCCAAAGTGCATGTTTACAGTTGTTATTCGCACATAGCACAGTTAAATTGTCAGCTGTGTTTCAAATGTGGTATGCTAACTTAGGCCTAGGGGACTTTCAGTCCCCAGGCCAAAAATCATAAAACATAGACTGACCCTACCATCAATGTCTGGCCTTATAGCTATCCTTTCATTTGTCAGGTCCATAACTCCTTGTTAACACTGAAAAATCCACACTATGTAAAACTTGGTCATAGTATGTTTGTCTATATAACATCTGGCTTATGGTCAAAACTGTTACCTTGGGGTTTGAAATGTAGTTGAAAGGTCAAAAAAGAGAAAAATAATGTTCACACTTGCAGCTCTTGTAGTTGAATCAGCATGAAACTTGGCTAGAGTTTAGCTGATTTGGTTAGCTTTTAGCTGAACAGTATAAGGCTAATGGCTCTCTTGTTTAGAAAAACATAAAACTATTTTCTTCATACGTTATCTTGATTCCTTAGAAAAAATGACAAGGGTCAGATCTGATTTTTAGCTCCAGTAGAATAAGTCCATTTCCCTTGATAAAACTTTAAAAATCACAATTTTCATTTGGCTTCAATGAAGCTTGCAGGCAACCTGTAGATGATCTCAATTGCTTTTGGGTCCAAGGTCACAGTGACCTCCGGTAGCGTTTCCTTGAAAACACTACAGGTCACAATTTTCATTGAACTTTCATCAGACTTGCTCAGAGGGTTGCCTGCAACATGTAGATGATCCCTATTGTTTTTGGGTCAGAGGTGAAGGTCACAGTAACCGTCTGCTCAATATCACGAGATCTATATCACCCGTGGTCTTCAAACTTTATAGGATGATTGGTCTTACTGGGTAGACAATCCCTACTGGTGTAGGCATCGGTTGGTCAAAGGCTATGGTCACTGTAAGCTCCGTTAGCTTTTCCTGAATAACAACACGGGTCACAATTTTCATTTGACTTTTATGAAACTTGCTCGGAAGGTTGCATGCAACCTGTAGATGATCCATATGTTCTTCAAGCCTGTTTATTTGAAAATTCAGTCGGTGCTTTTCCCCCTACACCTGGAAACACCTAGCTGAATGACATGAAGTATCGGTAAGAAGTATATTTGTGTATATTGTTATCCCTTCAGTTAGGATAAGTGCTTTGATTATACACCCACAGACAAAGTTAAAGTCCGCTTGTCCGTTCATGGTCTGTTTGTTGATATTCATCCTGCTCAGTATATCCTTAATCACTTGTTTAAACGTCTCAACTCCACCGACTCAAGGTCATGCTTGGCCGTGGGTCGGGAAGTTGGGTGATTTATTGCTAGTTTGTGCTACTTTTCAATTATATAAACACATACAGATACGTGTCAGTCCTTCAAAGAGGCGACGTAGCTGTAATTTGGATTGGACAGTTTTCCCCCATCGTCCGGTATTGAGGTACTACAGAAAAGGAAAAGCCGACACAGAAGCACAGAACAACAATCAACCGCAGGTTCAGCACTGTCTAGTAGCGTGTTTGAAGATTCCTCCAAAAACATTACTGTATGTTCACCATAACTGTGTGAAATCATATATTTGCAAAGTAAGCAGCTGTCCCTTATAGTTTGAGGACATTCCATCAGTGTTGCTCATAATGGTCTTGTACTTGACTGCTGGTATAACTGATAAATAATTAGTAATAAATCGTAACTTATGAATATTAGGTAATAAGTTACAAGAGATCATTTATAATATATAAATAATAAATACCCATAATATTGCCTTGAAAATAATTTTTATATGCCGCACGCTACAAAATGTTGAAACCATAAATAAAAGTTCCACGTTGTGCGGACACATAGACCGTGATAAATGCGTACCTAATCGCACACCGTGATAAATGCGTACTATTCGCAGATAAGAAATGTTTGGGTTATACAGGGTTTGTCCCAGCAAAGTTCAGGTGCGTTTAAACGTGACTTGGAACGATAAACCCTATGCCAGTACTACCGTGTACGATACATCTTTAACTAACTAGCGACGCAGAAAACAACGATCAAGTAAGTTGTCAATCTTTACATACATAATAAAACACCATACATAATGGAGACTAAGTTCGAGAATGGACCAGTTTTTTAAGCACGCTTTAATAAAACAGTGGACTAAACAAGAGCTGTCGCGCATAAGAGACGAATTCCCCCGAAAGAGGTGTCTCATAGTCTGTGTCCTCTCCATGTGCTCAACAATTGTGCCATGTAATTTTAAAATCCTTCCATGCATAACATATTTATCATGCATACAGTATTCCATTACCTTTAAAGTGTGACGTTGATCTTTCTTACGAAAGTTTGAAAGACACGAATGTGTGCATATATACAGGATACTATTACTCTAACTCTTAATGTGACCTTGACCTTTGAGGTATGGACGTGGGTCTTGCACGCGACACGTCGTCTTGATGTGTTGAACATTTGTGACAAGTTATTTTTAAAATCCTTCAATGCATGACAAAGTTACAGTCCGGACACAAATGTGTGCATATACACAGGATTCTATTACTTTCAAACGCATAGTGTGACCTTGACCTTTGAGGTAGGGACATGTGTATTGCACGCGACATGTCGTCTTGATGTGCTGAATATTTGTGCCAAGTTATCTTAAAATCATTCGATGCATGACAAAATTACAGCCCGGACACGAAAAATGTAAGGGCAGAAAGACAGACGGACAGAGACGGACGGATTCTTCGTAAGCATCAACAAAATGTTTCTAGATAATATAAAAGTCACATAGTTGCAATGACAAGAGTGAGATTATCTGCACACAACTTGACTGCTAACAAAAACAGGGAGGTTGCATAAACCAAATAAAATCCCAAAAAAGAAAGGGAATGTTCGATATGTGATGCTTTTGAAGATGAAGTACACTTCCTGCTGACATATCAAGTTAAAGACCTTAAAAGAAAATATATCTGAAAAACATTATACTGGAAGCACCCAAATATAACAAAGTTAGTAAGGTTACCAACATCCGAAAAACGAAAACTATGAAACTAAAAACTTTGAACTAAAAAAAAACAATTTATTAAAGACTTTTCTCCTCAAATGGTGAAGTGACGACTGGCTATCGTTCTCAGATACATATTCTTATGAACTAGTAAAAGAAAAGGTTTTACTCTCACAATAGACTGTGGGCTACTGTTACCCCAACTCCCCCCACCGGTGGAATTTTCTACAGTATGATTTTCTTAAAGTATAGTGAAAGACCTATCAAAACCATTTGTCCACACACTAGTCCTTGGGGCAATTTTGTTCTCATCTCGTTGACAAAACAGAACATTTTTCAGAGTCTATGAAAATTGAACTGTTATAGTATGATACACTCGATTAACTAATTAACCACCTTCCACTTGTCATGTAAGTAAACGTTTATCATGTCGAGTATAACTATTTTCAATAAATAACTCTATTTATTTATCATAAATGGACGTAATGATATAAAAAAAATAGTTTACTTTTTCAAAAATAGTTATCTCACAATATGATAGCGTCATTCTGCAATCTCATTCTATACGTGCGTATAAAATACTTTTCATTTCGGGAAGAGGTGTTACACACTACACTTGCACAGTTTCCATAGCCGTGAAGTAAGATTTATAGTTTATTCTTTATTTAATAAATTACCATAATTATGACGATGAACTTTTCTGCGTATAGTCAAAACAAAGGTAAGTGTCGTTCGCTTCATTCTTCGGTTTAAGTTTTTATACATAAGATTTTATAATTTAATTATAATTTCAAAAAAGTTTGAAAACGAAAGAAATGATGTCACATATTAAAATGAAGTTTTAAGTTAGACGATTATTTTTATACCACGACGACAGTGTACATATCAATAAATATTTATTAGGGGCCTACTCATTTAAAATCATTTAAAAATAGTTGAAGGTGATATACATTCAAACTACGGATATATAAATATATATAAAATGTGACATGGTCGCCGCACAAAAAGAAAAAGAAAATTCCCTGACATTTCACTGACAAAATCATATTTTTTTACTGACCAATACCATCTTATTTTGCTGTGCCTGATCTTCCCCCATTGCAATCAAATCAACCCATATACTGTTTCTATTTTCTTATTACAACCCAACAGCCTAAAAATAAACACACATTACATGATAAAAATCAGTGAAAAAAACAAAAATAATATCAAACAGGGAATGCCACGTACCAAAAACGCAGCCTCCCCAAAACGAGAAGCTGTGTTGATAAAGATATATCTTTCTAAGTTATCATACATGGACATGTGACGTGATACTAGTTTTACAGGCCAGTGTTCACAATTATTTAGCTACTAAGTAATGATAACATAAAACATTTTAACACGACTAGAAAAAAAAAACATGTGCACATATAACATCTTTAATGTGAATGTTAAGTGATGCTAAATGAACATTGGTGCCACATCATTCAAACATAATGCTTTTAAGTAAAGGTAGAATATACTGAGGCATACATACGCGACACAGCGAGTGACCAAAGAAGCTTCATATCAAAGCTTGTGCAAATACAACACCTGAATATACTTTTAACAGGAGTATAAAGCGATGCTAAGTGAACAAGCCAAATCATTCAAACACATTGCCCCTTAGTAAAAGTAAATTACACAGAGGAATGCATAGCTTGTGTATGTATTACACCTTAGACTTGTTAGACCTTTAACTACTTTTGCGAATTTTCCACATTTTTATCTCATCTTCCATTCACTTGCTCTTGCTATGTGATTTTTCCACTGAATGTATTTGATTTCACAAGGAAGAAAAAAGAATATATACAGTTAGTTTGCTCTGGAGGCAAGAACAATCTTCAAGGTTTCAAACTTTATAGCTTATAGAATTTTAACAACTGTTTAAAACACAATTAAATGCCAATATTATCTACTATCACTACAAAAACACATATAATAAATTTACACTTATGGATACTGTTAAAGACTGACATAGCCACTGGATTTTATATCTGGTTCAGAAAAAAGTTTTACCTGACTTTTCTGACATTTCACTTTGTTTACTAACCAATCTCAAAAATTCCCTGACAATTCATTGACATTGAAAACAAATTTCCAGGTAGGTGGCAATCCTGAGGCAATCCTGAGTGAGAGACGAGAGAAAGTTTGCTCTGATATGAGTAAAACATTAGAAAAGTTAAAAGTTATAACAGCCAATTTGAAAATACCCCAAAACTGTCACAAAATACACAGGTGACGACCCACACTTATCAAGAGCAATGACTCTGGCCATACATAATCGTAAGGAAGACAGGACTGCAATTTTAAATTTTAATTGTAAAACGCGAAATCGCATGATTATTTGCCGGAGCGTGCACATTAAGAAGATGCACCTTATTACGAGAAAGATTTGTTTGTCGCTATGCAAATAGCGAAAACGTCATTCAAGAAACCGTGCCGATTGTAGTTAGTGAAATCTATTTTTTTCAATTTAGGACGACCCTTAATTTCGTTTAACCATAAGTGTAAGCTATCAGTTACTGTGAAAGAGAGACAAAAAGTGGCTAGTTTACTCTTTTAACAAACTGTCAAAATAAACTGAGATGTTCAAAAAGTCATTTGGTTTAGATGGACTTTCACGTCTGAAAAATCACGCATTAATTGTGTACTTTTAAAATGATGTTATTTTTGGCGGGGAAAATAAATACAAACCAGCAAATTTACTACAATTTCTACGTAAGTTGAGCTGTTTGTTTTAAGTTTCTACAGGACGTTTATATTGGATAAATTCAATTGATCTGCGGTGAAGGCATTGTTTTTCTTACAATTTCTGTTTCAAGTAAATCTACATGTAATAAATTTCCGTTTCAAGATTTTTTTATTACTACATGTCCTAACGTATGGACATAAATCACAGTTGTTGAGTTTGCGAAACAGTAAAGTCCACGAATAGAACGAAAATAAAAAAACTCCGCAATGAATACACCCTATACACTAGAACAGGAGCAGTACAAGTTTTGATCAGTTTTACGATTCTGAAAAATAAGATGTGTGATCAGTAACGATAAAATAGCCTGCTTTTAGACCTTATTAATTCAGCTCTGTAGGGCCAACTCATAAATAGTAAATGACTGTCTCTATGTCAGTCCATAGCAATATGATTTAAATAGAGATTTGTTAACATATTTATCCCTTTCAATTTGTTTTCAGGCACTAAAAAGAACGATACAAAAACGGTAATGGAAACAAAGGAGGAAATTCTGACAGTTATGGCGGGAAAATATCAGAGAGGCTGTTGTTAATGAAGACTAGGTACGGAATAAGACGGTTAATTTCTTGTGCACAGTCAAATTTCTGCGGCTTACCTTTTCATGTTAAATTTTTTGATCGTTTGTTGTCTTTTTTGTGGTTATTTTAGCGTATTTTGAAAGAAGGTGAATCATGCTAGTGGAACAACATTTGAGGGGAGGTTTCCATACACTTAACATTAATACAGCACTTAATATTTTTCTACTTCTGACCTTTCAGCATCCACAGAGGTAAAAATTTACATTTGAATTTCAGAGAAGAGCATTAGACAAAACAACCCTTGAAGAAATCACCACTGCCAATTATCCTGAACTGATATTAGAATTAAAGCTCGAGTCATTATACGAATTTCTGAAGTATTTGAAACACGAAATAGGAGACCCGGTCATGTTTCATCCAACACTAAGCATGTATTCCACGCTGACTGAAACTGTTGTCCGAGGAACAAAGTCACTGAAAGAAGAAGGAAGGCGAATTCTGCAGATGTTTGTTTCGTTCGTTACCAACGATATTGAGCGAAAATACCACACAGAAACGCCAATGCTTCAGCTATCTCGACTTGAATGGCAGGTTCTAAAAGACCTTAGGCCACTATATTTCTCAAATCAAAATTTGAAAACTGTCCAAGCACTACATTGGAAAATCATCGGAAAAGAACTTGATGAAGATATTGAGAGATTTGATAATGATCCAGAATACGAAGAAGAGAATGTGAAGAAATTGATACGTTTTATGTACGACATACGCGTTCCTGAAAATATAAAAATCAAAGCCAAGGAACTACACAGAAAGAATGAAAGTGTTGTAATAAAGAGGCTTCCGCGAAAGTACACTTTAAAGAGCAGAGTAGATGAAATGACAGAAACAGAGAGATATGTTCTTGAAAGGCTTGATGTTATACGTAATGACTATAGTCCTGTTGTAGTGTACTTGCACTGGGAGCTTACTGATACAATTCTGTCGAATGAACGTAAGCAATTTCAAGAAGGAAACCTTGGAGAAAAGTACTGGGTTCCGAAAAAGCTAGACTTTCTTGCAACAAATGAAGGAGTACCAGCTAAAATCCAACAAAAAGCGGTATTGTTTCGAAGAGAGATGCAACAAAAGACGTAAAGAAAGATGTCCGGGAAAGAAGCACAGGGAATAGATGAAATGTTTATCATACATCGAGACAACCATAGCAACACAATTAATTGTTAACTGGTGTAAAGTTAACGAAAAATGTATATATAAAATGATTTAATAACTACATGTACATATTTGACAAAAGAAATAACATGAATTTAACGACGTGTTTTGGAAAAAAAAAATGTTCTAGACAATATCCGATAGTATATTATTTTTCAAGACTCTTAATCGTAAATAAGCTTCATCTCGTTTTTTGAGATAGAAAAAAAGACTGAAGGTATATTCATAAACTTACATACACTTGAACACGCAGAAGCATATGCCGTACTAGTTGTTCAGAAAGCGTATGATTAATCAGTGAATTATGATTTATCGGTAAATAATTACTTCATGTTAAAGAATGTAGCTATTGTAATAACGTGAAGATGATGGTGATAGATAATACAATATACCTGATGGTAGTAATAATGGACAAGAAAATGAAGACGGTAGTGATGAAATGATGACAGACAATGTTAAAACACACAACCCTAGACAGGTAATGAGAGCTGACCTACTTTCTAAATGTCATTCTAATTTATTTTTTAAAATTTATTACATTTATTTACGACATAAAATCATTAATGTAATGTATGTATGATATAAAACTATGACGCTTTAATTTCAGAAATTATAAAACTTTTATTTTCGTAACATAGAAAAGTTGAAATACTATATATAACTTTGTGATTAGGTTATCTCAACAAGTGCTTGCAAGTACATTTATATTGAATCAAGACGTTGTTTGCATAATGAGTATGAGTTTGTCTTCCTTTTTTAAAGTCAGACCATTCTATTATTCCGTTTGTATATCAAAATCTGACAGAAAAAATGATTGATATGTCTGACATGCTTAACCAGTATCTCCCATTCATGCAGTATCATTTCAATCTATATTTTTTGTTATACCATGTTGTTACTGTGTATGTTACCTTGTTTATTACAATAAAAGGTATATTGTCTAAGATTATGACTTGACTAACTAATTACCTACCATTGACGTGTTACTGGGCTCTTTGCTATCTGTTTGGCGGTAAAAATGAAACATCTAACTATATAAGCAGTTCTAAGTCACTATCTGTTGTAGCAGTCATAGATCAAAACATCAACGCGAAGATAATCAAAATACACTTTAGAACTCTGCGTACATCGTCAGTAATAATAGCACGAGACGTTTGAAGACGTACCAGAGAGCCTGCCTGACTACAGGGCGTAATAGACTTGTGAACATTCATATGGACATGGAGTAAATACAAAGATAATTGTGGACATATTCACTAAACTGAGGAGTCGAACGTTTGGCCTTAAGTTTTCAGGACATGCAAGATCATGTATGGTTAGAATATGTTTTAAAATTATTTCAATAAACGCCGTGATAGCTTTTAACTTGATCTTCATGTTTATATCCCTTAAGATTAATAACAATTCATAAAACGAAGGATGGTCACACTAACAGTTACTAGTAGGGGGGCGGGCTTCTAGAGATTTTGTATAAGGGCCATGTTTTATAAATTAAAACAGTTTTCACGCGACACAGACTAGGCGAGAGAACTTTTCAAAGTTTGACAGTTTTGTTATTTCATTTCATATCAACTTTTGTTTCGTCTACAATAGATACATATGTTCTTAAGAAACGTATCGTAATAGTTCAGACATTGCTAAAACCTCAGAGCTTCCGGGGGCCTCCGGCCACCTGGACCCCTGGCCAGGGCTATACCGCAGCATAATATGTGCGTACATTATAAATATGTCTAGCTACGCCCCTGTTTGGTTATAATTTCTACACCAAACAAGATCAAGACAATATAACAAATCACTTTGTCCTGCCTCATCACTTCTGAAATAAGTGCAATTTTATACATATTTATTACAGTTTCAAATTTTGTGCACCTGTTTATAGTAATTGCATCATCCCAAAGCTTATCCCATTAACAATTTTGTTGTTGTTTAAAGTTAATACCAGAGAACAAAAATCATAAAACATAGACTGACCCTTACATCAATGTCTGTCCTTATTACAGCTATTCTTTCATTTGTCAGGTCCATAACACTGAAAAGTCCACAATATGTAAAACTTGGTCATAGTAGGTTAGTCTATATAACATCTGGCTTATAGTCAAAACTGTTATCATGGGGTTTGAAATGTAGTCACAGGGTCAAAAAAGAGAAAACTAATGTTTACACTTGCAGCTCTTGTAGTTGAATCAGCATGAAACTTGGCTAGAGTTTAGCTGATTTGGTTAGCCTTTAGCTGAACAGTATAAGGCTAATGGCTCTCTTGTTTAGAAAAACATAAAACTATTTTCTTCACACATTATCTTGATTCCTTAGAAAAAATGACAAGGGTCAGATCTGATTTTTAGCTCCAATAGACAAAGTCCCTTTCCCTTGATAAAACTTTAAAGATCACAATTTTCATTTGGCTTCAATGAAGCTTGCAGGCAACCTGTAGATGATCTCAATTGCTTTTGGGGTCCAAGGTCACAGTGACCTCCGGTAGCGTTTCCTTGGAAACACTACAGGTCACAATTTTCATTGAACTTTCATCAGACTTGCTCAGAGGGTTGCCTGCAACATGTAGATGATCCCTATTGTTTTTGGGGTCAGAGGTGAAGGTCACAGTAACCTGCAGTTTGAAAATCGTCTGATCAATATCGCGAGATCTATATCACCCGTGGTCTTCAAACTTCATAGAATGATTGGTCTTACTGGGTAGACAATTCCTACTGGTTTTGGCATCGATTGGCCAAAGGCCATGGTCACTGTGAGCTCCGTTAGCTTTTCCTGAATAACAACACGGGTCACAATTTTCATTTGACTTTTATGAAACTTGCTCGGAAGGTTGCATGCAACATGTAGATGATCCATATGTTCTTCAAGCCTGTTAATTTGAAAATTCAGTCGATGCTTTTCCCCCTACACCTGTCTAGCTGGATGACATGAAGTATCAGTAAAAAGTATATTTGTGTATATTGTTATCCCTTCAGTGCGGGTAAGTTCTTTGATAATACGCCAACAGACAAAGTTAAGGTCCGCCTGTCCGTTCATGGTCTGTTTGTTGATATTCAACCTGCTCGGTATCTTCTTGATCACTTGTTTAAACGTCTCAACTCCACTGCCTCAAGGTCATGCTTGGCCGTGGGTCGGGAAGTTTGGTGATTTATTCCTGGTTTCAAATATTTTGAAATAGTGCTTCTACTTTTCAATTTACACAGTATACAGATACGTGTCCGTCCTATAAAGCGTTTTCTGAGAGCCGGCGACATAGCTGTAATCTAGACAGGTTTTCCTCATCGTTTGGCAGTATTAAGATATTGAGGTACTACAGCAAAGGAAAAGCCGACACAGAGGCACAGAACAATCAACTGCAGGTTCAGCACTGTCCAAAACTGATACATGATTAGTAATAAATTATAACTTATGAATAATAAGTAATAAATTACAAGAGATAATATATAAATAATAAATACCCGTAATCAATATTGCCTTGGAAATAAATTTATGTATACCACACGCTACAAAATGTTGAAACCTTGAACAAAAGTTCCGCGTTGTGCGGACACATATACCATGATAAATGCTTACTATCCCCCCGCTGACCGTGATAAATGCGTACTATTCGCAGACCGTGATAAATGCGTACTATTCGCAGACCGTGATAAATGCGTACTATCCGCATACCGTGATAGATGCGTACTATTCGCAGACCGCGATAAATGCGTACTATTCGCTGACCGTGATAAATGCGTACTATTCACAGACCGTGATAAATGCATACTATTCGTAGATAAGAAATGTTGGAGTTATACAGGGGTATTCAATTATCGTTTTGAGGTGTGTTTAAATGTGGCTTGGAACTTGTCTTATATTTAGATAAACCCTATG
The DNA here is from genome assembly GCA_022818135.1 of Saxidomus purpurata. Taxonomy (NCBI): domain Eukaryota; kingdom Metazoa; phylum Mollusca; class Bivalvia; order Venerida; family Veneridae; genus Saxidomus; species Saxidomus purpurata. The sequence goes on from JAFMSR010000010.1 coordinate 29,473,860, forward strand.
TCAGTACTACCATGTACGATACATCTTCAACTAACCAGAAAACAAAACGATCAAGTGAGTTGTCGATCTTCACATACATAATAAAACACCATAGATAATTGAGAATAAGTTCGTTAAGCATCAACAAAATGCATCTAGATAATATAAAAGTCACATAGTTGCAATAACAATAACAATTATCTTCACACAGCTTGACTGCTAACAAAAACAGGGAAGTCGCATAAACCAAATAAAACCTAGAAATAAAAGGAAATATTCGATATGTGATGCTCTTGAAGATAAATTTCACTTCCTGCTTAAATATCAAGTTAAAGACCTCGAAGAAAATGCATCTGAAAAACATTATACTGAAAGCACACAAATATAACAAAGTAAGTAAGGTAACCAACATCCGAAAAACGAAAACTATGAAACTAAAAACTTTGAACTAAAAAAGCAATTTATTATATTTAAGACTTTTCTCCTCAAATGGTGAAGTGATAACTGACTATCGTTCTCAGATACATATTCTTATGAACTAGTAAAAGAAAAGGTTTTACTCTCACAATAGACTGTGGGCTACTGTTACCCTAACTCCCCCCACTGGTGGAATTTTCTACAGTATGATTTTCTTAAAGTATAGTGAAAGACCTATCAAAACCATTTGTCCACACACTAGTCGTTGGGGCAATTTTCTTCTCATTTCGTTGACAAAACAGAACATTTTTCAGAGTCTATGAAAATTGAACTGTTACAGTATGACTCGATTCCACTTGTCATGTAAACGTTTATCATTTTGAGTATAACTATTTTCAATAAATAACTCTATTTATTTATCATAAATGGACGTAATGATATAAAAATAGTTTACTTTTTTCAAAAATAGTTACCTCACAATATGATAGCGTCATCCTGCAATCTCACTTTATACGTGCGTATAAAATACTTTTCATTTCGGGAAGAGGTGTTACACACTACACTTATACAGTTTCCATAGCCGAGAAGTAAGATTTATAGTTTAACATAATTATGACGATGAACTTTTTCTGCGTATAGGCAAAACAAAGGTAAGTGTCGTGCTAAAATATGAAGCGCTTCATTCTTCGGTTTAAGTTTTTATACATAAGATTTTATAATTTAATTATAATTTCAAAAAAAGTTGGAAAACGAAAGAACTGATTTCACGTCTTCAAAATGAAGTTTTATTTATTATATGACGACAGTGTACATATCAATAAATATTTATCTGGGGCCTACTCATTTAAAATCATTTAAAATTGTTGAAGGTGATATACATTCAAACTACGGATATATAAATATATATAAAATGTGACATGGTCGCCGCACAAAAAGTAAAAAGAAAATTACGTGACATTTCACTGACAAAATCATATTTTTTTACTGTCCAATACCATCTTATTTTGCTGTGCCTGCTCTTCCCCCATTGCAATCAAATCAACCCATTTACTGTTTCTATTTTCTAATTACAACCCAACAGCCTAAAAATAAACACGCATTACATGATAACAATCTGTGAAGCTGTGTTGATAAAGATATAACTTTCTAAGTTATCATACATGGCCATGTGATGTGATACTAGCTTTACAGGCCAGTGTTCATAATTATTTAGCTACTAAGTAATGATAACATAAAATCATATTAACACGACTAGAAAAAAAAACATGTGCACATATAACATCTTTAATGTGAATGTTAAGTGATGCTAAACGAACATTAGTGCCACATCATTCAAACATAATGCTTTAAAGTAAAGGTAGAATATACTGAGGCATACATACGCGACACAGCGAGTGATCAAAGAAGCTTCATATCAAAGCTTGTGCAAATACAACACCTGAATATACTTTTAACAGGAGTATAAAGCGATGCTAAGTGAACAAGCCAAATCATTCAAACACATTGCCCCTTAGTAAAAGTAAATTACACAGAGGAATGCATAGCTTGTGTATGTATTTCACCTTAGACTTGTTAGACCTTTAACTACTTTTGCGAATTTTCCACATTTTTATCTCATCTTCCATTCACTTGCTCTTGCTATGTGATTTTTCCACTGAATGTATTTGATTTCATAAGGAAGAAAAAGAATATATACAGTTAGTTTGCGCTGGAGGCAAGAACAATCTTCAAGGTTCAAACTTTATAGCTTATAGAATTTTAACAACTGTTTAAAACACAATTAAATGCCAATATTATCTACTATCACTACAAAAACACATATAATAAATTTACACTTATGGATACTGTTAAAGACTGACATAGCCACTGGATTTTATATCTGGTTCAGAAAAAAGTTTTACCTGACTTTTCTGGCATTTCACTTTGTTTACTAACCAATCTCAAAAATTCCCTGACAATTCATTGACATTGAAAACAAATTTCCAGGTAGGTGGCAATCCGGAGGCAATCCTGAGTGAGAGACGACAGAAAGTTTGCTCTGATATGAGTAAAACATTAGAAAAGTTAAAAGTTATAACAGCCAATTTGAAAATACCCCAAAACTGTCACAAAATACACAGGTGACGACCCACACTTATCAAGAGCAATGACTCTGGCCATACATAATCGTAAGGAAGACAGGACTGCAACTACTCATTTACTGTACAAGGGCTTTAAATTCTCTGGTTCTTTTTTTCCGCTCTCTTTTAAAAATGAAACGGATCGCGGTTTGTTGATTTCGCGCATATTTGTAAAACGCGAAATCGCATGATTATTTGCCGGAGCGTGCACATTAAGAAGATGCACCTTATTACGAGAAAGATTTGTTTGTCGCTATGCAAATAGCGAAAACGTCATTCAAGAAACCGTGCCGATTGTAGTTAGTGAAATATATTTTTTTCAATTTAGGACGACCCTTAATTTCGTTTAACCATAAGTGTAAGCTATCAGTTACTGTGAAAGAGAGACAAAAAGTGGCTAGTTTACTCTTTTAACAAACTGTCAAAATAAACTGAGATGTTCAAAAAGTCATTTGGTTTAGATGGACTTTCACGTCTGAAAAATCACGCATTAATTGTGTACTTTTAAAATGATGTTATTTTTGGCGGGGAAAATAAATACAAACCAGCAAATTTACTACAATTTCTACGTAAGTTGAGCTGTTTGTTTTAAGTTTCTACAGGACGTTTATATTGGATAAATTCAATTGATTTGCGGTGAAGGCATTGTTTTTCTTACAATTTCTGTTTCAAGTAAATCTACATGTAATAAATTTCCGTTTCAAGATTTTTTTATTACTACATGTCCTAACGTATGGACATAAATCACAGTTGTTGAGTTTGCGAAACAGTAAAGTCCACGAATAGAGCGAAAATAAAAAAACGCAATGAATACACCCTATACACTAGAACAGGAGCAGTACAAGTTTTGATCAGTTTTACGATTCTGAAAAATAGGATGTGTGATCAGTAACGATAAAATAGCCTGCTTTTAGACCTTATTAATTCAGCTCTGTAGGGCCAACTCATAAATAGTAAATGACTGTCTCTATGTCAGTCCATAGCAATATGATTTAAATAGAGATTTGTTAACATATTTATCCCTTTCAATTTGTTTTCAGGCACTAAAAAGAACGATACAAAAACGGTAATGGAAACAAAGGAGGAAATTCTGACAGTTATGGCGGGAAAATATCAGAGAGGCTGTTGTTAATGAAGACTAGGTACGGAATAAGACGGTTAATTTCTTGTGCACAGTCAGATTTCTGCGGCTTACCTTTTCATGTTAAATTTTTTGATCGTTTGTTGTCTTTTTTGTGGTTATTTTAGCGTATTTTGAAAGAAGGTGAATCATGCTAGTGGAACAACATTTGAGGGGAGGTTTCCATACACTTAACATTAATACAGCACTTAATATTTTTCTACTTCTGACCTTTCAGCATCCACAGAGGTAAAAATTTACATTTGAATTTCAGAGAAGAGCATTAGACAAAACAACCCTTGAAGAAATCGCCACTGCCAATTATCCTGAACTGATATTAGAATTAAAGCTCGAGTCATTATACGAATTTCTGAAGTATTTGAAACACGAAATGGGAGACCCGGTCATGTTTCATCCAACACTAAGCATGTATTCCACGCTGACTTAAACTGTTGTCCGAGGAACAAAGTCACTGAAAGAAGAAGGAAGGCGAATTCTGCAGATGTTTGTTTCGTTCGTTACCAACGATATTGAGCGAAAATACCACACAGAAACGCCAATTCTTCAGCTATCTCGACTTGAATGGCAGGTTCTAAAAGACCTTAGGCCTCTGTATTTTTCAAATCAAAATTTGGAAACTGTCCTAGCACTACATTGGAAAATCATTGGAAAAGAACTTGATGAAGATATTGAGAGATTTGATAATGATCCAGAATACGAAGAAGAGAATGTGAAGAAATTGATACGTTTTATGTACGACAAACTTGTTCCTGAGAATATAAAAATCAAAGCCGAGGAACTATACAGAAAGAATGAAAGTGATGTAATAATGAGGCTTCCGCGAAAGTACACTTTAAAGAGCAGAGTAGATGAAATGACAGAAATAGAGAGATATGTTCTTGACAGGCTTGATGTTATACGTAATGACTATAGTCCTGTTGTAGTGTACTTGCACTGGGAGCTTACTGATACAATTCTGTCGAATGAACGTAAGCAATTTCAAGAGGGAAACCTTGGGAAAAAGTACTGGCTTCCTAAAAAGCTAGACTTTCTTGCAACTAATGAAGGAGTACCAGCTAGAATCCAACAAAAAGCGGTATTGTTTCGAAGAGAGATGCAACAAAAGACGTAAAGAAAGATGTCCAGGGAAGAAGCACAGAGAATAGATGAAATGTTTATCATACATCGAGACAACCATAGCAACAAAATTAATTGTTAACTGGTGTAAAGTTAACGAAAAATTTATATATAAAATGATTTAATAACTACATGTACATATTTGACAAGAGAAATAACATGAATTTAACGACGTATTTTGGAAAAAAAATGTTCTAGACAATTTCCGATAGTATATTATTTTTCAAGACTCTTAATCGTAAATAAGCTTCATCTCGTTTTTTGAGATAGAAAAAAAGACTGAAGGTATATTCATAAACTTACATACACTTGAACACGCAGAAGCATATGCCGTACTAGTTGTTCAGAAAGCGTATGATTAATCAGTGAATTATGATTTATCGGTAAATAATTACTTCATGTTAAAGAATGTAGCTATTGTAATAACGTGAAGATGATGGTGATAGATAATACAATATACCTGATGGTAGTGATGATAATGGACAAGAAAATGAGGACGGTAGTGATTAAATGATGGCAGACAATGTTAAAACACACAACCCTAGACAGGCAATGAGAGCTGACCTACTTTCTAAATGTCATTCTAATTTATTTTTTAAAATTTATTACATTTATTTACGACATAAAATCATCAATGTATTGTATGTATGATATAAAACTATGACGCTTTAATTTAAGAAATTATAAAACTTTCATTTTCGTAACATAGAAAAGTTGAAATACTATGTATAACTGTGTGATAAGGTTATCTCAACAAGTGCTTGCAAGTACATTTATATTGAATCAAGACGTTGTTTGCATAATGAGTACGAGTTTGACTTCCTTTTTTAAAGTCAGACCATTCTATTATTCCGTTTGTATATCAAATTCTGACAGAAAAAATGATTGATATGTCTAACATGCTTAACCAGTATCACTAACTCATACAGTATCATTTCGTGATTTCAATCTATATTTTTGTAATACCATGTTGTTACTGTGTATGTTACCTTATTTATTACAATAAAAGGTATATTGTCTAAGATTATGACTTGACTTACTTATTACCTACCATTGACGTGTTATGTAAGTAATGTTAAGTTTATCATGTTGAGTGTATAACCCTTTTCAATAAATAACTCTGTATATTTATGATCAATGAATAACGTAATAATATATAAATAGTTTACTTTTCGAAAAACAGTTATGTCACAATTTTCCACGAATTACTGGAATTTCCCTCTATGTTGTGCGCATTAAATACTTTTATTTCGGGAAGAGGTGTTTTCGACTGGCGCATGTAAGTAAGCGAGTCTTGTCACATTTATAATTCATTCTTAATCTAATATATTAACATATGACGATGAACTTTCCACAAAATTTCATTCTTCGGTTTCAATTTTTATACATTAAAGATATTTTGAAAACGAAAGTACTGTTGTTGTCAATTTAAATGGACGTTTTAAGATAGACGTTTATTATTTTACCACGATGTTAGCGTAAATGTCGATAAATGTTTGCCAAGTGCCTACTCATTTAAAATGGTTTAAAGCAGTTTTTAAAAAATGTTGAAGGTGATGTACATGTCATCTACAGTATATATAAAGAATGAGAGAGGAGAAAAAAAATTTGCAATCGTATGAGTAAAACACTAGAACAGTTATAACAGTCAAAATACCCCAAAGCTGTAACTAAATGCACGGGTGCCGACCCACACATATCAGAACATTAAGGGGGATCACTGGTGAGGTTTTGAATTTTTCACTTCCGGAAGTTTACATTTGTTATATTTCAAAAATGATGAGTTAACTGGAAAAAGCAATTATGTAGTAGTAAACTTAGGCACGTAATAGGAATATTCTAGTGTAAAAAAATTAAACATTTTCGAGAAAAAATATTTTGACCTCACATTTTGTGACTAAATTGACAAATTTTGTCAGATGCCAAAATGGGGGTAGGGGTACAAAAATAGTCATTTCTTAAAAACCGTGTAAGATATTTACTTAATTCAAACTGTATTACAAGAATAATTGTTAGGATATAAAACATAATCAATAACTAGTTCCTTTTACAGTTCTTTGTTACAGACCTATGCCGTCATATCTCAAAGCTCGTCGAAATCTAAAAAACACATTTTTTGTCAGTTTTTATTGAATTTCTTTCTTATATGCACATTGACTCAAATTTTTTATTTTTGCATTCTACAACAAAGGTTTTAATTAAGCTGTAGGCAAAATATTTAAAAACCTTGTTATTCCTTTATCATGAAATATTCATTCATCAAAAATTGAAAAAAATGAATTTTAGTAAAGTGGGTGGGGTAATAATAAGGAGAGTAATATTTATTCAGATGATGATAGAAATATCACTATCACTAATTTTTCATCCTAAAGTATGACATACTACATTAAAAGAGATTAAAAATTGACACCCATTCTGAAACATACACCACATACATAAACGTTTACAATACGAAATTTGTAGCTAATTTCTAGCTTATCTGATAGTGTATCACTAAAGATTAATATTGCGAAAAAGTTAAGTCATTGGCCCATCATTATTTTTCCAGAAATTAACTAGTAATATGTTAGTCTCCATAAAAAATAGGGTCAATAAAGTTTCTTGTTATTTTGAATTTCAGCAGTGACCCCCCTTAACTCTGACCATACATATTTGTAAGAAAGACAGGTCAGCAACTATACATAATAATACTCTTCCAAAAACTATTGAAAATCTTGAGACTACTCATGTTGCGCATGTTTCACGTGATCAAGCGTAATCAATCATCGAGTCTTTTTGGTTACATTGAACAGAAACAGGTTTTCCCCAGCTTCTATAAATAGAAATCGGGAAATACCTGATCGCGGGCGCGAGGATAATAGGTAGGCCAATACGGAGAAGGTCTATATACGTTGTGCCTATATGAGCATTAATGGTTTACAGACTCAGCGTACAATTAAATTGTAATTAGACATGTGTTTTAATAAAAATGACATTATATTGTTTACTGAAACATGTACTGATGTACACTCTAACTTACAGATAAATGGTTTCGAACATTTTATGCTTAATAGGACTGTTAAAAACAAAAATAATATCAAACAGGGAATGCCACGTACCAAAAACGCAGCCTCCCCAAAACGAACCCCACGAACACACACACACAATCATGTACACACACACATATACACTACCAACGTCCTGCAAAACACAATGATAGTGGTTTAATAATAAATATATAAAAATGAATTCGTATCAGACGATAATTTGGTAAACATTTTTAGGTCAAAATACCTGGGGTAAAGAGATATTTTTATTGCGGGCCGCATTAATTTTAATACGGGTTCGAAAATGTAACATGTAAGTGAAGTAGTGTATAGTTCTTTGAATAAATGTAATGCACTGAATGAAATTTGCCTAGGAAGGTACAATGAAAAATTGGTTAAAACCACTGTTCAACTGTAGCTTTAAAATTGTCAAAAAGTTGATATTTCTATATTTTATCCAATTAAACGTCAAATTATCCGAAGGGTGGCATATTAAAATCGCAATGTCCGTCTGTCCGTCCGTCTGTGCGTCCCCACTTACAAATTCGTGTCCGGACTGTGACTCTGTCATGCATTGAAGGATTTTAAAATAACTTGGTACAAATGTCTAGCACATCAAGACGACGTGTCGCGTGCAAGACCCACGTCCCTACTTCAAAGGTCAAGGTCACACTTGGAGTTTGGAGGTTATGGAATCCTCTATATTATGCACACATTCGTGTTCGGACTGTGACTTTGTCATGCATTGATTGATTTTAAAATAACTTGGCACAAATGTCTAGCACATCAAGACAACGTGTCGCGTGCAATACCCACGTCCCTACCTCAAAGGTCAAGGTCACACTTAGAGTTTGAAGGTAATGGAATCCTGTATATATGCACACATTCGTGTCCGGACTGTAACTTTGTTATGCATTGAAGGAAAGGTAAGAATGTTTTAGTACCAGTTTTATTTTGTATTCTTTGTTATACAAAATATTTGAAATCGGATACTTTCCTGGAAGATGGTGGGAAGGCTATGTTTTACCGTTACATAAAACAGGAGAATTATCGTGGCATTACTTTGTTAATTTGTATCGGAAAACTTTTTCTCGCATAATAAATTATAGGTTAAAGGCTTGGGCGGAAAATTACAACGTTTATATTGAAGCTCAGGCGGTTTTAAGTTCTAAAATGAGTACTCTGGATAATATATTTGTATTACACGGTTAAATTTCACATGTTTTAATCAGGGGAATCAACTGTACACCTTATTCGTGGACTACACTAAGGCATTTGATTATGTTGTTAGAGAAAATTTATGGTACAAACTAATACAATTAGGTTAAGAGGTCAAATTTTAGATGTAGTCAAATCTATTTATGAGACAGTCAAATCTATCTCCCTTTCTATTTTCTATATTCATAAATGACTTATAAAATATATTTATAAATAGAAAGATGTCAGTATGTTTAAAATATTTAACTGCTTTTTGCAGATGATATGGTAATATTTGCAAATTCTGCAGAAGAATTACAAAGTGATATTAGCTTACTACATAGTTATTGTACAACTAGGAAACTCAAGGTCAATGTCGAAAAAACAAAAGCAATGATTTTTAGCTCACCTGGCTACGCCAGGGTGAGCTTTTCTGATCGATGATTGTTCGTCGTCCGTCAACATTTTGATTCAAATGACATCTCCTCTGAAACCTCTAGGCCAATGTTGATAAAACTATGCAGGAATGTTCCTTGCATGAAGCTCTACCAAAATTGTTCAAAGAATTCCATTCCATGCAGAACTCTGGTTGCTATGGCAACAAATAGGAAAAACTTTAAAAATCTTCTTCTCTGAAACCACAAGGCCTAGAGCTTAGATATTTGGCATGTAGCATTGTCTACTCTACCAAGATTGTTCAAATTATGACCCCCGGGTCAAAATTGACCCCGCGCGGGTGGGCCCTTAGTTTTTGCATAGGAATATATAGGGAAAACTTTAAAAATCTTCTTCTCTGAAACCACAAGGCCTAGAGCTTAGATATTTGGCATGTAGCATTGTCTAGTAGACCTCTACCAAGATTGTTCAAATTATGACCCCCGGGTCAAAATTGACCCCGCACCGGGGGTCACTTAGTTTTGCACAGGAATATATAGGAAAAACTTAAAAAATCGTCTTCTCTGAAACCACAAGGCCTAGAGCTTAGATATTTAGCATGTAGCATTGGCTAGTGGACCTCTACCAAGATTGTTCAAATTATGAGCCCCGGGTCAAAATTGACCCCGCCCCGGGGGTCACTTAGTTTTGCATAGGAATATATAGGAAAACTTTAAAAAATCTTCTTCTCTGAAACCACAAGGCCTAGAGCTTAGATATTTGGCATGTAGCATTGGCTAGTGGACCTCTACCAAGATTGTTCAAATTATGAGCTCCGGATCAAAACTGACCCCGCACCGGGGGTCACTTAGTTTTACATAGGCTTATATAGTAAAAACTTTAAAAATCTTCTTCTCTGAAACCACAAGGCCTAGAGCTTAGATATTTGGCATGTAGCATTGGCTAGTGGACCTCTACCAAGATTGTTCAAATTATGACCCCCGGGTCAAAATTGACCCCGCACCGGGGGTCACTTAGTTTTGCATAGGAATATATAGTAAAAACTTTAAAAATCTTCTTCTCTGAAACCACAAGGCCTAGAGCTTAGATATTTGGCATGTAGCATTGGCTAGTAGACCTCTTCAAAGTTTGTTCAAATTATGCCCCTGGGGTCAAAATTGACCTTGCCCGGGGGGATCATTTGTTTTACAAAGGCGTATATAGGAAAACTTATTTGGTATATAACATTATCTAGTGATCTTCCACCAGGCAAGTGGACTTGTACCAAGGTGAGCGATATAGGGCCATTTTGGCCCTCTTGTTTTTATAAAGGTGGAGCAATATCTAGAAACTTGAAGTTTTTATATGATGGCCAGCCTATAGAAATTGTTAATAAATTCTGTTACCTAGGTATTGTTTTTACTTGTGGAGGTTCACTTAGCACAGCTCAAAATACGCTTTCTGGTCTAGCACAAAAAGCCATGTTTAAGTTAAATAAGTATTTATATAAATTTACATATATACTAATACCACCAAAACATAAATTAGACTTATTTGATAAGCTTGTGTCACCGATTTTAAACTAGTGTAGCGAAGTTTGTGGTTTTGTTAATGACCCATCAGTTGAGAGAGCACATATGCAAACTTTTAGGTGTTAAAAAGTCTTCACAAAATGACTTTATAGATGATGAATTGGGACGACTCTCTTTTTAAACAATTCATATGCTTATAACAATAAAATACTGTCTGAAATACTACAACTTAGTCACAAAAAGTACGTTTATATTACATATATATTTAAAAAAATCTATTTTGACTAACATCATGGTAGACGAAATGGAGTTCTCTGATTAAAGACTTACTATGCTCCTTGGGTTTTGCTGATGCTTGGATGTTTCAAGGGGTAGAACATTTTGATATGTTTTACATTTAGCTAAACAAAGATTAAATGACCAGTTCATCAAAAACTGGAATTCAATACAAATAGAACTACCACTAAAGGTGATGAATACCCCCAGCACACCCCAATGACACAGTATATAAAATGTATGTAGTATTTGATGCTTTAATTATAAGACCTGCACAACTTAAGGCTTCTTTGAAGTATAATTCAATTCTGACCAGGGGTTTTGGAGATTAAAAGCGCACAAGATTTTACTATTTCAAGCCCCTGTGACCCTTGACCTAGTGACCCGAAACATAAACCATACACAATTAAGCATGATGCTTATCACTTCTGTGAAGTATTATTACAGTCTGGCCAGGTTTTTTTTAGATTTAGCGTCCACAAGATTTTACTATCTCGAGCCCCTGTGACGTTGACCTTTGACCTAGTGACCCAAAACATCAACCATGCACAACTAGGCATTGTACTTATCACTTTTGTGAAGTATCGTTAAATTCTGACCAGGGATTTTGGAGATTTAGCGTCCACAAGATTTTATTATCCCGACCCCCCTTGATCTTTGACCATGAGACCCGACACATCGACCATACACAGACACATCGACCATGCACAACTAGGCATTGTACTTATCACTTGTGTGAAGTATCATTAAATTCTGATCAGGGGTTTATGAGATTAAGTGTCCACATTGTTTTACTATCCCGAACCCCTGTGACCTTTGACCTAGAGACCCGAAACATAGACCATACACAACTAGGCATTGTAATTATCACTTTTGTGAAGTATCAATAAACTCTGACCAGGGGTATTGGATATTTAGTGTCCACAAAGATTCCGGACGGACGGACGGACGGACAAGCTGAATCCAGTATATCTCCCCTATCCTTATACTATGTGTTCGGGGGGGGGGGGGGGGTTATAATAATTCCAGTAGAGTTCTGTTTTATAGACAAATATCGTCTTGAAGATTTCAACCGTATTTTGAATGTTTCAATACAAATAAATTTTGTCAGTCACTAATACGTTTACGAGTTTCCTTTTATAGATTACAAATTGAGGCCGGAAGATGGATAAGACCAGTTAGTATACCTATAGCTGAAAAAGAGTGTAATGTGTGTAAATACTAGAGGATAGTTTTGTATTAGAATGTCAAATATACAAAGATTTAAGAAAACAATATAAATGAAAGAAATATTGGATGAGGCCAACTAATTTTTCAGTGCATTCTTAAAACATCAGCACACAAGTTTAGTATTTTGCTCTATGCACTATTGAAATGAGTAAGTATTTTCAAACATATGAAAAACCTTGTTCATCACTACCTTAGGTCAGAATAAATCTCATGTTTATTTCTGACCTTCTTCGTAACAATTTTTCAGTTGAATTGTGTTTGTATTTTGATGTCGAACATACCAGTTAACGATTCAGAAAAAAATAGGATGTGTGGTCAGTTACGATAAAACAGCCTGCTTTCAAACCGTTACAAATTCAGCTCAATCGGGCTAACTCATATAAAGTCATTAGCTATCCCTATGTCAGTCCGTAGCAATTTATATGATTTAAATAGAGATTTTTTAACATGTTAATTTTAAATGCTTGTATTTTAGCCTAAAATTAAGATATTTTGAAAAGAAAGACATCGTTAGAAAGCTGAATGCCTCTTGTTCTTGTTTTAAAATACAATGGGTTCATTAGAATTAGAAGTAAACTTAACAGATTCGATTTTTTGCACGTATCTGTTCACCTGATTAATATTCATGAGGAATCCTGACATAAGAATTTCGATGGTATTCATAAACGTGCTCTTTAATTTGATACATCGATTTAAACTATTTACTTAAAAAGATATGACATATTTGTCCCATAAGGACCCTTTTGTCACGTTGAGCATCATTTATTCCTGTCAATTTGTTTTCAGGTACTAGAAAGAACGTCACAAAAACGGTAATGGAAACAAAGGAGGAAATTCTGACATGGATGGCGGAAAAATATCGGAGAGGAACGAAGTTATCAGCTATTGTTAATGAAGACGAGGTATGTAATATGACTTTTCAACTCATGTGTATTTCATGTAGATTTCTGTGGCCATCTAAATATTTATCACCTTTCAATGTTAAAAATTTCGATCGTTTGTTGTCTTTTGTGTTAAGATTTTGACGTATTTTGACAGAAGGTTAGTTATGTGAATGGAACAACATTTGTCAGGAGGTTTCCGTACATTTAACGTTAATGCAGCACTCCATATTTTTCTGTGTCTGACTTTTCAGCATTCACAGAGGTAAAAATTTGCATTTGAATTTCAGAGAAGAGCATTAGACGAAACAACCCTTGAAGAAATCGCCACTGCCAACTATCCTAAACTGATACTAGAATTAAAGCTCGAGTCATTATACGAATTTCTGAAGTATTTGGAACACGAAATGGGAGACCCGAACAAGTTTAATCCAACACTAAGCATGTATTCCACGCTGTTTGAAATTGTAACACGAGGAACGAAGTCATTGACAAAAGAAGGAAGTCCAATTCTGCAGATGTTTGTTTCCATCGTTACCAATGATATTGAGCGAAAATACCACACAGAAACGCCAATTCTTCAACTATCTCGATTTGAATGGCAGGTTCTAAAAGACATAAGGCCTTTATATTTCTCATATCACAATTCAGAAACTGTCGTAGCACTACACTGGAAAATCATTGAAAAGGAACTTGATGAAGATATTGAAAGACTTGATACTGATCCAAAGTACGAAGTTAAGAGTATGAAAAAATTGATACGTTTTGTTTCCGACATACACGTTCCGGAGAAAACAAAAACCAAAGCCATGGAATTACGCAGAAAGAATGAAAGTGTTGTAATAAAGAGACTTCCGCAAAAGTACACTTTAGAGAGCAGAGTAGATGAATTGACTGAAACAGAGAGAAATGTTCTTGACAGGCTTGATGTTATACGTAATGACTACGATCAAGTTGTGGAGTACTTGCACTGGGAAGTTACTGATGCAACTCTGTCGGAAGAATATGAGAACTTTAAAGGAGGAAATCTTGAAGGAAAACACTGGATACCTAAAAAGGTAGACTTTCTTGCAACAAATGAAAGAGTACCGGCAAAAATCCAACAGAAAGCAGAATTATTTCGTAGAGAGCTTCAGCAAGACATGTAACAAGAAGGGTAATCAGGGACGAAGCACAGAAAATAGATGATAGGTGTAGTATACACCGAGACAACCACGGCAACAATATTGATTGTTTTCTGACATTAAATTTTATAAATAATTCTATATAACAAACATTATATTCAAGATATTATAACTACATATTTTACATAACAAATAACATGATTTTAATTGTGTATTTTGGAACAAATGTTCTAGACAATAGCAAATTTACATGTGCCTATACACTCAACAGGTTTTGAAACGCAAAGATTTTCCCCTGTTGCACTTTTTTATTTGAATGACGCTATTGTTTTTATTTCTATTTAAGTCATTTTTTGCGATGAATTATTGAAACTTTTACAAGAATTTAATTAATTTTTTTTGTTGTGTATGAAATTTGAATAAATTTGAAACACGATAACATTGTTAAAATAAATATTTTGCCACTTTTGCGTTTCTAAACCTGTTGAGTGTATATATTATTGAAACACCGGTTTTCATTCCGATAGTTAACATTACATTTTAAGACTCTATCGTAAATATGTTTCATCTCGCCGTTTCCTTAGCTAGAAAAATCAAAGGACTGTAAGTGCTGGAGGATCGATTGTCTCTGAACAACACAGTCTGCACACATACATGTGTAAATATCAAGACTACATAGACTGAACACATACATGTGTGAATATCAGGACAACCCTAGCACGAGTAAAGTTATAAACTGGAGACACAACTGTCCACAAATTTTGACCTTTCACCATTTGTGTAAACTTTACTTTTAAGATAGGAACCCATGTGCTTACATTATGTCATTCATCGACTATGTTCAACTACCCTATGAAGTATTAAGCTGTGAATCGTAACTGAGAAATGGATTTTGACAAAACTGAGCTGAAAATTTATGGTTTTAACAACTTTTAATGTCATTCAAAAGTTACGGGATATCCCCATAAGGTTGATTGTATTGTGCCAATTAATTCGGATTTAACGTCGCACCCAACAGCTAAGGTCATATTGTAACTTCCAGCTTTTGTGGAGGAGGAATACCTTGGGTGCAAATTCCCTTTATCAGAATTTGGGGGTCATTTAGAAATTCCGAGGGTCATACCCTTTATTGTAAAAAAATAAAAGGCATGACTATATGTTAAAGAAGTTTTATTCAGTTTACTTCTGTAAAACTGCATGTGATACATCGCAAAATGGTGGGTAATCAAAGGGTTGGCAAGACAACAGGTGTTTCTCTTTGGATGCTTGTCATTTTGTCACTGCATCTCAAAAGTCAAATTTGTCCACAAAGCGAATTTTTCATAAGTGCATTCAACCATAAACATTAAACTTGGATATTTTGGCACACTGAATCCCCTTTCTATAGCGATAGTCTGATCGAAATTACTATAAAATGATCATTAAAATCACTCAGAAAGACGTTTTTGTTTCCCCTATTAAGGTTCGTCGGCCATCTCTTGTTGTGCGTCTATGATACCATGATGACTGTATCATAAGAATCAACACACACAAAAACGCAATGGTACAAAATGCGGGTCGATCCGAAATCAGACGACAACAACGACGGAATAGGGTCAAAATTAGACAAACATTGTATCCCATAGGAGGTTTTAGTGTGTCGTCACATCCGGGATTTTCCGTTACTAAAAATAGCGTGGCCATCAACTGTATTGAGTTCGGCCATATACCGAGCGTGAGACATTATTTATCGCCAAAATAAACTAAATATTATCAAGTTTGTTTTAAGGTTTGAAATGGAAGTGAATACATAATTTCTTATATAATATATATTTGATAGTTGTTGCTATAATCAAAGAATTAACTTTGATCAGGCTTTGTGAGAGTTCCCGTCTTTCACCTTTCATATGTCTTCTTTCCTTCACTGATTATTCTCTTTCTATCCTACCCTTTTCTCTCTGTAGTATTTTTTTTCAAAACCAGCAAACTTAGTATTATACAAGACCATAATTCTACTTTAAAAGTATTTTGTGTATTTTTTTAAAAATGTTAATAGTCCCGGCCGAACGTGGGATTTCTCCTCTTGTGAACTCGCCAAGACCCCAGGAAGACTCCCATGTATACTGGTACCTTTGGTAATTTTTGATTGTTTGGTTATATAATGCATATGTTTGTCTCAAAAATAAATGACAGAAAAGGATATCCCTGTTTTGATATAGTTACGGAAGTATGTATACACTATAGAAGTAACTGGGCACCGTGGTAGGTAATCAACGTCCATGACATCTACAGCGACGGACACATGTGAAAGTAACACTTCCACAAAAGTTTTGTATTAAAATATTCAATAACACATTATAAAACATGCCTAATTAACTGTATATTATCTTAGCTGAGCAACTACTTGCTTGAAATGCCCACACGCCAGTTTACGTCTGCGATTACTCATTATTTCAAAAATTTTAATATGTTTGATGGCATGTTGTTAGATTAACAAAGTATATGCAGATTAGTGGAAAACCTCAAACTTAAAGAAAACAAAGACTTCAAATTATCGAATTAAAATTTCCTTTGTTTCAGACATTTGTTGTCGCCTCTAAAATAAAAAGAAACTTGGTTATCTGAAATTTAAAAATATTCTGTCTTATCTGCGTCCTTACATCAAGGCAGGAACGTACAATCAACGTATATTCTACATTCCTGATCAAGTGTATCATTTAACTTGGTCATAAAATATTATGATGAATGATTTAAATTGATCATGTAGATTCAATCAAAGCTTGATGTGTGCAATATGCCACGTCATTCAAAGCAAGGTCATTCAAATAGTATGGTCCGGAAACGAGAGTAATACGATAAATAACCTGCCTCGGACAAACATCTGGGTACCCGCAATTTTGGAAAAAGAAAGAAAATATTGATACTTTATATCTACGTATATCTCGATATTTTACCAATCAATTTGACCAACAAAGTGATCCTTAATACAATATATGCATTCCCTTATCATTACATGATATTATATTTTACCGATGTTTCGTTTTAGGCAAGGTCTTTCAAATAGTATGGTCCGGAAACGAGCGTAATACGATAAATAACCTGCCTCGGATCACGTGACAAACATCCGGGTACCCGCGATTTTGGAAAAAGAAAGAAATTATTGATACTTTATATCTACGTATATCTCGATATTTTACCAATCAATTTGACCAACAAAGTGATCCTTAATACAATATATGTATTCTCTTATCTTAATATATTATATTTTACCGATGTTTCGTTTTAGGTGGATTTACGCATTGGAAAGTTGACCTCATACGAACGGGTTTTTTCACAAATGACCAAAAGCCGAAAACCGACCTAATTTTAGCGCTTCTTTCCTACTTGCATGGTGTTCATGGGATTGATGTAACATCTTTTTCTCATAGATTTAAGTCTAATGTACGTCTGTTATGTCTTAGATTTTCGTATTTCACCCGTATTTCAATTTTCTGGGACGGTTAGATCCGTTCAAAATCTAAAAATGGCGTCAATGGTGTTTTTTTTCGCGATACGGTGATATTTTGTGCACAGGTTTTCATTATATATTTAGGGTCAAATGATGGAAAATTGCTAATTAAAATGTAAATTAAGAGTTATTTTTGATCGGATATGAATTAGATTTTCGTTTTTTTATTTTATAGCATAATAACGTACAGTTTTGTAAGACCAGTATCGCGAGTCAAATTACCATCCATCGCTAAAACGCGCAAGACGGAATAGCATGGACCGTGTTTAACTCGCTTTAAAGATAATAGTTAATTATATATAGAGATTTTAATTTCACAGTTTTACAGAAAAAATTTCATCAGCTTTCCAATTATACCATTTTTTTTATTAAATGTGGTATTTAAATGACAAATGACGGGCAGTTTTGCATACAACTATCGGACAAATACCAGTTTACTCGCTCGGCGTGATAAATGTACGGCGTGATAAACGCTTCCAGGTAAAAATCGATAACCGAGACAAGATTATCAGTACGATAAGACATTTATAGAGGGCGTTTCCGGACCATACTATTTGAAAGACCTTGTTTTAGGTGAATTTAATTATTGGAAAGTTGACCTCATACGAACGGGTTTTTTCACAAATGACCAAAAGCCGAAAACCGACCTAATTTTAGCGCTTCTTTCCTACTTGCATGGTGTTCATGGGATTGATGTAACATCTTTTTCTCGTAGATTTAAGTCTAATGTACGTCTGTTATATCTTCGATTTTCGTATTTCACCCGTATTTTAATTTTCTGGGACGGTTAGATCCGTTCAAAATCTAAAAATGGCGTCAATGGTGTTTTTTTTTCGCGATACGATGATATTTTGTGCACAGGTTTTCACTATATATTAAGGGCCAAATGATAGAAAATTGCTAATTAAAATGTAAATTAGGAGTTATTTTTCAACGGATATGAATTAGATTTTCGTTTTTTTATTTGATAACATAATAACGTACAGTTTTGTAAGACCAATATCGCGAGTCAAATTACCATCCATCGCTAAAACGCGCAAGACGGAATAGCATGGACAGTGTTTAACTCGCGTTAAAGATAAATGTTAATTATATATAGAGGATTTAATTTCACAGTTTTAAAGAAAAAAAATTCATCAGCTTTCCAATTATACCTTTTTTTATTAAATGTGGTATTTAAATGACGGGCAGTTTTGCATACAACTATCGGACAAATACCAGTTTACTCGCTCGGCGTGATAAATGCACGTAGTGATAAACGCTTCCAGGTAAAAATCGATAACCGAGACAAGATTATCAGTACGATAAGAGATTTATAGAAGGCGTTTCCGGACCATACTATTTGAAAGACCTTGTTCAAAGTGGTCATCTATAACGTGTGACCAATTAGTCTATAAACAGGATGTTACATGGATTAATTAAATCCAAGTTATATCGTGCTTTATGCCCTAGGGGACAATATACCTTACTGGATCTCTATGGCAACATGTCATTTGTGTGTCTTATGTCATCGTCAGGCGTTGTGAAAACATATATAGCACAATGTATTATATAGCTAAAGGGTTTTCATGGTTTCTAAAGTTTAATTTGACACTATTCATAAATAAATGTACGCTTTACAGACACATGCATGGTTTCTATGAATATTTTTTTACTGAAATTAGAGACATATAATAGGTAAAATACCCAAATAAAGCATTGACCTTTCTAAACAAAGTATATAATTTACAAATTAACATCATGTTTTTATAAAAAAACAATTGTGGTAAAAATTGGGAGTCTGAAAAATTCTATCAAGATGTATATATGTACAATTAGAGGATCATCTTAATGCGGAGAACTTTATTGTAGCATTTTTCCATCTATGTACAGCAACAAAATATTCTAAGCACTATGTGAAAATAATGAATATCGGCGCTAATTCAAAAAAAGAAGAAGAAAAGAATATGGATATTTTCGGCAGGAATAACAAGTAGCCTAGGGAAAGCGGACATTGTCAAGTTACATTCGTTTTGGCCGATTCAGTTAAAGCTTTATAATGAAAACTATACATAAGCATCAATGGCATAGACACGGCAACACAGACGCTGCAAATAAACTAGATTTTAGCCTAAAATATAAACTGCCGTACAATGAAATGCTCTATTTCGCTTTCATTTTGGCCGATCAATTGACGGCCAGTCAATGCGCATGCGCAGGAATGACGTCATATCAGGGATTCCTAAAACCTCCTATACCGGAAGCGTATTTTATAAACAATTTATCTTGCATTTCGAAGCGTTTTGAGAGGTTTTAAAATGTCGTTATTGTAGTGATTTGATCATACACATTTTAATTGCGTCATAGAAGACGCTCTTTGCTATTTCTGTTGCGTCATTGACAAAATGAGTGCGTCAAAATCGCAGAAAACGCGGTCACGCGGAAACACTGAATTTAGTGTATCCGGTGTAGCGATACGTATTTCACGGGTCTTACATTTTTCATGTCACTCCGGTCTGACTAAGAAAACTGTTAGGATAAAAACCGCGTAGGAAAATAGTTCTATACAGAACAGATAACTCGTTTATTTAAGCTACAAATTATAAGAAAAACAACAATATAATATTATGCTATTCTGGAATGTTTTCATATTATTTAGATCTGTAACTATATAATTTTAAAAAAAGAGGACCAGTATAATTCGTAACAACGGAATATATGGAACTACTTGTTTGAATGTTAAGAGTTCGTCCGTAAGGAAGCTATACTCTGTTAACATTGGATCCGATTGAATAAATCAATCGATCCTAAACACGGTGGGGAATCACGTGATCAAAATAATCTCTAAACAAAAGTAAATCTATGAAAATGTTAAAAAATAATGAAAGTTGTTTAGCTTTAAATATGAAATGTAGCCTATCTTATGGCGACGTTAATGTATTCTAAAACTACATAGGTCTCAATCATATTCTCCTTTCGATTGTAATAAACACTTCAGTACACTGAACTAATTTAGTTTTGAAGTGATCAGCACAATCAGAGGGTGATTGTTATCGAGACCCGAGTAGTTCTAGAATACGTTAATGTTGTCATAAGATAGTCTACTTTTTATAATCACAGCTGAACAGCTTTCATTATTTTATAACATTTTTCATATATTTACTTTTGTTTAGAGATTATTTTGATCACGTGATTCCCCACCGTGCTAAAAGAGATGAAACGTGTAATGTTTTAGGATATTAACATACACTTGAACATGCAGAAGCATATGCCGTTCTAGTTGTTCAGAAAGCGTATGATTTTTCATTAAATTATCATTTATCGGTAAATAATTACTTCATGCTAACAATTGTAGTTATTGTAATAACGTGACGATGATGGTGATGATGAACACACAATATACCTGATGATAGTGATGATAATGCACAAGAAAATGGAGAAGATGATGATGAAATGATTGTAGGCATTGTTAAAACAAACCAACCATAGACAGGCGAACAAATTTGCCCTTGGTAGCTGACCTACCTGTTCTGCTCTGTTCTGTTCTCCTGAATGCCACTTCAGAATTTAAGTTTTTAACATGAAATCTTCTATTTATTTCATATTTTGCATATAAATTATGATGTTTTAATTTCGGAAATTATAAAATTTTCATTTTCGTTACATAGAAAAGCTGAAATGCTATAAATAACTTTGTGATAATGTTATGTTGCTTGCAAGTACATTTATATTGAATCAATACCTTGTTTTCGTTATCAATAGTAGTTTTATTTTCATACATGATGTATGCGATGAAAATGGTGTTAAGTGACGTGTGAATAGAAAGTGCGAGGGACGTTATGATGCAATTAGGTTTAAAAAGATTACAAAGCAAATTTTATACACTTTTTACTTGGTTCCAAATAAATAAATCACATAAAACTGACACAGCCCTACTCGAATCATTGTATATATTCGAGATGTTAACTTGTCAGCTAAGCCTGTTCTTTTGAACATAAAAATAAAATCAGTCATGCAACAACCTTGCATTTCGTGGGAAGACATGTTTTAGGTCAACATCTACTTAGCCTTGTTGAGTCGTTGCGTTGATAAATTGATACTCAAAGATAATTTTAACAGCCTCGTTCTCGATATTATCATGTCACATGATCGCTATAAACGATAGTAACGATGACGATGTAGGAGTGCAGTGGCAAGTACATTGTACATTATTTTGTGACTATTAAATTTTATAATATTATATTTATTTATATTTTAAACAGAATAAGATAATCAGTTCATAAAATATAAATTTAATTTCTCTTCTTTTTCTTTGCGTTGGTTATGTGTTTTAACGATACTGATTTCAGATTCGCTTTTTATGCTCGGACATTAAAATTCTGGTTATTCCGTAACGGTATATATACCGTTACGGTTTGTTTCACAATCGATGAAGCAAATAGTCGGTTTATGTCTGATCTTGTCCGATATACTAAAATACAATTACTTAAGAATGACTGAAAATTCTAAACAAAACGTTTTATTAGATAGTCCTATTTAAAATATTTGCTTAAGTCAACACTCTTAAGTATTTTCACTGTTTAACATGTCATCAAATACTGTTATCGATAAAATTCGCCATGACATTAACCCGGGGTGTATTGGAAAAGTAGACTACATGTACTTTGCTCCTATAGAATTAACAGACTGTATATGATACGAGCGCATTGGACTTAGTTAATACTAGCCTCAATGGGTATTTTACCTTGATTGTGGAGATGTGGGTTACTTTCGCAGCAAGAAGAGGGTTTTGGGGGTTTACAGTCACATTTCGCTAGTGGAAGGAAATATATAAGGGGGCCAACATACTACTCTTGCTCCATGACACCTTGGTGATCGTGAAAAATGTAAAAGAACAGACGTGCACGTGTCACTGCAGAGCAATTTGGTACAGATTAAAATATATGTAGTCGTGGAAGCACGAAAATATTCACGAACGCTTCCGTGACATAATGCTTCTTAAATCCGGAGTAATCTTTTTAAGGAGGTTGTGTTTAAAACAATGTGATTACCGCCCGTTACAGTTACACTAACTCTACACTTCGTCTTGGTCTGAACCATATGATAGACAAAAACTAGCCATATCTACAATTAACATCTAAGACCCAAACAGAGCCTTTCAACAAATTCTACATTTTTACAATTCTTTAACCCTTTTTATGAAAGCTTTATCCTTGCCCCATGGGCACAAAACATTGAGTAAGAGTTGCAGGTAAAAGTTAAGTTATATCTATACTAATTGACGTAGCAAGTTTTTACAACTTAGATTTATAACTGGTAATACAAGGTTGTTTACTTTGTCGAGTCATATAATATTGTCATAAATTCAACCCTAAAATTTAACGTATAACTAACTACCTCTTACATCAAACTTTCAACCCAACTGGTATAAAATGTAAAAAAGAGAGAAAAAAAAAAAAAAAAGAAGGGACAATTCTGGTTATTCCAGTTAAGATTATTACCCGGCTTAAAATGCTTCAAATATTTTCAAAAATAAACCTCTGCACCTATCAATGAAATGAAGTTAGTAAGCATAACTATACACGAATATAAATAGAATGTCAAGCAATAGCTTTCAGTAGGCTATTGAAGAAATGTGTGTATAATTTGACAAATAGCAATTTATATACATGTATTTAGAAACACCGAGGTGTGTGGAGGAAACCACTAAGCGCTGCATCGTCTGCTTCTTTTCAAACATTATTAATGACCTTGATCCATTGTCTTTGAACCATATGTTCCTATAGTTGTCGCAGCTATGCTTACTAGGTCGGAATTATGCTTTCTCCGGCTTTGTTTTGTCTTTCTACATTCACTAAAGAATATGACCCTATCATTTCCCTAGACACGATTTAGACAGAACTTTTTTAATTCTACCGGGTACTTCAGTGGTAAAATATAAAACACCACGAGCTCCTGTGGGCGCATCTTGATGAAATCAAAGATATAGAAGTTTTTTTAACTTTTTTTTTTTTTACAAATAAACACCTTAGCAATTTTGCAAAGGACGGATGGTTAAGAGGACGCAAG
This sequence comes from Saxidomus purpurata, assembly GCA_022818135.1. Taxonomy (NCBI): domain Eukaryota; kingdom Metazoa; phylum Mollusca; class Bivalvia; order Venerida; family Veneridae; genus Saxidomus; species Saxidomus purpurata. Next base: position 29,497,809 of record JAFMSR010000010.1, read on the forward strand.
GGGTTAAGACGTGTGAAAACTCCCCGCAGAGGTTTCTTCTCCTTGCAATATGCAGCACTCAAATAGCTGTGAGGAGTTTAGTGCAAAACAGTGCGTTATTGTTATTGGGGAAGTCATATGATCAATTATTGTATAAGCTGAAATGGTGAGTAAAACACGGAATGGAATCTTAAGAAGAACAATGATTCACATGCTTAAAATCAGCGATGATACGGCGAGTCGCGTACATCGTTTACTGTTGTGAAAAAAGCTTCGGCTTATAATAAGTAATAAGTGTTCGAAATAAAATTTACAAGGGCGTGTGGTACTGCATTACCAATGTATGAGACAAGTACCCACATTGCTTTAAAACGTACTGTACACCAGAGTGACGGGGATTGCTAGAGGACTATATATATATACAACCAGAGATTAATGCAAAGTTTACACTTTATTTTCATATGTGTATTTATATAACAAACTACTAATACCTAGGCAAAACAAATATGTTAATTTCACCATAACAAAGCATAAAATAATAGTGAGGACACTTCGTACTGCACAAAGACAGTGACAAACAAGTAAATGTAGTTGGCAATACAAAATACCCCCACCCCTGACAAAGATAAACGTCAATAATCAGATTAAAATATCATGATGCCTGAGGTTATCTTGATATTTAATGTGTAGAAACGGAGGTCATCGGGCTTCCGGAGTTGAGTTTCTTCAAGATACTTGTCTTTGCCTTGAGTTTTCTGAAGAATACTATGGAGCTAACAGTAGTGGAAAGCATGCCAATAAGCACGATTATACACAACACAACAAACAGAGCAACACTCATACTCAGGCTGTCCTTGTCCCCAGGACCTGCAATTGGAAGAAACGTATGATGTTATCTAGGCTGTACAGAACAAAAGATCATAAACACATTCTAGTCCATTTATAGCTATGTCAAGTTATAGTACCTACACAAGTGTTATGGACATATAAATACTTTCAAATCTGTTTCGAAGAAGTGACACCATAACGGTGTACATGTAGAAGCAGAAGTTTTCGTTACTTACTTTGTATAACAAGTTCTTCTGTTGCTATGGATAGAGAGGAACTAACACTTATGTCATCAACAGCGTTATCTTCAGCTTGACGTTTAGCTATGCTTCTTTTCCTCCTACCAGAGCTGCCAATGCCATCACTGCAGGTAGTCTGAACAAAACATACATTTAGGTTTCGCTAGTATGAACTGTATTTCTTAATGCTTACTTTGTTAAATTTCTAAAATTGTCTAGTCCACATTGTCGTAGCTTTCAGTTTAGACTGAACAGATCGTTGTTTGCAGGGGATTAGCGGAGCACATTCGTGCAGCCAATCCATGATCTGCACACGTATTCAGTCAGACAGCCATAAATGTTTTGCCCAACAAGGCCTTCGTTTTGACAACGTATATCCCAAAACAGCCGGTCTCTATTCGTACTCGTATTTATAATAGAAACTATATTATATATATGCTATATTGTTATATTTTTTCAAAGCTATTGCAAAAATATAAAAACATTTTCAGGCAATGCTTTCTTGTGAAGAATTAATAGTAATATAAGAAAGGTATGATATGCCAACAGTATTTACGAATAAACAGAACACAATTCTGTCATTAATCCATCTGTTAATTCATACTTCTATATATGGTATAAGAAGGTTAAAAGCGACATCTATTGCAAAAGTAAAATATAAGAAAGGTATTATATGCCAACATTGTTTAAGAATAAACATAACACAATTATGTCAATATTTTATCTATAAATTCATAATTCTTTATATGGTATAAGAAGGTTAAAAGCGGTAGTGAAAGTCAAGGTCGAGAGAGAGAGAGGGAGAGAGGAGAGAGCGGAAATCCATTTTTTTTGCCTAACATTAAATAGATGCATTGAAAGAACTACTTACGGATAAATTCTGCATCAAGTTCCATGACGAGTGTGATGGTATCCGTGAGTTTGACAGTTCCTCCACTGACACTGTTACCGTTACTGTACAAGTTCATGGTAGCTGTTGGCTTCACAGTCTTGTTGAGTCCGAATCATCATCTTTGTCGCTGGAAGTTAAAATGATGGTCATTTTCAAAAAAAGGTTAAAATGATAGAAATGTTATAAAATATTAATATAGAAATCTAACCCTTATAAATACCCTGTTTTTCTGAAATGGACGTGTCCATCTGTCAATATGGACTGTTCAATTAGTTATTCAAAGGGTTGCTAATGAAATTTACCGACTGTTCTAGCAAACGGTGCAGATTATGATCAAACTGCACGGATGTGTAGACTGGAATGATCTGCACTTGTGATAGAGACAGAGTCACTTGCTGGAGCAGGGTTTGAGTCAACAAGATGGTAAAGAGTGAAACTGTTACTCTACCCTAAGATACGTATCAAATGTAGTTACGAGTTGAAAACTGATATTTACCAAGCCTTAGTTCAAGTCATAAGTATCTTACAGACTTAGATTAGACTTTTTTTAAAACAACTCTTTGAATTTAAGTATGGTCAACAAACAAAGGTCATCGGAAGCCGAGAAAAATGTAAAAGCCGTAGACATGTGGTCTTTATTTGCGAGTGTTTCTATCGTTGGTGAATACTAGAGTAGTTTTACAGAGGTTAGAGTGTAGCATAGAAAACTACCAAAGCTCTAATATATTAAAGTGTAGATAAAATATTTGAGCATGATAACTATGTTCGTAATATGCAGCAAAAAGAAAACTAGGAAGTCGAGTTAATCATTGACATGTATTAAAATACACAAGCAAAAAGTTCAAGTCACAATATTATTTATTATGTACGGTAAATAAAAAGACCATAGTGAACTTACACAGTATTAACTGAGCTGCTGACCGTCAAGTCCCCGAGGTCGGCAATACACATGACCGGGATCTGCTTGTCATCGCCTGTCTGGTACAAGGCCTTTTTCTGTACGATCACCTTAAAACTTTCCTCCTGGAGTATGGACAAATAAAATTGAATTTAAAAACAGTCCAGCGAACCCTTCTTTAACTGATACCGGTATTAACTTTAAGAATGACCATAATTATTTAGCTTTTATGATGGGTAATGAAATAGCAAATGGTATGCCTTTTTAAAGTTTTATTTTTTTGATTTTACACTGATTGTAGAATAAAGTTCTTGCAACTTTTACTAACTATATATTAACACTATATATATTGAATATACTATGGCCAACAAACAAAGACCACCGGAAGCCGGGGAAAATGTAAAAGCCGTAGACATGTGGTCTTTATTTGCGAATAAAGCAAATGGAAGCCGGAATTATTTCAGCCCTACTACGTTGAACTTCTAGCCTGAGTCTACGTCGGTACTGCCAAATATTCTACGCACGTTAATACAGTTAATATATAGTTTAATACATAGATAATATAGTATATTCAAAGAGTTAATATTAATACAGGAGTCCAACGCTCTTCTCCTCAACCACGGCGCCTCATTTTCATGTTTTTCTTTTGTTTTTTGTTTTCAGAAAAACTTCAAACCTTTAAATAAAAAAACAACTAAAACATGAAAGGGAAGAGCGTAAAGAATAAAAAAAAGGAACTACAAAACTTGTTTTCGCAGTATGTGATTTATCGTTACTTGCTATGCTAGAACTCGTATACCAACCCATTGAATTCCACAGGAAGTGAAGTCGATGGTATAATACGAGACTCCGCACGTTGTGAATTGTCGGCAAGCTGTTCCCTGACCCTGAATGTAAATAATGCATCCGGAGGCGTCGTCAGTTAGCCTAAGTTCTAGTTTACTCTTGGTACAGCTAGGCCTCCACTGTAACATACAAACCCTACTAGTTTGAACTTCTAGTCCGAGTCTGCGTCGGTACTGCCAACTATTCTATATACATACGTTAATACAGTTAATGTGAAGCAAGCAATTACAATTAAAGTACTGACTATCTAATTCCTTTTGTACTTACGGCTTACGTTAGTGAAGCAAAGTTGCGCTTATTTTCGAAACAAGAAGACGTGTTTGAGGATCTACTTACGTATTGGATTGAATTGTGCAAACGACCCTACTATCACCAACGAAAATATTATCAACACTTTGCTCGTCATTATGCCGGCAAACTGAAAAACACGAAATAGAATCAAACAATGGAGCTGAAATAATCTATAAGTATACAATAAAAGGAAAATAAACGAACATCAATGGCCGGCCTAGGCCTGCGCTGTTTCAACGTGAGGAGCGAGTGTTAGGGGACTGGGAACCTAACTATCAGTAAGGGGCAATTTTCATATAGGAAGTAGTTAACTAAATGCAAATGTAAGCAGGTCACTGATAAATACATGAGTCTTATAATTTGAATTTTGTTGTCATCTACACATTGTATAAATAGTGAACTTGTGAAACATACCATCAAGAACAAAATAATTTGAAAATTTCAATTGATGTATGAAGATTAGAAGTAGAGTTAACTGACCGTTTGGGAAAAACACATGATTCAGGCCGCCTAGAAGTTAGCTGCTGTATGCAGGCGATCGTTTACTCATGTTTCAGCAAAGTTTGATATATCGGGAAATTTCTATATCCAACTTTAAGCAAAATTCAAGTAACAAGATAAGATTCATTGAAAGTAGATTAAGTAACTGAAATATGCATAATGTTTTACTGTTTCTGTCTGAGTTTAGTTTATCTGACAAAACATCTATTATGTGTTGAATATGTGTCTCACATAATTTACATTTCTCTAAGATAAGCAATGTCAAAACAACCCAGCACGAAAACGAGACAAGAAAGCGTATTAAACGCCATGAAAAGCGAAGCTTATATGTAATCGAGAATACAGAAAAAATAATAGGTGCGTCAGACACTGATTTGTTACATGTAGTTAAAATGTAGTCAAAGTACATATACAATATTCCATAGGTAAATGATCTCTTTAGTTGTGAAAAAATACAGTGTCTCGTGGAATTTTATTGAAATTGAGCTCTGTATATACAGCCATTGTAGACAATGTACATAGTTGTGTAATATTAGTAAAACCACCTATGTATGCTACTCTTTACAACTGCTATAAAGTCACATCATATTTTAATGATAATAGTTTATAGACCGTTGAGATGAATAATCTAACACTCGGTTAACTTAATGGTTATATTTCTATAGTTTGAAAGCCTTTCTAAAGCAGAGAATGAGCACTTAAAGTTCTTCGAAGCCAAAGAAAACATTCCGGTTGACAAGTGTTGCCCAAAATCTTTTTTTCCAATCGAAGGTTAATCGACGATTGGCTTGACAGCGAGTTGCAGTTTCGAACAACCGTGTCCTGGTCATTAAGCCAACTTTTACTCCTATTTATGGTTAGAATATGACCGAGGTTCATATATACAACATTTATGTTTATAAAATTTGATATTCTTTAATGAAAACAAAATGCAGACAAGAAAATGAAAAAAGTAACCTACCTTCTTGTACTCCTTCGTCCAGTGAAAGTCGCTCTGACTGGCAGCAAGTCAAGGGCTGTGGTTGGGAATTTGATCATAACTGGGTATTTATACTCTACCAGCGACTAAACGCAAAAGTACCGACGGCTGCATAAATTATTATTCTATAATGTCGTTATCACCTTTAGGAACGATTGTAACAGACAATGTAATGCTACATATTTTATCGAATAACTGTAATAAAGTGACAAAGTTATAGATAATTATGCTACCGTATACATGTCAGAAGGTTCCCTCCAATACGTGATGTACAAATCATTAGAATCAATGAAATCTGAGAGAACAATGTATTAAAAACTTACGAATTTGTCAGTTAATACAAATTCATATACGTAGGTTTAGTCAATTTTCTAAAAGTCACGATAAATTAGTGCCACATGTCTTTCTTAAAACCACAGCCACTTGGAAGTGTGATATTCACTGTGAATACGGTTGTTGCTATATAGATATAAACGTTTGACCTTGACATGCGTGCAGAGCATAGACAATTTTCACAGCTTAATTGTTCTGTCTCCTTTATTTAGTTGCAGCCTTGTTCACTTGATCTTTTGAAACAATGTGTTTTCTTGTAAATGTTCCTGCACACAATCAGTATATATAGCAGTCTGGTGAACATGTTTTTCCACAGCAATTTTCTTTCTGTTTCGGCGGACGAAAACTCAGAGATTGTTTTTTTCATTCTCAAAGTAATCTTGCTTTTCCTTATTAGACAGAAGCTCTATATTGAGCAGAGCTTTTGGAGGCTCTCCTTCATTTAAATCAATTAAAACCAAGCATCATTTACCTCCAACGATTTACGGTACATTGTTATCATCTTTATTCTATATATCGGTGACTGAGGGCATTATTTAGAAAGCTCATTGCCCAAGAAAAGACAAAAGTGGCAATCCGAATATTTGTTAGGGAATGACAAACTCAACCACTCCGCAAATGGGGACCAATACTTCCTTCAAACTACAGGTATCAGTTCTTGTGAGCAATACTTTGTATCAAAAAGATACTGTTTTGACCGCTCAATTTGGAGAATAAAAATATTTTGCTACGCTCAAACACCCGTCCTTTCAAGATTGTAAAGTTGTCAAGAACAAACAAAAATATAGTCTTTGGATGGAATCCACCATCCGTAACTTTTACGACACTTTTACTTATATAGTTTACTGGGCAAATAAGATTTTTTTACTCATTAACTAAAAGGAGAGGGCCTTCAAATTCAAATGGTAACTGGTGCCTTTCTTCTTAGAAATGATTTTTTTTTTCTTTCCAGGGACGACCTTTGACAGAGGTATTGACTGTATGTTGGGAATGATTGCTATACAATGTATATGTATATATCAAAGAGTGATTGTGTAAATATGATACAACTGTTTTTTTGTTGATGGATGAATGTATGAATATGTCTGTTATACTTTAATGTATTATTAAGGCAATTGTTAGAGAAGGTCAGTCATGTCTTTAACTACGGTATATTAATGTTCCTTTTATATATATGTACATGTCAACTTCTATGAATAAAGAATTTATTGTTACTATCATTAGTAGCATTGTTATAATAATAATAATGATTATTATTATTATTGTTATTACTATGATTATTATTATTATTTTATTTTTATTCTAAATGAATCTTTTCAAAACTTGTATGGTAATAAGCTAAATTTAGATATAAATTGAATATCTAATTTAGCTTCTTACTGAATGTTTCCTCGCTTTTCTTTTTGTGTTTATTTTAGCTGTGGTATTTAACTTTTTAAAACAAACAAATTGCTTAGAAATTCTTCGGAAAACGAAGTGATGAAAAGGCAAGAAGTAACATTATAAAACTCAATATTTCTTGGCATATTCTGCAACATTATATAACGAATTAACGCCCCGAACACCATGGAGCAAAAACGTGCGAAAGTTAGGTTACAATATATCAACATTTTTCAGTTATCATTTATTTATGGTGGCTGATTTGGTACACTTTTGTGCGTCGTGTTGTCGCCAGCGACAACACGACAAAACGCCAAACGGCGCGTTGTCGCACTGTCGTCTTGTCGTCCTGTCGCTAGCGAAGCACGCCAAACGGCGCGTTGTCGCACTGTCGTCTTGTCGTCCTGTCGCTAGCGAAGCACGCCAAACGGCGCGTTGTCGTGCGGCGTGTTGTATTATGGTGATAATGTGCCGAGCGACAAAGCGCCAAATAGCCAATCCTTCAATTTGAGCCGAGCGACAATGTGACATCGCGACAACACGCCGCACGACAACGCGCCGTTTGGCGTGCTTCGCTAGCGACAGGACGACAAGACGACAGTGCGACAACGCGCCGTTTGGCGTGCTTCGCTAGCGACAGGACGACAAGACGACAGTGCGACAACGCGCCGTTTGGCGTTTTGTCGTGTTGTCGCTGGCGACAACACGACGCACAAAAGTGTACCAAATCAGCCACCATATTTATTACTTCATTTACAAACATTGCGTATTAATGTATGTAACTTATGCAGATTACATTAGCATATATCACCGGAGACACAAAAAAAGGATCCTCCGAAATAAATACCTTGAAATTAGTCTTTTTGTGCATATTTGAACTTTGTTTATAAATGTCCGAATGGCCTTTTCTGACATATATCTAATATTTAGTTTTAGTTTCTGATTTTATTTCGCAAAATTTGACAATACTTTAGATAAGCATTCAAGTCGGCTGGGAATGATAGATGTTCTGGATGTTCACAATTCTACTAACTATCTTTAAAAAGAAGGTTGACGCGATTATTGTGTATATGAAAGAGATGGGTAGCTAATCTTTATCTTTGTGCAGTAAGAAGGCGCATAATGACACATGGTGAGAAAAATATACAACCGCTGATCGGGACGCGATCCCGGAACCCTTCGCTTACAGGGTGAATGCTCTCCCGGCTGAGCTAACCAGCCGCTTATACCATATTTTACAAGATAATTAAGCGAAAACATGTAACTGTTGGTTTAAACTTAGATATAAGCAATCGTTAGGGAACACCAAAGACAAATTACAATAACTGATATTAGTCATAGCTGTATTGTATGAAGTTTGTCCTTGTATATAAAGTTGACTCGGAAGCGAAAATAAAATGGTTTTTAAGGAAGTAAACTGAAATTCATGAGTAATATAAAACAAATTGTTTCAGGGTATTATTGTTTTATCAGGTAAGCCCCTCTTAAGCTTTTCAGCAATTACTACGTAATTAATTTAAGAAATATTGTTAAAAGCAGTTCTTATGCTCCCCGAGTACAACTAAAACAAGGGGACTTGTGGTATTGGTAGAAATAAACAAAGAACATATAGATTGTTTTAAACAGCTTTGAAAACTGAATCAATGTAATTTTTCCATTGCCAACCAAAAATTTATTTGCATTTGCTAAAATCCGTCTGGAGAGAAAAAAATGAAAATGTTTGACTTAATAACTTAATGACTTTGCCAATAGTAAGCTTGGTGTTGAAACTTTAAAGAGATATATTTCATTTTAAAAGAGATATCTCTTTCACGCTGAGAGATATATTTGCATCACAGAAATATATCTCTTGAACTTTAAGAGACATCTCTTCTGCTTACAGAAATATTTGTTATCATCATTTGAGAGATATCTTTCTAGTTTGAGAGATATCTCTCAAAGATATATACTGAGATGTCTCTTTTAGTTCCAGTGATATCTCTCAAAGTTACAGAGATATCTCTGTAAGTAGAAGAGATATAATTTTCGAAAGATATCTTATTATGCAAAACAGATATAAATATCTGTTAAAAGACAATAATTATCTTTCAAAAATTATTTGTGAGAGATATTTTTTTTACACCAAAGCGTTCTACTTAAAGACTGTTTATGTCATGGTTAGCAAAAATATCTGTACATCAGTATGTCTAAACAATAGGAAGACACATGACACAGAAATATCGATGTGTTTGATACACAGAAAACACATCTCCTACAATGTCAATAATATAATGTTATTAATCAAGTGATTTCATATTGGCCTTGTTATTTGTCCGAGGGTGGTCGTATTGGTCGTAATTTTATTATTCAACTTTACAATGTTGGCTAAAAAACAAGAATATAAATGTTCTTGTAACAATAACAATTTCATTTGTATTTAAGTTAGTAAAATAAGATATCAGCAGGAGTCTAAAAACAAAATGGTGTCGTTTAAAAATCTAACGGAAGTGACTTCTCCGTATTGGCCCTCTCTTTTAAACCAATCAGAATGCTTGAATTCTAAATTGGCCCTGTTTTCTCGTATTGGCCCTGCTTTTCTCATATTGGCTCATTTATGCTTTGTACTAGCTCTACCTGTTTCATATCATGTGCGCAATTGATCTAATACAGTGTGTAATATTGTAAAGTTGAATAATAATGCGACATATTATTTTAGTGACAGGAATATTGTCTTTAATTTTTGTATGTAGAGTAATTAATTCTTGTATTTATGAAAAAAAAATCATCCGTCTTTTTACATCATATGTAAAGGTGTATTCACAGTAGGTTTAGCAGATGTGTTTCGAACATACCTTCTGGAATATGTCGTATTATTGAATGAAATGCAAGTAGATATGTAAAACAGGCTCTATATCTGCTGGTTAAACGTAAAGTCATTAACCGTACATCAACTATTTCCCATTCACTGTCCTCTTATCTGATCCAACTGGTGACTTAAACAAAAATATAATTTATACTTTTAAAAACAAAAAAAAAAAAAAAAAAAAAAAAAAAAAATAAAAAAAAAAAAAAAAAAAAAAAAAAAAAAAAAAAAAAAAAAAAAAAAACACAAAAAAAAAAACAAAAAAAAAAAACCCCCCCCAAAAAAAAAAACACACCACCCCCCACACACCCAACCCCCCCCCCCCCCCCCCCCAACCAAAAACCCACCCCCCCCCCCCCCCCCCCCCCCCCCCCCCCCCCCCCCCCCCCCCCCCAAAACATAAAGATTAAAATGGTAGACGGTCAACCCCTGGAGAGTTACGATTTTTTTGACAACTACATTTCTTCTAAATAACGCAATTTTTCTCGATTTCTTCGAAATAACGTATTTTTTCTCAATTTCTTCGAAATAACGTATTTTTTCTCAATTTCTTCGAAATAACGTATTTTTTCTCAATTTCTTCGAAATAACGAAATTTTTTTCTCGCAATCAGAGCTCTGTCTATTACTTCCACTCCTCCGATGCGTTCATTTTATACAAGAAAGTTGCTAATGAGGTCCTCTTTTGGTAAGGTCGAGAGCGGCAATTAGTCTCTTAGACAAGCTTTTAATTGCACATTAGTGTCTTTTTCCGCATTTAAATATTTTCCCTTTTAGATAATGTTAACTTTAAGTATACGCTATAGAATGGCCAAACACTTTACATGTATGATCTTATTTATGTCATAAAAGTACAAACTGTTAAGTGTAGTGTGCACATGAATGAGACTTATAATAACTGATTAGAACAACATGAATAAATAAATCTGATACGCAAACAAGGCATCTAGGCATATGTCAACGTTAATCAAAATATGGTAAACTGCAGCAAAAACTTAATGCTAACTTTCAGTATACATGTAGTAGTTATGTAAATCTGACCAATCATTTTTCTTGGAATAAAATCAATTTCAAAATTTAAATGTTTTACAAAGTATGTTTTCTTTTTGTATTTTAGGTTTAAGACTTGACTAAGATATTAGTCAGAAGTTTACACGAATGTTTTATGTTCTTTACAAAGAGTGGGTCATTTGTTGATTTCACTATACAAAGACTGCAATGTAAATGAGGAATGTATTTCTTATGCTTCCAGTGTGTATTATGTAAATTGACAATGTGTATCCATCCATGCACCCATACATGCATCAATAAATCCATAAAATCCATCCAATATTAATACAAATAGTGTGATAATTAGTTTTTTTGCTTTGTGATGTAAATGATATGAAAATGTTTATTTACAGATTGTGATCAGCAAACATATGTTATGGCGACTGCTCCTATACTACTTTCTCCAGCAAATAAACAAAAATGCCGTACAGCTGTAAGAATCCTGAAACGCGAAAATGTGATTGCCTTAAGTACTGTTAGCGATGGGCCAGGTCCCCTTTCGCTGATACAGGTCTGTACACTTAAAGGCACAGTCTACTTGTTTGACGTCTTGAAAAATGGGAAGGAGCAAGATGAAGATTTCCTCAGAGATACAGGACTTGAAGCAGTACTTACATCTACGGAAATTGTGAAGGTATTTAAGAAACATTGCAATCAGTCTGTCTTATGACAATTTGTTACTCATGGTAAAAAGATGTAAAAGAAAACAAAGAGTAATTCAGCGGTTTTCGCAACGTCCTGGTTATTTAGTGTGTGTACTCGTTCCTCTGAATGGGCAACTGTAAGAGGTAGAAGAGCGCGGGATGAAACAAGGGGCTTTGGATCAACAACTTTCACAAAGGTTCCATTTAGCAAGCTTATATGGAGACTTAGCTTCGGTAATGGGCTGAGCGGCAAAGCTGTAGTTATTGACAATATAAAACTGATTTTTGTAACGGTTATTATTATATACACTTTAATAAATGTTTATCATATCTTTGTTAATGTTGGCGTAGTTAAATACAAACTTTCCGTACTATACAAGCTGAAAAAACGTCTACTACTTCTGTTATTTATTCCTATGCATACCAATAGTTTCATAAATTCAGCACATCAGTAAAAGGCGTGTACGATACATACCCATAATTTTTTTAATATATAATTTTGAATTTAATCATGATTTTATCCTTGAATGTATCACAGCTTTCTTCAAATCAATATTAATGCAAGTCTGTATGTCAGTGAAGGTGACTAATCAGCGGAAGTCTAAACTTTTTCGGACATCGTTCGGAATATATCGACAATTGCAACTTGCTGTGCAACAAAGAAGCCGATGGTGTTCCAGCTCGGTGTACGTTACTTCGTCACGTATATATTCACAAAAACACGCACACTTATACATGTACATTTGACTATATATAGTATCTCAAAAGATGCTTTTTTTGTATTTCCAGGTTGTCCATGCTTTTGCTCGACAAAGTGCTGCTTTCTTTTACCAGTTTGGTATCAGGCTAAATAACGTTTTCGATGCAGAGGTATCGTATCAGCATAAAATTCATAAGTTATTAAAATAATATTTTGTCTGGTACCCAGTTTGAGCTTACATTGGTGTAGCGGCTTAAATAACATAATCTTGTTTCGTATCATTGAAATATAGCTAAAATAATACACCGATACAGATAGATACGCTTTGAAATCGAGATTTTTTATATTAGTTCAACAGTCGGTCGACAATATATTTATTACAGGGTAAAAGGTACATTACTAAGACCAACTCAATTTTTTCTTTTAAATCTGGAATTGTAACAGGATAAAGCAGTTTGAAAAAGGTTTCTGAAACTTAACAATAGTCGTGGAGTAATTACCTGTTTCAAATACTGCTGCAGAAAAACGAGTGAATGTTTTTGTATTTCCTTAGAATGACCTGGGTGGTCTTTTTGTCCTACTTTCGTTTTACTGCATGTTGTAAACGTTGCACGCCATTGTAAGAAAAGTTCTTTCAACTATTATTCAAAATAGGCTTGCTTATTCATGTACAACCTATTTACAGCCTCTTTCTGAGAGACTTCTTGAAAATTATAAGAAGACATTTGATAACGGTCGAACTCACCAGACAGACTTTGTTAGGTTATCCCTTTGATCTTTCTTTGATCTTTTTTTACCCCACAATATAATTATTTAACCACATAATACCATTTTAACCCCATAATGACGAAATCAACTAAAACGACCTCACAATGCTAAGTTGAACTCAAACCCTAACCCCCTAATGTCTACTGGGCATGTACTAGAAAACTTACTTTCGTTTTTGAAAATGCAAAACACAATTTATCAGTTATTGTGTTAAACTCAAATTTTCAATACAATATGTTCACATTCGATGCAGTATGTCATAGTTTTCCTTCTGAGAAGACGCCCGTTAATCCAGATTTAAAAGAAAATTCGAGTTGGTCTTAGTAATGGACTTTTAACTGTTTTGTAATTTTGATATTTGTGACGGCGATAGCTGGAGACGTTAAATCTGCGTGCGACCATTAAAATGTCAAAATTACTAAACCGTTAACCCTCTTCTAACGCACAATGCTCTAATATGCTATCATTACTGATCGTTCGATTTTTGCGACTATATCATAGGGTTATTAGTATAGTAACGTGATCCAAGATGCCGGATTTGCTCGAGTCATGAGTCGGATCTTACGAGTGCGTAGCACGAGTATGATCCGACTTCGACGAGAGCCAATCCGGCTTGTGGATCACATTACTATACTAATAACCCTTTTACTATATACCTTTTGACACTTGTCTACGCGAATAAACTAAATTAAAAGACATCTTAAGCGTAAAATTGAAGAAAAACTCTTTTTATCGCGAAATATACGTAGTGTGCGACGTCATTTTATTGACGTCATCCTATAAACAAGTGGTAACGGCCCAGTCAAAAGCGTTATTAACGTCATCTGTCTTTTAGGGTCAATTGAATGCACTCCTACAAATAATGCCGTACTCTCCGTATTGCACGTACATACAATACGGATTTTTTCTGTCAGGCCGTATTTGATGGTTGAATAAAGGCTGTATTTCGACAGAATATTTATAGGTATATAATAAATACGCTTCCTAAACGTCGCAAGTTTAAATTATGTAACCAAACAGAAACGACGTTACATCGATAGTGCGTAAGAAAAATAGTTTCACCTACTCCTTTAGGTAATGAACTAAACTCTATTCGTCCTGAAAATAATTTGACAATATCCTTTTCTCGTTTTAAAGGTAGCATTAAGAGTCACTGAAGAGCATCAAGGTAGGAAAGTCATACGACGACAGAGGGTGGAAGAAAGATATGAATCAGACTGGTTTACTGAGAATGATTGCAAACATGATAAACAGGTGATAAACCCAAAATGTAGAACTATTATCAGTCTCTCCTAAAACTTTTCGTAGAAGGGTCAATTGCCGTTAGGATCATTAAACTGGGCCAACGTTAACTGAAATAAATACTTTCAATATTCCTCAGGGAATAATAATTATAACTGTTTTTCTATTGAAAACAACTCTTTAATTCAAATACTTTCAATATTCCTCAGGGAATAATAAATTAAATGAATTAAAGACCATTAAAAAGTAATGAATTAAAGAGTTGTTTTCAATAGAAAAACAGTTAACTGAAATGTTTGAATCGTATTAATCATCCTGTCTCAATAAGTTAGACTAGATGTACATGACTCAGTTGCTGAGTTTCAGCAGATAAAACGATGTCAAGTCTGCTGCTGCTGACCTCAAAATACCACATTACATCAGGTTTCACCTTATCACACTTTAATATTCACTTTTGTCTTGTCGTATGTTAGTTGCAATGGAACAAGGTGTATGGTAACTTCCGCTGGACTACCAGACCACTGACTCAAGAAATGATAGATTATGCATGTGGCAAAGTTGCTGTTCTCATCCCAGATGTTTACGATTCTCATAAAAGGTACGCTTTTTAAACAACAATACACATTCTTCACACACATTTTTAGCTCACCTGGCACAAAGTGCCAGAGAGCTATTAGGATCGCATTCCGTCCGGGGTCCGTCGTACGTCGTACGTCGTACGTCGCACGTCGTCTGTCGTCCGTCCGTCCACCATTTCCTTCAAACGACATCTCCTCTGAAACCACTGGGCCAATGTTGATGAAACTTTGCAGGGATGTTTCTTGCATAAAGCTCTATCAAAGTTGTTCAAAGAATTCCATTCAATGAAGAACTCTGGTTGCTATGGCAACAAATAGGAAACACTTTAAAAATCTTCTTCTCTGAAACCACAAGGCCTAGAGCTTAGATATTTGGCATGTAGCATTGTCTAGTGGACCTCTACCAAAATTGTTCAAATTATGACCCCTGGGTCAAAATTGACCCCGCGCGGGTCGTCACTTAGTTTTACATAGGCTGCTTATATAGGGAAAACTTTAAAAATCTTCTTCTCTGAAACCACAAGGCCTAGAGCTTAGATATTTGGCCTGTAGCATTGTCTAGAGGACCTCTACCAAGATTGTTCAAATTATGACCCCAGGGCAAAATAAACCCTTCCCAGGAGGGGGGAAGGCACTTGATTTTACATAGGCTTATACAGGGAAAACTTAAAAAAAAAACACAAGCTAGACAGGCAGATAATAGATATTTGAAATGTTACGTAGCATTGTGTAGTGGACCTCTACGAATTATGTTAGAATCTTGACCCCTTTTATTATAGCAAATGGAAGTCAGGTGAGCGATATAGTGCCATCATGGCCCTCTTGTTATTTACATGAGCAAAAGGCTTTTGAAATAAAAAACTGGTTCCGCATCGGAAATCACTTTATTTACTTACATGCAGAACTAATTTTTTAACTATTTAACTGAAAAAAAAACATAATCCCCGCTTGAAAAAAGTTTCACAGAAAAGTTCATTTGGTGACCCTCCAAAAAGTTAGTTTCATACATATTTTTCTTCAGCTGGCATGAAAACCACAAATCTAAAACTCTAGTTAAGTCAATGGCAACATTTAAAATATTCACACATAAATATTCATTTCTGCTGTACGATACTAATGTTTACAGTAGTTTTATATCATTCCCAATACACTGTAGTTTGTCTTTGACCGCCAAATATCATCGCAATCATTTCCATTTATTTATATTATATTAGTATTACTACTGTGGGATTAAATTGACTTCCAGCTGTAGTTTTGAGTCAATTTTATTTGAGGACATTATTGGTTGTGTCATTTTGATATGTCTTTGTTTACCTTTACAGGTATTTGGAAGTTAATAATCTTGTCGACAAGTTTAAGGAACGAGTTCAAGAAGAATTGGATTTTGATATCAATCCAGATGTTGGAGAACAAAGAAAGAAGAGAGTGAACGAACTGTCAAATGATGTCCTGACAAGCATGGCCGAAAAATACAAAGAAAGAGAGATACCGATCATAATAACTGATGAAGATGAGGTATACAAAGTGTCTTCTATAGTTCAAATGTACAAATCACTTTATAACCTATTGGACATGTGCGCGTACATAATTATGTGCTCTATAAATATTTATCTCGCCATAAACCAGTTTTAAAAAAAGGAGTTAGCTGATATCTTTACGAGTTGACTCAAATGACATACACTTTTATCAAGTACCCCAATATTTCTGTTTATTAGTTTATTAAATATTAATTACAGATATTCTATCAATTGGTTTCAGAAGTCGGCTATACGCAGGATTACTCTTAAACAAATTTCAGAGGCTAAATATCCGGAAGTGATACGACAATTGAAAGTACAAAACTTAGCACGCTATCTAGAGGGTCTGAATGAGGATATGAAGACTCCAGACACATTTTATCCAAATGCAGGCATACTTTTTACATTAAACGATATTACAGAGCAAGGAACACCAGCATTGATGAAAGAGGGAACGCGAATAAAGGAACGAGTTCTTTCAATTTTTGCAGATGATCTGGAGAAGAAATACGACGGGAACGTACATGTACCACTGACAAAGTTGTCGCAGATTGACATCGATTTTTTAAAAAATCTTAGACCTTCAAACGACGACACGTTGTATCCAAAATCAGTGTTAGACATATACTGGAAAATTACCGATGAAAAGTATAGCAAAGATTTAGAAAAGCTAGACACGGACGTGTGGTATGAGGCATATGGTGTTCAAGAATTGAAACGCGTTGCTAAGGATTCCGGAGTGCCCGAGAATGTACAAATCAAAGCCAAAGAAGTCCGAAAGAAGAATGATGAAGGTATAATAGAGAGAATTCCACGAAAATACAACTCTGAAACTACTGTAGATCAGCTGGATGATGTTGAGAAACATGCCCTTGCAAAACTTGATGTCATACGCAACACGTATGATCCCGTTGTCGTGTCCTTGCACTGGGAAGTCACCTATTTTATGCTTTGTAAAGAGCTCGAGGAATTCAGAGCCGGTACTCTGCAAGGCGAGTTGTGGCTTTCTAAAAAGCTTGAATTTCTGACCACAAATGACATGGTGACGGATAAGGTAAAGCGGAAAGCGGAAGATTTTCGGAGATATTATCAGCGAGTGATGTCGCAAAATTAGACGATTCCCTATTTATCCAAATTCAAAACAAGTTACAGCTACCTATACAGCAAATTTTATTGTTGACTTTGAAACGAAACATTTTGCAAGAACAAATCACGTGCTGTTTGACATCTTAAATATTACAACAACATCAGCCATACTTAACAAATTTTACGGAGTGATGATTCCAAATCGTTGTCCGTCTAAACTACGTACTGTTCGACATTTATACTAGATTTATGAACACGAATGCGACATTATTTTGACTCATGAAATATTGTATTCAAACACAGACTTGTAACTACTAATTTAAAGGCAGTTAGAACAATGATGTCTGTATTTGTAGATTATAATGAATACCGGGATGATCGTATAGTGAGGATCGACTTAATAACGACTTTTTCTGTCTGAATGCTGTGTATGTACATGTGTGTGTGTTTGCAATTAAAGTTATTTAGTATGCTAATGTTTAACATTGACATTATAGTAGCTATCACATCAATACTACTCCCGCTATTATAACAAGGACCAAATTGTAGATAAGGGACACTCTTCTTTTAGGTGTAATATTTGTTATTGATGCTCCCTCTGTAATGGAGATGTTTATTTACTGATTATAATCTGTCCACATTACTGTACATGCAGTTACATATTGCATGACTTTCGTATCTACGGTTTTTTATGATGACGCTTATGTTATGTGACGTAATATAGGAATGATAAAATTATAGACATTTGAAAGTCCACATCTACTTGGCACCCTTAGCTAAAGTAATTGCATATGGCGCTCTTCGGACAGTCTTCCCAGGAGTGATTCAGATCGCGGGATGAATGATGGGGTACCGCCAACGAGAGTCCTAGAAAAGGGCGCTTGAATCGATGATGGGGGAACCTCAAACCAAAGCCCAGGAGTAGGAGGGCTTAATGAAATGAATGGTGGGGGACCTCCAAAGTGGCGGTTTCGGCCTCATTATTAACCCAAAATGTGATGGAAAGGTGATACACGTTAACATAGTCCGCACAAGAGGTAGGGGTATTCTTTCTAGTGGTGTCTTGACCATATTAGCGCTACATATTCTAAATAAGCTTCAGACAGCTCTTGGGCTACGATACTTGGGAGGATATCACGCTTTTCTTATCTACTTTATTTTGCGTGGATAGGTGCAAATTCAGCGATCACTGTCGACAGATGTATGTACCTGACGTAATAAAAATGTGCGCCATGCTCGTGCATTTTCTCTTGCTGCTTTCGTACAAAGAAGGATAACAAAAAAAGAAAAGAAAAAAAGGACACTCTCACGTGATGGATTCAAAACCGATATATGACATATTAACTAGACTTATAAGGAATAAGGTCAATTTACATGCAAATGTAACTATGATATAATTTGAAATTTCTTTAAAATATCTCCAATGTCAATAACAATTGCTGAATGAAAATGTGGTTTATTACAATTACAACATATTGTTATTCAATTATACTTCAAAATACGCCTCGTTATACATCAAAACAATACAAATTACTAGAAAGTACAGCTGGTCTCTGCAGCCTTGGTTAAACACACATCCACTACGAAATGATAAAGTAAATTGAAAATGCAGCCGACATGACACATATATGGCTATCTGGACAGTTAAAACAGACAGAGTTTGATAAATATCGTTCAATTATAACAATTATACACCGGTTTACAGTTCATAGACTGTACAAAGTAGATACTAGTATCCGAAGCGTATCGGGTGAACTTTAGAGTTATCTCCATTGAATTTCGAGTAAGCTTACATTCAATAGGAACTATATGCTATTTGTAAACTGTCCATCTGATATGGTTGCTCGTATTATTGTCACAATAAATACATCATTGGAAGGCTTACGATCTTAGTTTTCTAAAGATATGCAATTTGATACATTTTATTTAACCACATAGTTTTCTAAAGATATGCAATTTGATACATTTTATTTAACCACATACATTGAAACAGTTGCTAAACCCGACCATATATCGGGAATTTTGCGTAACATTTACTCCATAAAAATCGATAAAAATAGACGGGAAATAGCCTAGTTTGGAACTGTAAAGCTGTGTTTTGATTATCTATGTTTCAAAAGTTATTTACTTTAATCTACAGCTGTCTGTTCTGTATAATTTTCTAGCACCACGAAACAGCCTTTTCCGGCTTGTTGTTGGCAAATTCTTTGCTCCAAGTCTTGCTATTGCTTGGGGTCTGCTTTTGTTACGTTGACCTTCTTGCGTGTCTACGCACAGTTCAGAAATGTTTTTTACCGTCCCAGATGCATTCTTAGTTATGCCAAAATTATTAAGCGTAAGTCATTTTAAGTGCCTCAATATGCACGTGTTGAACAAAGACCAAACTGTTAAGTGGAACTAAAATTGAAGGTTTGTTGTTTTTAATAAATTTGATAGTACACAATATGATGCTAATTAACATGAAAGTGAACGAAGTCCCTGTAGCGGCAACATCACATTAGAATATACAGTACCCGTTGCTATCATTAACCAGTTGAAACAGGATCTTGTTAAAATTTCATAAATCCAATTTTGAACATTTGTGTAAGTTTTTTGTACAGCTTGTATTTCTTTTGCACAGCTTGTATTTCTTTTGTACTGCTTGTGCAATAAGGTTTATTTTATTACAGCTTTATCTACCAAAAATGCAAATATAGAATGGCAAATATTGACTTTAATATAATCCCTCACCACGTGGTATCTGGTGTACCAAGTGATTTAAGAGTGGATATCACCTCAAATCGTTGTGAGGAATTTCACATTTCATTTTATCCAATTCCCTTAATATTATAGAAGTCTACCCATCCATTATGTGACCAAGCTTTAAAATTATCCACAGTGTCTTCCTTGGGTATAAATAGGATTTGTCTTATGATTGATGTTTCATTTGTTTTCAATTGCATTTCATTGCTACACTACTCATTATTTTAAACTCCAAAACGAAAAATACATTGAAAACATCGTAGAAAGAAGAGCAATTTCAGTAAGCAGAGCAAATACTCATTTTCTAATATTGTTACTGCATCAAATTGCATAAATTTGTATTTGCAAATGAGCACAACCTTTGAAAAATAAGCTGTTTTCTCCAACAGTTACATGTATATATATGAGACCTTTATATATTTTGAATTCATTTAGTCGGTTTTCAAAAGAGCCCCAGAACATCTTGACATATGATCTAAGTATTTAGAAGTTCCTGTCTTTAATTTCACATAAATTTCATCACCAGCATCAGCATGAACAACAGCTGTATCCGAACCGGTGTCATGTCCTGTCCGACTACTTTGTCCGCTATGGGGTCGGGCGATGACGTCTCCATTCTGATAGATATCTACAACCACATACCCAGGGGTGTCTCCTATTATGTGGCAGGAAAACAAATACAGTCCACTGACGGGGCAGTGGAACACCCCTGTTATTGCACTATAGGCGTTTCCAATATTAGTCGTTACGATCTCAAATTTCACAATCTGGCCTCTCTTTGATAACGGAACTTGTTTACCAATTCTGCCGGAGAATGCAACTTGCTTCTTGCTGTTAAGGATCTCATCTAAAAAAAGTATTTAATGTTATAACTTACTTGTTCAAACTCAAAAATTATGTTTTTAACGTAGAAATTGTTGGACATTCATTTGCCAATGCGCCAACAACACGAGAGTATGTAATGTCGTTATTTCACCTTACGGTAAATATACAAATTGTATCTACACATATGCATATTATCGTAAACAACAGCATAACGAATTCTTATTCATCTTGTTGTTGCGTCACGTTTGTCGTTATAAAGCGTTTTTTGTCGTATTGTCTCTCCCCCGTCAACACGAGACAACGCGTGGTCGCCAAACCGATAACATGGCATTAATAGATTAGTCGTTATTTTGTGATGTCGTGTTGGCGACACAATCAGAACGACAACATGACATGGCAGAAGTCAGCCACAACATGAAAGCGATATTTTTCACAGTGGACGTTTTGAAAGAGGGAAATAGAAATGACGAAAGACTGTACGTTTACATGATTTACAACGCAAACATTTATCCCCGGACTCAACACGAAATATTGACTCCAGACTCCACTCCAAGCCTTCGCTGTAAGACTCCACCATGTTCTACACGGTGCCCAAACTGGTGTCAGTAATATCTTATATATTTTGCCTGCCTCCCACCTTCCTCCCTACCCTACAAACCATTCTGAGCCGTATCCCTCTCGTACCCTACCTTATGTAGCAAAATAATGCATCTGTGTACAACCAACCTATGAACATACGTGCCTTAACGTACCAACCTACCTTAATACCAATGTTACCTATCTATAACATTTTAATGATAATATTTAAAAACTGTGTCTGCATTGTTACACAATAGACAGTTATCAAAGTATCTGGTTTCAAAATCTCTAAACATTGACCCTTGTCTGAACCCAGTTGTAAAGAGTCTTTATACATGACACTTATCAAACCTACCTCCTAACCTAGTGCACAGTTACGCTTAACAAATGTTTTCATTTTACGTCAAGATATTTAACAAAAAATAAAAATAACTTACATGCCAAATAAAATATTGGTTTTCACAGATTACTGCGGTTACGTGCAAGTAGGTACATAGATGATTATACAGCAGATTTGTATTTAATAAATTTGTCTAGGCAATGTTATCTTACATTAAAATGTAAAAGAAAGCTCCATTTCGGCGAACACGGACTTACCTATCATATCGTTAACTTTTGCATGTAGAACTTTGTTGCTGTCCAGAAGTTCTTGCACCTTTGCTTCGAGAAGAAGTCTTTGCAGCCGCTCCTCAAATATTAGCTGCATTAAGTTAGTATGGGCACATTCGCCTGATGTTGCAACAGGTTCCTCTGATCCATCGGTTCCGGTCTCTACCAGAAATAACAAGGTTAGCCCCAACACAAACAAAGTCATCGTTTATCACCGTTAGTAAAACTAATATTGCACAGTAGTAAAAATACACAGAATTCTTTTGTCCTAGAACGATGGGCAGTTTATTTGGCACTACTGTAACTAATGCAAAAGACTTGCGACAGAACACTTCTGATAACTTCAGAGCATTCACACAAACTGACAGGTAAACGCAATATATCAAGCAAAGGACATGTAAGGCCAAGCTTTCGTATAAATTCGCTGTGAGGATTTATGAACATAAGATAAAAGATGAAAAACAGCTTTATTACAGAAGTTTATGCTTTGTTATTCGTGCCTACGTGTTTAAGATGTAGATAACATTGTTGACCTTAACAATTTAGAGATAGAACTATCACAAAGTAGAGAATACTTTTTGTTTCAGCATGCTAGGTTTGCCTTAGTATTATCACTTCAAGTCAGTACAGGTATAGAGCTTTTGGATTTTGATAAAACTTGACAGGCAACGTAAGTATGAAGTTTAATTGTGCTTCTCTAATCTGAAGTCACTACGTCAAAGGTCAAGAGAAGTCTTGTCTGAGCTCCATCTCCTCGTCTTCGGATTGAAATTCGATAAAACTTTACAGATAATATAAATTCAATGTATTAACTTATTTTGCATGTTATGATTTTGGTTTATTACATGAAATAAAAGTCTCAGAGGGCAGTTGATTTTGACTGTGTTCAATCTTTTAAACACCTCATTTGATTTCAATAAAACTTGACAGACGCATCAGTATGTAGTCTAGTTGTACATGTCCTTGCCGCATTCCGGTCGGTTGATTTTTTTGCCATTCGTCCAAATAGAGCGTCTCTAAAATGACCATTCTCCTTTCAATGTTACTTAACACAAATAACAATTATTGAGCTTATCTGTGCATATCATCGTTGCTTTCCAGAGTTACTGTGCATGAATGTGGGAGATATACGTTTTTATATGAAAAAAACATGATATTCTATTTTCTTGCGTGTTTCCAAAGCAGCCCTTTAAGCATATTTTTGACCAAGTGGAAATAAAGCTTTTGTGAGTAGAGCTATTATGTAACATATGAAGAAACCTTCGATGTTACTTTTCCTATTTTATGTTCATTATTCAAAATTTCCTGCCCAGTAAGGTTTAAAGCAGCTGCTGACGAAAGCTATAACTTCATTTGCCAAACTCTTTAATCATTGGTATCATTATTGTATTAAGATGAAGGCCCATTGCGAGTAATGTGAGAAAGTATGTAAACCTAAAATAATGTTACAGGGTTGATATTCCATTTGAACCCTCTTCTAGCTATCTTTACGGCTGTTGTGTTTTCCTAAAAACAAAAATAATATCAAACAGGGAATGCCACATACCAAAAACGCAGCCTCCCCAAAACGAGCCCCATAGCACCCAGAAGCGCACACCACACACACACACACACACACACACACACACACACACACACACACACACACACACACACACACACAATCATGTACACTCAAACACATACACTACCAGCACACACTAGCATACAAAGCAAACACACGAGGACAAAACGAACAATTAAAGGAACACAGTGACGAGATTTGGAATTAAGGAAGAGAGCGAAAATGGTCGTGGCTGCGCAGTCTCGTGCAGCTTTTCAGGAGGAAAGGTGTTTTTGTATCGTACTTTCGGTTTGTGGTATTTTTCGTAGGTTTACGTGTTTTACATTTTGTCGAATTATGGATAGTAGTCTCGAATTAGCTAATCTTTCATCTTTCCAAACATTAAAGTGACATTATATGCGCATCTTACTGCACATAGTTTATTTTTGGTGACAGTTTTATAAAAGCAATTTTCGGTTGCTGTGCATTTCAATGTGTTAAATTAAAGGTAATACCGCATTAGTATTTGAAGTTGGTGCTTTAGAAATAAAAACAATCGGACTAATCAAATAATATTTCCTTTCTTCGCAGTGTTTTTGTTGTTGTCGGTAGAGATTTCGGCAGTGGAAGGGAATCAACTCCTGCATGCAGTTGGTTTTTTTCTAAAAAGACTCTCTCAGTCAAAATAGGAAAAGTAATATTTGGAAAGTTATTATTTCGTACTGGTAGCAGAAAGAGTTGGATGTTTTGGGATAAAAGCTATTATTTCCTCTATTTTTTGTGTGCATTTTGTACAATTGTTTCTATGGTTGAGGGAACACTGTCCTGAATTTTGAAAACATGATTTGTTACACTTTAGTGACCGCTATCGTATAGTTGGGGCTAAAATAGGAAAAGTAATATTACCGTCTATTAAGAAAATGTTCGAGCATAGATTTAATTTCAAGACAAATCAGTGTATCAGAAATCTGTGACACGGTTCCCTCAAGCAGGAAATACTGAATAAAATGCATCAACACTTTGGTATAGACGACTGCCCGTAGCTGCAAGCCTTGTTAAAACTGACGATAGGTATGCCATTTTATCTTTTGCCCAATTGTTTTTGTCACCATGAACGCCATCATTTTTTCTGTTCTTTATGTTTCGAGGTTGAAAAGACATTTTCAAAAAAATGTAGTCTCACATATTTTTCTACAGGCAGTAGAAAAAGATGAAACGTTTTAAAATTGTGGTGAATGAAAATTTGGCTTTTGTTAGGCGCTACCAGAACAACAAAAATGTATGAAGGCCTTGCCTTTCATTCCATTGCTGCATACCTGTCAGTTACTGAGGATACTATATGAGTTACTATAATAAATGTTCATTTTTAAGTACGGTCTTTTCATAACTTGAATTAAAAGCAGACGAAATACTTTTCATTGCAAGGCTCACACGTATTTTGAACAAATATCAATTTCACTAACGGTTAAATGATGGGTTTGTTTATCTTGTAGCTCGTCATTCTGTTTCTAGTCGCAGTCGGAACCGATGGATCAGTAGAACATGTTGCACCCTCAGGGGAGTGTGCTCATTCTAACTTAATACAGCTTATATTTCAGGCGTCTTCTCTCAGAAAAGGTGCGTCTGCTTAAAGTGAAAGTACAATTACTCCTGGGCAATAACAAAGTTCTACAAGTAAACTGTGACAAGTAAGTCTGTGTTTGTAAAATCCGACATGTGCAGCATTACCGTATATATGTAACATATTGTCTAAACTCGATCAGTTTACTTAAAATTAGTGGTAGTATCTTTTCTCTAACTATTTCTATTGTCTCCTTTCAAAACTTCGAATATCCAACATTGCACTTTTAGATTTTTGTATTACAGTTACGTTCCTCTATTTTTACCGCGCAGTATGAAGACCGCCCTCGATATGAAGACCAAACATTTAAGAATTAAATGCTCAGTTTCATGATAAAAAGGTTTAGATATTAATACCACTCAAAGCGGTCTGAAAGGTGGTCTGTTTGCAGGGCTGTTTGGTCAGTTGATACTGTTAAATAGTGAAAGATCTTTTTGGTTTAAAAACAGCAACACCAGAGACACAAACTCATCCATGCCTCAAGTATGAGAACATTAAATTTCTCCTCAAGAAAAAGAAGCAACAGTAAGATAGTGTCTTAAATCTTTAAATGTCGTATTTGGATGAACCTATGTATGTAACGAGCGCTTGACCAGTAATCCAGGGTTCCCAGCCATCACTGACTTAACTTACAGATTCGGCTGCAAACATAAACCGTGGTTCACTTTATCGGTGTTGTACGTCAGGTAGGATAAAGAACCAGGAATGTTTCTGGAGTCTGTATTTGCAAACAATTACTACCAAATTCATAGGTAGACTGCGTCAATTTATATGTTAATGTAATAAATCACAATTTGTAATGTCTTTAAATGCTAGTATATTCAATGACACTTACAACTGCTGTTTGAAAATGTGATTTATTACAATTACAGCAACTTGTTATTCATTTATAATTCCAATTATGCAAAGTTACACATCAACATAATAAAACTAAATAAAAAGTACAATACAGTTGATCGCTTCCCCATTGGTTAAAACAAAACTACCAAGACACTTAAAGGTATATTCAAAATACAGCCGACCTGACACGTATTGTTATCTTAACACAAGGTCTTTCAAATAGTACTATTTGAAAGACCTTGCTTAACATTACATTTCGAGTTGTTCAGCTGCAGGTCTTGTCAATGCTTTAAGCCTGTCGTTGTTAACTTTCCAGGAGTTCCGTGGACTTTCTTCTCTGTATAAACACATTTCAGAAAATGTTTTTCACGGTGCCAGATACTAGTACATTCTTTGTGAGTTCATAATTATTCAGCACAAAACATTTTGAAGTGCTTCAATACGTATCTAAAAAGACCAAACTGTTTATTTCTTGACGAATTCCACACCGATGTTATATTACAATATGAAGAAAGTTAACGTGAATCTGAACAAACTGTTAAGTGCGTCTAAATACGAGCTCTGTAAATTTTGAAAAGAAATCACAAAAAATTTGTATGAAATCATGAAGTCATTTTTTTATAAAAACGGAAAAGTTTTATTCAATGGTTTTAGTTGGTTTATCAAAATGTGACGGTGGATTATATGTATAAGCCGCTAAACTTACTGTTCACTCAGTGCAATTATCAAATTTTGTTACACGGATTAATGTCAATAGGTAAACCGAACGTACTGAATGATAAAAACCATACGACGATGACGTCGTTAAAATGACGTCATGTGTGCTATGTTTTCTGATGACAACTTCAGCGAATTTCGACACTATTGAAACGAACCGTTAAAAAAGAGAGTTTTAAACATAAAATAAACAAAATATGTTGGTTTCGATATAATATAAGTTTAATCCCCCCCCCCCCTGTGAACACCAAAAGTAGCTATTTTAACTCGTGGTTGTGGAAATTATATCATGATATAACACCGAAACAACAATAATTCATGTACGTGAAGCTGGCAGTAGCAGTAGCTGGCAGTAGCAGTAGCAAAAACGTGAAGTTGGCAGTAGCAGTAGCTGGCAGTAGCAGTAGCAAAATCGTGAAGTTGGCAGTAGCAGTAGTTAGCAGTAACAGTAGCAAAATCGTGAAGTTGGCAGTAGCAGTAGTTGGCAGTAGCAGTAGCAAAAACTTGAAGTTGGCAGTAGCAGTAGTTGGCAGTAGCAGTAGTAAAAACGTGAAGTTGGCAGTAGCAGTAGCTGGCAGTAGCAGTAGCAAAATCGTGAAGTTGGCAATAGCAGTAGTTAGCAGTAGCAGTAGCAAAATCGTTAAGCTGGCAGTAGCAGTAGTTAGCAGTAGCAGTAGCAAACACTTGAAGTTGGCAGTAGTAGTAGTTAGCAGTAGCAGAAGCAAAAACGTGAAGTTGGCAGTAGCAGTAGCTGGCAGTAGCAGTAGCAAAAACGTATAGTTGGCAGTAGCAGTAGTTGGCAGTAGCAGTAGCAAAAACGTGAAGTTGGCAGTAGCAGTAGCTGGCAGTAGCAGTAGCAAAAACGTGAAGTTGGCAGTAGCAGTAGCTGGCAGTAGCAGTAGCAAAAACGTGAAGTTGGCAGTAGCAGTAGCTGGCAGTAGCAGTAGCAAAATCGTGAAGTTGGCAGTAGCAGTAGCTGGCAGTAGCAAAAACGTGAAGTTGGCAGTAGCAGTAGTTAGCAGTAGCAGTAGCAAAAACGTGAAGTTGGCAGTAGCAGTAGCTGGCAGTAGCAGTAGCAAAAACGTGAAGTTGGCAGTAGCAGTAGTTAGCAGTAGCAGTAGCAAAAACTTGAAGTTGGCAGTAGCAGTAGTTGGCAGTGGCAAAAACGTGAAGTTGGCAGTAGCAGTAGCTGGCAGTAACAGTAGCAAAATCGTGAAGTTGGCAGTAGCAGTAGCTGGCAGTAGCAGTAGCAAAAAGGTGAAGTTGGCAGTAGCAGTAGTTAGCAGTAGCAGTAGCAAAAACGTGAAGTTGGCAGTAGCAGTAGCTGGCAGTAGCAGTAGCAAAATCGTGAAGTTGGCAGTAGCAGTAGCTGGCAGTAGCAGTAGCAAAATCGTGAAGTTGGCAGTAGCAGTAGCTGGCAGTAGCAAACGATAACTTAAGAATGCTTGGGCTAGGACATTTTTTTCGATTGGGGGAGGGGGAGGGAGGGGAGGGGGTCAAGGTCACTGTTACTAAAAAAATTCTTTTCGAATTTTATTTTTTTTATCATTAAATTGTTTCAAGCAAAAAAAAATATTT
Organism: Saxidomus purpurata; assembly: GCA_022818135.1. Classification (NCBI taxonomy): domain Eukaryota; kingdom Metazoa; phylum Mollusca; class Bivalvia; order Venerida; family Veneridae; genus Saxidomus; species Saxidomus purpurata. Next base: position 29,526,455 of record JAFMSR010000010.1, read on the forward strand.
CGGTCAAGGTCAAGGTCACTGTTACTAAAAATAGATTTTTTTTCAATATTTTTTTTTTGAGTTTTAAATTGTTTTTTAACATAGTTTTTATCGATCTTTTTAACTTTTATCTATAATAATCATGCAAATAATGATATTTTAACAAATGTCACAAACAACGCGTCGTTAACGACTGTGAGCAGTAAAACATAGACATGTACTGTAAATGAGTCCAGGGAGATAGTGATACGGGGTTGCCTTCAGTGTCTGAACATCTTACTAAAATGGTTTTGTTGCTATGAGATCAAACTTGTTGTGCTTGCACACTATAAAACAAATAACTGGGATACACCTAGCCTAAATTCAAGGCGCAAAATAGTCTACTTGACGTCGTGTTGTTCCGCATGCTCTATTAGTTCGTTTCATTTGAATTCGTAACTTTATTGTACATTTTTCTCGCCCTGTAACGTTTGGCGCCGTACCAATTTTTATCATGTTAGTCAGGATCCGAAGTCTTGGTGGTACTCACTGTATTTCAACATGGTCGGGAAGAACTAAGAATGAACAGGGAAGACGATGCTTAAGCGACCAGAGAGCTCAGTCTATAAAGCATGTGCCATGTAAGCTAGTCCCGGGTTCGAATCTCTGTCATGCTGCACATCCTTTTTCACCCTTTGACATATTTGGTGCCAAACATTGGACCGTGACGATATTGTAAGGTTAGTCTCCGACGCCTGCAATTGCTTTATTTGAAGATACACATAGCAATTCAAGGAGGTATTTGAACATGTGGGGAAGAATGTCAAGGTTACGGATTTGATTATAAATAGGAGAGTTGTGTTGGCGGTCGGATAGCTCAATCAGTGCAGCATTCGTCCTATAAGCGAAGGGTCCCGGGTTTGAGTCCCTTTCATTCCTTTCACGGTGTGACACAAAACTAGCTATCTATTGCGCATGTTCAATTCAAATGCTCTTGTATGTCACTTGAATCAATAAACGACTTCCCAATATAAGAAATATTTAGACTACTATCAATACAAAAAAGATCAAGACGATCTTAAATCGGTTTTGAATTTGGAGTCGAGTTAGGTTTCTAAAACAATGACTAATCAAAAGCTAAGACCTGGGTGCAGCCCGCTAAATGTATCACCACTTGTCGCTAAAAATAAAAATACAATTATTTGTTTTAATGAACATTTCATAATTTGACTGATAGGGCATTTTATGCGATTGTCCCAAAACACGGTGTTGCGTTAGTGCCACGCGATGCGAAGACATGATGGAACGATGCGAAAACACGATATGATATCGCGTCTTCGCATCGTGTTATCGTCAATTCGCATCGTCCTACCGTGTTATTGTCCCTTGTAACACCGGATACAGCTCCTGTGGAGCTGTATTCGGTGCACTTTAACGAATACAGCTCTGTTGAACCGTATATGTCCCGGAACGTATATATCACACGAGAGAAAAAATTCGACCGCATATGTCACACGTGTGATATATTCGGTCGAAAATAGTCTTCGCGTGAAACGTATATGGCACATGATATGTATGCGTTTGACTTCGAATTTTATAGGAACACTCAAACGAATATCTCACATGCAGAAAAAGGCAAATAAAAACGAAATGTAACGATGTTTGGGAGGCATCTATATAGGTATATACATGTATATAGGTGTAATGTGGAGAGCCGAAATGCAATGACATGATTATCCAAGAAAGTCCAAGGTAAACGACATGCGATCAACACTTATTGGAACTTAAACACAGAGTAAACTTGATATATCTGCATGGCCGGCTCCTGTGGATCGGTTCCGATCCTCTTCCTGGAATGACTTGAGCAAAAGTATAATTTGTACTGTCATGCACTTTGCACTTTAATTTAACAACCTATGAGATATATACGTTTCGGTGTAAACTGTCAAATATGACCAAACGAATATGTCACATTAAACACGTGTTATATTTACGGTCGAATATATCACACAGTCACGTGTGATATATACGTTCCGGGACATATACGGTTCAACACAGCTCCTTTGGTATAGCGGAGCTATATTCGAACCAAAGCATATGCACATTCGAATAAAGCTCCCTATGTTTGATCAAACGGACATGATAAAACGGATTAAATGACAGAAGTCTGGGTACGAGGTGATGTGTTTTTTGGCCAAAATGAATGTATGCCTCCGATTTAGGAAATAGCTTGCCGTTCTGAAAACTTTTATGTCAAATTGTAGTTCGAAAGCTTGGGTCCATCTGTCCGATCATCTGTATGTTGTCCTACCCTATATGTTGTCTTATCAGTCCGTCTGTCGGGCCATATACCCTGGTGTGAATGTGCTTCATTCCGTCAACAATTTATTTATGAAATGAAGTATAAAACTACTTAAACTACCGCCTTATGTGCTACAGTCATATGAAAAAAATGTAGGTTTATTGAAAGAAAATAATTCTGCAATACCAAGAAAGAAAACACAAAAAGTCATTAAACCTCAAAGTTTCGTTAGTCCGACTGTCCAACACGGACGGACAAAAAGACAGATAACCCAGGGCTAAAGTACTGCATCCTGAATAGCGGGATGGATCCTTATTTTTCTATAATAAATTCCGTGCCGGGTATTTATAAACGAATGATACGCCTTAAATACACGTCTATGTTGCATCGGGTCAATGGGGAGCTCTATTCGAAAAAAGGTACAAATACCCTGAATACAGCTCCCATTTCGTAAGGGGAGCTGTATTCGTTAATGCGCACCGAATACAGATCTCCGGGGAGCTGTATTCGTTAATGCTTACCGAAGACAGCTAACTGGGGAGCTGTATTCGAGAGGAGCCTTATCCGGTGTTAGACCCTTCGTATCACCTTATCATATTTTCGCCTTTATGTCTGACATGCTTGTCACGTATCGCGACGCTCATATTCATCTTAGAAATCTAATGATACACGGTTTCCGTTCATAATTCAGTATTTGAAATAAGATATGAACATTATTTGATACACATGTAGGTGTAGATAATTGTATACTACATGTACAACCATGCAGGGGTAAGACCTTTAAGCATATGACATTTTTTTAGAAAATGTATTTTATGACCGCATATCGAATGTTTTCATGCTGTATTTGCCCCCATTTTTTTGCTATATTTCTTTATGATACATGTTCGTGAATGTCTGTCTCATAGCTACATTTTAACACCACTGTCTGAATATTAGGACAAGGAAATGAGGTCACGATGGACGTTAGACCTTGTAATATATGAGCAATTTTCTGTATTTTCCTTAAAGTTAACTTCTTACTGTGAACTGAGTTACTAAGATATTGCTGTTGTTGTAGGAGTTTTCGCCCGTTCCAACCGTATTTTGGCCATTTTAACAAGCGGGCAGTTTACATAACCATCTGTTATCCGTAAGAAACTTTCAACTTTCTCCCATAAAGAGACATGGTCGGTAGCAGGGCTCGAACCCATGGCCCTCAATCTATAAATTAAGATATGTTATAAAATTTATTTTATCATCGATCCAATGTATAATAAACGAAACAGGTAAAATATATTGGGCAATAATGTTCATTCATGGTAAACTACATTAATCTACAATAAGAAGTCTTTTTAAGGCCTTGGTGTTATATATTTCAGACACAGCAGCATTGCATCATTTTTCGCCCAATTTGAAAGAAAAATACCCCACCTTGTTACGAGTAGGAAGTTAGCCACGCAGCCCTGTGAAGTTAGCCCCGTACCCCCTAATTTTCCCCGCAACTCTGTGAAGTTAGCCTAATGGCACATAGTTTCCCAACGACCCGTGAAGTTAGCCCTGTAGCACCTAGTTCCCCCGCAGTCCCTTGAAGTTTGCCCCGTACATGTAGCATCAAATTCCGCGAAGCTCCGTGAAGTTAGCCGTGCGATACCTAGTTTCCCCGCAGCTGCGTAAAGTAAAGCCTGCACTCTTAGTTTCCGCGCAGTCTCATGAAGTTCGCCCCGTATCCGATAGTGTTTCTTAGTTTCCTCGCAGCCCAGCGAACGAAGCCCTGTGTTCAGTGCGGACCATGGTAACACCACTTCCATAGGTAATAGTATCCCCTCATCCACTGACGTAAAACTAGTATCAACGCAGCACCTGAAGCACATACGCCTTCACAACTCACATTTGGAACCTACGTACTTATGCCACTGAAATCCTGAAACCACGTGAAATCGTTCCACTGCCTTTCAGACCCCTTGTTACATCCCTATCTTACCTAGAAAAGCAACAAGCCATAGTTCATAGGTATGTGACCTAAAGTGTATCGGCTGTTTACACTGCTTAACAAAGCATCCTCAGAGCTCCAAGTTTCCACATATCAACAAAGACCCTGGTTACCTCGCTAACCGTGTATCCCTGGCGCCTTGTGGACGAAGTCTCTCCCCCAAAATATCCCGGCGCCCCTGGTTACTCATTGTTACTTATCTTCGAAGTCTGATAAATTTCATTTGTATAAACACAATCCTTCCACAGGTTCCATGTATGGCCCTGCAGCCAAATGACCTCAACACCGTACCGTTTACAATCAATGCAGCCCTGGTTACATCTGCTTCCTATGTTACAGTACACCTAACGGGCCCAGTCCCGCGTCCTTCAGTTACCATTTAGCCCTGGTAGCACAGCTTCCTAAAGTATGCACCACAGCCCCAATTTATATTACTTCTGGACGTAGCAACCACGTGTCGTCAGTTATCACAACCACCTCTGAAGTATCCCGTATACTTATAATTAGGTCTGCATCCTCATAGGTTCGAGCCCTGCTTCCAACCATGGCTCTTCATGTGAAAGAGTTGCCAGACTCTTAGGGAGGATATGGGTACAGCACTATTTTTCCCAGGAACGACGGGTAGATACTGAGTAAAGTGCCGCCAGGGTGACCCAAAGACGTGTATAATTATAAGAGCAGGACACGCGGCTGAGTCCTCAGGGATGTGATGCTACCTATAGAAACGGTGTTACCAAGGCTGCATTAATATTAGAAGACTGAGTTCATGTGAATACGGGGACACAAAGGTGCGGTCAGTTACTTATGACTGTGTTAATGCAAGTGCACGCTTGTGTTAGTACACTTATCAGCTGAGGTATAAATGGAGAATAAATAAACGGGGATGGACATATGACAGAAAAAATCGGGTTGCAAGGAATATGATTTGATTTGAAGACTGAAATATGTCACACTTTATAAGTTTAACAGGCATTTCCTAAAAAACGGGTTGAAAATTGAAATTTTCATGCGAAGGATAAGTAAAACTCTGGTATTTTAAAGACAAGCTAAATATGAATCGGGAATTCCCGCTAAATCGAATGAAGGGCGGATTCGCTGTCTACTTGTAATGCATGGAACTAGTTGTCCAAAACGCATAGGCTTTATCTCCCGCTTCTGTTAAAACCTTGAACCAATTTGTCCATTTGTGGTATCTGTACACCGGGCATATAAAAAACCATGATGTCTCTGAAACTGCTTCTGTTATATATATATATATATATCGCTAATTAAATAAGTAAATAAATATGTTACTTCTTTAAAGGGTCATTGCCTTTTGCAATTTCAGGTACTACCGAGAAAACTCTGTTTCTACTAAATTGAACTGAGTTTGTCTTTACTGTTTGACAGAAATTTATTAAATGCGAGATGGAATTGTTGCCCATGGGAGACTCTGACGATGTTTTAGATTTCACCTCTGACAGAAGATAAAATAATCAAAGTAATCTGAATGTCCGTAAACATACGTACAGTATACTTGCTTAGCTATTGTGATTTTCATTTAACAACTAAGCAGTGGTACAAACACCATTTTGTTTGATTTCTTTTAACTGTATTTTCAGTGTCCCTATCTGAGTGTATAATCGAACAACAACAACAAAAACTAGGTGACATTAGCTAAAGCGGTGAATGTACATGTACATGTACTAATTATTTTCACAGGAACCTAACTGACTCAGAGAAAAATGGCTGATGATGTGTACCGTGCTTTTGTTGCTGTTACTTTTGTACATTTAGTGCTATGTAACCTTGCGACAGAACATTATAAATGAGAAGTGCACTTTTCCGCTAGATGATTTCAGTCAAAATAGAAATTTTATTTTAAACGAAGAACATTTTTTCAACGTATAAAATAAACCAGCAAGAGTTGTTTGTAAAACACGTATGTCCCCCTTGGTGCAAAAGTTGTTCTATACAAGAACAGTTTTTAAAGTAAAGTCACTGTGAAATTCGTGAAAACGGCGTCTCTAGAAATTGTAGAATTCAAACAAAAAATTCTAAAAAGAAAATGAAACAGTCATCTCCAATATAACAATAGAACAATATGAGAATTTAACATTGACTTTGATTCAAGTTACAAAACGTCACCTTGACTGTTTCATGTGTGTTTTTGTGAAAAGACACTTGCTTAAAACAATTTAAAGATTTAAACGAAAAAATCGCAAAACTATTTTTAATAAGTGAACTTGACCTCCTAAAAATTGTCTTTGCTTTAAACATTTTAAAACTAAAAAAAATCGAAAAAATAAACTATTTTTAGTAACTGTGACCTTGACCTTGACACCCTAAAAACATTTTTGCAAAAAAATATAAAATTTAAAACGCAAAAAAAATATTGAAAACATTTAGTTTTAAGTAACAGTGACCTTGACCCCTTAATTTTTTTTTTGCTTAAAACAATTTAAAACTAAAACCTCCATCGAAAAAAAAATCCTAGGCCCAAACGTTCTAGAGTTTTTATTTGCTATTGCTACTGCCAACTTCTGCTACTACCAACTTCACATTTTCGCTACTGCTACTGCCAGCTACTGCTACTGCCAACTTCACGTTGCTACAGCCAACTACTGCTACTGCCAACTTCAAGTTCTTGCTACTGCTACTGCTAACTACTGCTACTGCCAACTTCACGTTTTTGCTACTGCTACTGCCAGCTACTGCTACTGCCAACTTCACGTTTTTGCTACTGCTTCTGCTAACTACTGCTACTGCCAACTTCACGTTTTTGCTACTGCTACTGCCAGCTACTGCTACTGCCAACTTCACGATTTTGCTACTGCTACTGCCAGCTACTCTGCTACTGCCAACTTCACGATTTTGCTACTGCTACTGCCAGCTACTGCTACTGTCAACTTCACGTTTTTGCTACTGCTACTGTCAGCTACTGCATCTGCAAACTTCACGATTTTACTACTGCTACTGCCAGCTACTGCTACTGCCAACTTCACGATTTTGCTACTGCTACTGCTAACTACTGCTACTGCCAACTTCACGATTTTGCTACTGCTACTGCTAACTACTGCTACTGCCAACTATACGTTTTTGCTACTGCTACTGCCAGCTACTGCTACTGCCAACTTCACGTTTTTGCTACTGCTACTGCTAACTACTGCTACTGCCAACTTCACGTTTTTGCTACTGCTACTGCCAGCTACTGCTACTGCCAACTTCCTACTCATCAATAATTCCCTATTTACACATTGCATTTAATTCATTTTGAGATTATTATCATCAATAATAAAATTTGATTACAATTACATTTTCAATTTCCCCTGTGTCGCATTCAGTATCTTGCCCAACTACTCTTAAATGTATTTTCATAACTATCCAAGTACAAGCTTGCAGTAATAAATGCCAGCAACAACTGGTCATATTTACACAGGAAATAGCAAGATTACAATTATTCGGGTTATTCTTGTTTTATTTTGAAATATTTCAACGTTAAAATGATGCAAAGACAGTTCCTTCAAATTAATTGCCATTAATAGCTTAGCAACTATAATATAAGAAGGAATTATCCCAAAGTAATTCATTACAAATTAAATGATTTGATTACTTCTCCACAAATGAGTTGCAACTTTAAATTTCGAAAGTTTCAAAAATGCCGTGTAAATATCATATAAAAAAACTTTACGCAAGTGGAGTAAACATTCATTTTCAAATTATTGTATTAACTTAAAATTGCAAATTGTGTATTTGTAAAAATAGTCTGTAAACTTCAACATATATGTAAGAGACCGTTGTGTGTGGCATTCTTCTAGTCAGTTTTCAGAAGAGCTCCCGAACATCTTGACATATGGTCTAAGTTTTTAGAGTCCCCTCCAGCTAGTTTCACATAAATATCGTCGCCAGCTTCAGCATGAACAATAGCCGCATCCGAACCGGTGTCATGTCCTTTTCGCATTACTTACTCCGGTATAGGGACGGGCGATAAGTTTTCCATTCTGATAAATAGTCACAACAGCGATGCCAGGGGTGTCTCCTAGTATGTGGCAGGTATACAAATACAGTCCGCTAACGGGGCAGCGAAATATACCTGTAGCAGTATTGTAGGCTCCTCCAATGTTGGTTGTAACGCCTTCGAATTTCACAATCTGACCTTTCTGAGACAACGGCATGAATTTACCAACTTTGCCGGAGAACGCTACTTGCTTCTTGTTGTTACGGATTTCATCTTAAAAGAAAGATTTTTAATGTCATAACTTACGAACATAAACGCAGAAACTCTTGAACCTTATTGTAGGACAGTCATATAATATGATATTCCAGACAGAACTACATGTAATCTTTACAGAAAATAGTTCGGAAACGGAAGAAGTTTTAATCATTTTGTTACTAAAGTGACTGAAAGTGAAATGTTTCACAGTCGGCATTTTGGAAGACAATAAAATGGTTAAAGAAATTATTTGTATGTGATCTTTTCAAGTTTAGACAATTTATTACATATAATTATTATGTACATGTTTCTATGATATTTTGTGAACTCTTAGTTTATACTAATCTATGTGAAGAAAGCATGTAGTATTTTTAGTTACAATGGAAGGTTTTACAACTCTCAAGACTCACTCTAGATGGAATAAACTTCAAAGTTAGACAGTAACACACAATTTGAAGTTAAAATGATAGCTTACAACTTTATTTGATTAAATATGAAGCAATAGTCTTGCATAGATCAGTAATTTTTCAAGGAAGAACAAGGCGAATTTGTGAATATCGAAGAGAAAGGGTTTGAAGATTTTCTTTACGTTTTGGGTCAAAGCAGTCAAACGCATTTAAAAATTACTTGTATATCAGGCAAAAAACTCAACAAAAAAGGCTTTTAGTTACTTTTGTGGATTTTCGCAAGTAGTTTCGCAGATAATTAAGAGATGTTTTTTTTTATAAACTTAAAGCAACAATATTAAAAAAGTCTTGTTTTACGTACCAAATAAAAAAAAATTCAGCTCGGTAAACGCGGACTTACCTGTCGTATTGATCATTTTCGCTTGTAGAACTCTGTTGCTGCTCAGCAGTTCTTGCACACTTTCTTCGAGCACACGCACCTTTTCTTCTAGAAGACGTCTTTGAAGCCGCTCCTCAAATATAAGCTGCATTAGATTAGTATGGGCACATTCACCAGACTTTGCAATCGGTGCATCTGATCCACCGGCTCCGAGTACTGCCAGAAATAACAAGATCAGCTCCAATATAAACGAAGCCATCGTGTTTCACCGTAAGTAAACTGAATATTGCACGGTAGTATGGTATTAGTGTACAAAGTATTTGTTAATCTTAGAAGGATAAACAGTTTCGTTGAAGCTTATGTAACTAATGCAAAAAGACTAAACTTTCGACAGAACGCTACTGATACTTCAATATCTCCACTAGCTGAAAGGTAAACGAAATATGTAACACAAGGACATGTAAGGCCAAGCTTTCGTACAGTTTCGATGTGGAGCCCACATAGTTACTATGAACATAAAATAAAAATGGAAAAGTAACATCCCAAACGTTCTGATATTGCATATCTTATCAGCTTGACTTAATTTAAACGAAGAAAAACTAGATTGTTTTACTGAATGGGAATAAGGTACCCACATAAACCTGCCTAAAAAGAAATTGTTTATCCAACAACACTGCCATGTTTGTGTTATTTTAAATAAATGATGAACATTTACGATATGTTTAATTTCAAATCTAGTACATTTTTAAGTAGAAACAAATTCGACCAAAAATTAAGTCAACTGGCATTCTACCCCAAAGTGAAACGTGATTGCTTAGAGATGCGCTTCGTACATTCCCATGGTATGATAAACATTTGAAGTAATCTGAAATTGATTCAACATTTAAAAAAAGTATAGCCTCACGAGCTATGCCTTTAAATTTGACCTTGACCTTAACTTATCACAGTTGAATTATGGGTTCTGAGTGCCGCCTCGCTAAAGTTTCATGCACTACTTAAGACGTTTCAAGAGATATGGAGCGGGCGCGAAAATCCAATGACCCTTAAAAGGTTTTAAGAGATATAGAGCGGGCGCGAATTTCCAATGACCCCTAACTTTAACCTCAAATTGATTCAGCAGGGTTGAAATATTGGTAACACGTTGCGATATATATTTGACTCACGTTTCATGAATATCATTTAAGGGCTTTATGAAATCTGGAATAGACACAACACACTAATGTGATACTTTGACCTTTAGTCTGCCAATCTTCATTTGACGCAGGTTACATGAAAATTCTTGAAATAGAACGGACACAAAAGAATAAGACTGACCAACCGTCCAACGCTGAAACATATATGCCCTGTGTTTTGGGGCATTTAATCACTTGAATATTTTTGAATTTATTCATTTTGCTTGGACAAAACGACATACAAAATGTTTTTCAAGTAAGCCATTCAATAGCATAGACTTGCAAACAGTTATTAACTAGCGATGGTGTCGTTAAGATATGTTCGATATTGCTTTGTAGTTTGTTTATTCGGTAGAGACTCGGGCAAACTGGCACAACCCCCCTCCCCCGCCCCTTCCGAAGAACAAAAAAGATATAACATACAATTTATAGAAACTCTCCCGAGGTAATAAAGGAGTTAATTTTGTAGTTTGAAACTAACAATACAACATAAGAAATAAAACACAATATCAGCTACAGAAAATAAATACAAAGTGTTGAGTGTCTTTATATAACAAAAATAATTTTGCATCTGCCTAAACATGTTTACGGAAGTTTTGTTACTCATGCCAACATGCATAAGATGCAAATTTCATTGTTTACCTTAACAATTTAGATGTAGAAATATCACAAAGATGAGAACACTTTTTGTTTTGTGAAGCTTAGGTTTGACCTTTAACAACGTAAGCATTGTTAATTCAGTATTATCTCTCTATTGAAAGATAATACATTGTATGGGGTGCAAAAACCCCAACGAGACTAGTGCTTGTTAGAAATTTTCTCTATTATCAAATCGGATTACAACCGCTGAAAAACAATACTCCGGACATGTACCCGGTCGACCGAAATAACCAATGTGTTTGTTCACGTAAAATATTTCCTCTTGACAGAGTTCACTACCAGGGTATATCATCTCAATGTTTATCAGGCGCACGCGAAAATGGTGAATATGTAATAATTGCAATTTCAATTGTTTAAGCAGACTGATGCCAACGTGTAAAGGTATCTTATCTGTACAAACGAATTACTATTTCATGTTTTTTCTGTCCTTTTTAACAATATCGTTTATTCACAGTTATTGTTATTTTACTGTTCACAGTGACACTCAAAAGTTAACGAAAGGCAATAACTAAAGGTTTTTGCTCCTCATAAAAATATGACTAGGACTACAACATTTGTACTCTGTGTTGGTGTAAGACCGATCATATGCAGTGCAGGGGTACCAGCAGCTTAATCAGATATCATATATTAAAGGTACCACTACATTGACTAAGGGTAAGAATTGTAAGATAGTAAGACTTGTTTCTTTTGTTTGTTTTAGCAACAAAGTCTGTTTTTCCTCAAAGCAATGTATCTAATTTCTTCATTCATATAAAATGTATATATTTATTTAACGCTTTTAAGTTTACACCTTTGTATTCTGTAGGCTATATTCTTTTGTATTTTATAGACCCTTTATTTTGTTATGTGCATTCTTGATTATAGATGTAGACACTTTCATATATTAGATCTACCTGCATTCTTGATTATATAAGATGTACATGTGTCAAAATTGTGAGATAAAGATACTCAAGTGCGATTTTCTCAATTTTGTAGTTTGACAACAAGTACAGGTCTGGATACATTTTGTAACCAATCGTTTGAAACAACTGCTAAAAATCTAAAATTCATATTTGTCTTAGATATGTTTACACGTAAATTTTGACTTGGTTATTTATACATTTTAGAATCAAATGGTATGATTTAACCTGAAGACAAATGACATGCGAAACGCACTAAGTGCTTTAAAACGTCAACGAGTATTACATTGTTAATTCAGTATTTCTTTTTGGATTGACCATAAACAAAAAACGTTACAACAAACAACTACAGTACATACTTTTAAGGATATTAAATCAAGTGACGAAATTTGCAAAAAAAAAAGAACGAACAAATTGGACTCGACAAAACAATGGGGAACGTAAAAAGAAGTAATGAAATAAACTATAGAGACATTCCGTGACAAAGGATGATAATATTTTCACGTCAGAACTCACATCACGTGAAAAGAATCTGCAAAGTTTTGTTTTATCTGCACGTAATCTCGAGTCTTTGATGACTAGTGACATTTGTGACCCAAAATAACTACGTAGGACGAAACCTATTTTGTTTGTTCATATTATGAGGAAAAAGAATTCCTATCTTATAACTCGCAAATGATCAAAATATTTGCACTTCAGTCCAAAGAATCGTTTTGAGTTGATTTCATACGCATATTTCTATTTGTCTTAGATATGTTTACACGTAAATTTTGACTTGGTTATTTATACATTTTAGAATCAAATGGTATGATTTACCCTGAAGACAAATGACATGCGAAACGCACTAAGTGCTTTGTTTTCTGTAAAATAGTTCAATATTACTCACTCACTTTTGATATTAAACATTAGAAAGACACCAATTTGTGAAAAATCCTGTAAATGTAAAATGGCCATAAAGGTGGCACAATTCATCGGGGATGAAGGGGATTCAAGTGGTGGCCATATTCTTCTAATTATGGAAAATAACCAGCCAAATTAAATGCAGTTTGAGAATATAAATAGAAACAATGCTACGGAGTGAAAACTAAAAGACTTAGCACTTTTAATTTCATATTTATTGGTTCATCATTCCCATCTTTAATGGAAGCACTATTTTGTGCTGACATTATACCAAAAATATTCAACAAAACAAAAAAGAAGTTTTAAAAGTGGCAATGTGAAAAGACCATATTTTTCTTAATCCTGTATCTTTTTTGTTTTGTTAATTCCTTATAATACACTGTGTCTAGAGAATAACTTTAAAACAAAACGTCATCTAAATGATCCAATTAATTTGAAAAAAACAACAACATTGAGTAAGAATAAGAAAACGTTAAAAAATCATTTCATTGTTGAATTTAGTAGATATTGTTCCTTGTGTAATTTATTTATCAAACATTGTCTGTGTTGTATAACTCGATGCGCAATTAACACTAATAAATAAGTTGAAAAAAATGTACAGACTGAATTTATTAGGAGACAGTTCGGAATACAAGAACTATTGTTCCATATAATTTTGCCTACCTACAGGATAATTTCCTATTTTATTCTTTAATATCGTCAGAGCTGTCTGCAGAGTCATTTTACGTTTTTCGGTTGTTTGTTTATTTTATGTTTTTCGGTTGTTTGGTGGATTATATCCCGATCAGCTGGCGTCATGTGATCTATGCTTTCTAATTACGTTTCCTGCAAACAAACTCAACTAAGATAGAGTTCTAATTATTTAAAATAAACAGAAAAATGGTTGAAATCCGAACACAGTTATTTTCGCTGGTGAAAATATCACTTTTGATGTCCACACGGTGAAATTATAACATGAAATTATATCGAAACAAACACTTATCCTCTATGTATTAATTGGATAAAAACAATGTTTAGTCTAAACAGGATCTGGTTAAAATTTCAAAAATCAAATTTTGAACTTTTGTGTAAGTTTTTTTGCACTGCTTATGCAATAAGGTTAATTTTATGATAGCTTGATCTGTCAAAAATTCAAATACAGTACATGTACATTGTATTGCAAACATTGAAATGCCGTCACTAACATTTTCCCTCACCAAGTGGTATCTGGTTAGCGCAGTGATTAGAGAATGGAGCTCGCTATGAGGAGTTTGGAAATTAAAAAAAACATCTCCAGTCTCACATTTCATTTTATCTAATTCCCTTAATATTATAGAAGTCTACCCATCATTTATGTGACCAAGCTTTAAAATTATCCACAGTGCCTTCCAGGGGTTTGAATAGGATTTGCCTTATAATTAAAGTTTCAAATGTATTTGATTGCTTCACTACACATTATTTTAAACTCTTAATTAATAATAAAATGCACCGAAAACATCGTAGAAAGAAAAGCAATTTCAGTAAGTAGAGTAAATGCTCATTATTGGATATTGTGTTCACTTCAAATTGCATAAAAGTATGAATTTGTATTTGAAAATAAGCACACCCTTTGAAAAATAAGCTGTTCTTCAATAAATACATGTACATGAAACCAAATTGAATTCATTTAGTCCGTTTTCAAAAGAGCTCCCGAACATCTGGACATATGATCTAAGTATTTAGAAGGTCCTCCCTTATATTTCACATAGATTTCGTCCCCAGCATCAGCATGAACAATAGCTGCATCCGAACCGGTGTCATGTCCTCTCGCATTACTTTGTCCGGTATGGGGTCGGGCGATGATGTCTCCATTCTGATAGATATCTACAACCACGAAGCCAGGGGTGTCTCCTAGTATGTGACAGGTAAAGAAATACAGTCCACTGACGGGGCAGCGAAATATCCCTGTTGTTGCACTGTATGCGTTTCCAATATTAGTCGTTACGATCTCGAATTTCACAATCTGGCCTTTCTGGGATACTGGAACGCCTTTACCAATTCTGCCGGAGAATGCAACTTGCTTCTTGTTGTTCAGGATCTCATCTAAAATCGAAATGTTTCACAGTTGACATTTTGAAACTGGTAATAGAAACGACGAAAGAATGTACTTTTAAATGATTTACAAGGCAAACATTTAAACCCAGACTCAACTCGAAATATTGACTTCAGGCTCCACTCAAAGACTCCGCTCTGAGACTCCATTCCATATTCTACATGGTGCCAAAAATGGTATCCGTAATATGATATATTTTACCAAAAGTAGAAAAAGCTCCATTCCGGCGAACATGGACTTACCTGTCATATTGATAACCTTTGCATTTAGAACTCTGTTGCTGTCCAGAAGCTCTTGCACTTTTGCTTCGAGCAGACGTCTTTGACGCCGCTCCTCAAATATAAGCTGCATTAAGTTAGTATGAGCACATTCACCTGAGGTTGCAACAGGTTCCTCTGATCCACCGGCTTCGGTCACTACCAGAAATAGCAAGGTTAGCTGCAACACAAACATAGTCATCGTTTATCACCGTTAGTAAAACTAATATTGCACACTAGTATATTTATGTACACAGTATTTGTTTGTCCTAGAAGGATGGGCTTTTTGACCGTACTTGTTGCAGAACACTACTGATAAACCGAGTCCACACTAACTGACAGGTAAACCAAATATACCATGTGAGGGAAATGTAAGGCCAAGCTTTCGTATAGTTTCGTTTTGAAGATTTAAGAATCTGAACATATAATAAAATAATGAAAGGTAACATATCAATAATTCCTAAAAGTTCCAAGTTTTTCAAACACAAAAACAATTTACTGTCTTACTACACGTGAATAAAGCGCTCCCATAAACCTATCTTGGCTCAAGATATTTTTTTTCCAGAAACTTGAACATATTTATGTAAAAGCTGTATGGTGAACGTTGTGACATGTATAATCTGAAATCCAGTATGTACTTCAGTACCTACAACTTAGATACAAAATAAAGTCAACTGACATGCTACCCCTAAGTGTATCATTGACATTGAAACGCGATGGCTTAAAGATGCACTTAGTACATCCTCTTGGTATGATGAACATCTGACATCATATGGAAATTCATCAACATTTGCAGGAAGTATAGCCTCACGAACTTTGCCTGTAAATTTGACCTTGACCTAGCGGACACAAAATTACGACAGAAAATTGCTTCTCCAGTTAGCCTTTCGACATCATAGACTTGCGAACATTTATCAACTAGTGATAGTGTCTTTAAAATATGTTCGATATTGTTTGTATTTTAAGCAGAGATACGGACAAACGGGCACAATACTACCCCCACCCACCCCCCTCGCACCCGTCGATATTGTAGAGACCTTACAATATGTAAAACAATATTCAAAGGCAATTAAATGTTAATTTTGTAGTTTGACACTAGCAACACACTCAAAAAGAGCACAGATACAAGATGAAACACGAAGTTAGAGGAGGCAAATACCGTAATCGTTGAGTGCTTTTATATAACAATTGTAATTTTGAATCGGCCTAAACTTGATTACGGAAGATTTGGCTTTGTTATTCGTGTCTACGTGTATAAGATGTAGATTACATTGTTTACCATAACAATTTAGAGATAGAACTATCACAAAGTAGAACATACTTCTTGTTTTGGCAAGCTAGTTTTGACCTTTAACAATGTATGTATTGTTAATTCAGTATTTTCAATGTACTGACAATACCGTTTGCAAAAGAAAAAAGAAGAAAACACTCAAAACTTGGTTTAACTTAAAAGTTTAAAGAGGGTTAACAAATTTGTAAGCACAATATATATGAACGAAAGATGTGATATATTTGGAGAGTACATTTTATATATGTCTATAAAATTTTATTTCAATTACAGTGCGTTAATCATAAGGTATAAACAGTACATATATACAAGAACTACATGACAAATGACAAACATAGGTGACACCTTTCGTTTCGGAGGAGGAATATAAATATAATCTACAAACTATCATAGCACCGTATTACTTAACCTTATAACGTGCACAATTTACATAAAATTTTAAACAGTCCTGAGTTAACATTGAGATACGTACTTCAAAAGCTTTTTGTACAAATATGCTTAACTTTCTATTGTAGAAACATTTTCAAAATTAAATAATTCATTTAGCTTGAACATACTTGGTTTTCTCCAGAAATAACTATTAATATATTTCTTTCTAATATCAGTATATAATACACATTCAAACAAAAATTGATATTCATCTTCCAACACTTTGCATAATGTACATATTCTTTCATCAAATGGTATACTATGTGGCTTATGCCATCGGCCGGAATTCACAGTCAAATTATATGACCATAATAACAGTCGAGTCAAAGTATTTCTATATTTAGATATTATCACATTTTCTATATAGAGATGAGTGCTAAAGTAAGTTACTACTTCACGATGAAAAGAGACCTGCTTGAAACTTTAATACGACTATTCAAATTTTGAAAGAAAATATCATAAGCCTCTGTTTTAATAAGCTAAGAGAAACATCTTGATTACCAACATATTGTGACTACCATACTACTTAAAAGCCTAGTCCCGATAGCAATGCTTTTAGCAAAGTGACCCATGATGTCCTATTTGGAAATATATCAACATCTAACATTAACATATCATTAACAATTTTGGGCTTGAGCCACGAATGACCAAAATCGGCCCCGTTCCAAAAACTTTGTACAATGTTAAATTCATATGTCCTTTACTGCTGTATCGTGTTTGATTATGCCATAAAAGAATATATGCCATAATAGAATATTGTCGTCAGTATCGATGTTCAACGGAAGAGTTTATGACGTTTGTTACGTAACGTCAATGTTACGTCACGTCAATTTTACGCCAATTACTGTTACTAAAGCGTTTTTGGATATATTCGTTAAAATAACAATACGCAAGTTTGGTTTTGAGATATAATTAAACCTCAGATGTATGAATTGAAGCATGCCATCAATGATCGAAAAGAGAAGTTGATTGAATGAAACAATCTTAAGATTTGAAAGACGTTTTGTTTGAACGAAAAAAAGGATAAAAGAGCCTATAGAATTAAGGAAGTATTGACGAAAAATAGTCAAAATCTAGATTTAAAATGTATGGGGGAGGTCACTTTGAAACGAAGAATTCACTAGGCCCACATTCTCCGACCGCGACGAATTTACACTTTTTACATACCGTTTTCATTCTTTATTATAATAGCGAACTTTCGTTTTGGTCAGAACATGCGGACCGTATCAAAATTGTGTCAAAATGCACAAATTGGGTCAAATTAACAAATTTTCAGGTACAATTGCTACCCAGAAAATAGTCCGAATTTCTAACATTCATTTACTAGTAGAGGTTCATGTTGCTTGTCAATATAACAATACCAAAATGTCTGAATTTTTATTTTGAAAGTTCGTTAAAACATGGCGCCATATCCAGGATTCGTGACTCTTGCCCCTTAACGTACTTCATTTCACCACTATTTAATAGTTTCAACCAATATTTGATAATTCTAAATCTTTTTTTTAATTTGGCGTGCAGTTTAAGAGTCATACAGAGACATGCATTACATCATCTGAAAATGCCCGTTTTTAAGTCAGAGGGGCATAACTCTGCTTCTTATTTGGTGACAATTCTAATTAATAAATGCATGGATACTTTTTTGTTACATCTTCTTTAAAGTGTAATTACAAGCATAACTAAAACTCGTTTCCATGTAATAAATAAGAAATTTAGCTACTCATAAAGCCATTACAAAGCTCTCAATGTTTCAGGTGGTATAAACTCCTTCCCGTATTCTTGATTATCGCACTGCCTTGCAGCCACCTTCTTTCACCACTTGCAATGTGGCTTTACCATGTCTACAGGGACTTCAGCTCACCAAGCACATTACTTTGGTCACTTAGTCGGTCATTTAACCGTGTTACATCATAAAATATGCTATACGTGGGTCCTGCAAAAGTTTTGTCATTGGAGTTTGATTTCTGGAGGCGAGTCTTTTATCAATTTTTTTTTGTGCAAACCTTCAGAGGCGTATTCCCCCTTTACAGCAACGCAATTTTGCAACCTATTTAGCCAGTCATGAAATGCGGCTAAAGACTTTAGATAGTCTTCTTTTGACAGCTGTTAGAGAAATTGGTATATAGCGCAGCCACGAGAACTTCTGAACTTCCGAAAAAAATAATGTCTTAAGCCTTCAAAATAAAAAGATGTCGCACGGACTCAGGTCCGATGAGAAAGTCCGATAGTTTATGGTCGCTTCTTATTGAAAACCTTCTTAACTTTCTTCAGCACATAGTTCTTACAGAAGCGTTCAGATTGTATGAACCAAATGGACAAGGCACTTGAACGACTGGCCCGCTAGAATTAAGAAAAAATGGTATAAAATATATGTTTCATACTGATGGTTCTCTTTGCAAAACATAGGCATGTTCGATCTTTTCATTTCCATCGCTTGTTATCAGCTCTTCTCTGTGGCTTCTCTGTGGCTCAAACAAGTGCACCCAGGTCTGACATATGTAAAAAGATGAGCAAAGAAGATACCAACCTAGGGCAAACCTGCAAATGCTTCTTGCCTCGTGTGCACGCTGCCTTCTGTTCCACCACAACCTTTAAAGCAGCAATGTTTGCCTAAGTAATAGTTGTTTTACATCTACCAAGTCAGGCGTCATCTTTGAATGGCTATTTCCTAGCTTTAAAAGCTTTATTCTATAGCTAAATACCGTACGCAAAGATATCCCCGGAGGTCCATATAAATCAAACAGTTCATCAAATATCTGTTTTGCATTTATATTAAGCCT